>CM032455.1:59278356-59282156 GCA_019049505.1 Pachyrhynchus sulphureomaculatus | reverse complement strand
ACTGACCATTATGATAGGTGAATAAACGGACATTAATTTAAAATTACCTTGAAAGGTTGTTTCTAGAAAAATATAATTAAAATATGAATAATTAGAAGTACTATTTTAGTCAAATTTAGTATATTAGCCTCTTTTAAAATAAGAATAATTTTCTATGCTTTTTAGTTGATTTTAGGCAGGCGCGACGCAAATGAAAAGAGAATATACAATTTTGAAAATCAGTTAATACTACAAATATATTTTTTTGTTGCATTTGGAGACCCATCAGATATGAAATGTGTTCTTAATTTGATCCTTTACTAGACAGACCAGTGTAATTCGTATTTAAAGTTATATAAACAACAAAAAACGGGAAAAGTGTTTGGAAATATTTTCGCTACATCTTTCAAAGTCTGGTTATGACATAATCGGCCTTTAGTTATATCTAATATTTTATCCAGTCCACGTTATTTTTTTTACTTTCGTTTTAAGCTCTTTTATAAGCTTCTTCTTTACGCTGCCCTTAAACTTTTTAGTTCGTTAACTTAGGAAAGTCCGCCTATCCGTGAAAAAAATACATTCCGGGTTTGTGCTTTTCTTCATATATATTAGGGTATGAAATTTACATTTTACAAAGAATTTTCCCATGAATTTTTCATGGCATCATTGGCATCTTTTGTACTAGTACATCTCATGTCTTTTCGTTATGGATGACATGATTTTCAACAGCTTTAAAAATAAGTTACATCCAAATCCGAGAGGATAGTGGTTTCACGAATATAAGATTTTTTCGTAGCAAGAAAAGTAAAAACTGAACTAAAACCATAACAATATTTAACTTTGTAAAATGAGATTGTTTCATTTTCAAGTTACTTTGATTTTGATATGGATATAGGTATCTGCTTTTCGGGTACTGTAGGTTTATAGACTAAAGAGTGGCCTACACTTATAAGCCAATCGGCATAAGTAATTATATTCCTGAATGATTCTAGAATTATAGCAATATATTATAACAACTTTTATTAAACTTAATTTAGCATTAGTGTTAGTTTAGCAGAGATATTTTTTTATTTAGTTAAACTTTTTAAACATCTTTCTAGCTTTGTAAGGAATATGTCCATTTTGGTAAAAAAAACTTCTCATTCAAATAATTTATCACATTATGTTTTCAATTTCGACCATAAAAAACATTTTTCTGTATTTCCTCATAATAGTAAACATTAATCTTAATGACGTGACAACCTCAGATCGGGAGGTATTTGAAGTTGAATTAAGCTTACCAAAGTTCTATAATCTTATAACAGATAAGGAAATGGAGTACTATATATATATATATATATATATATATATATATATATATATATATATATATATATATATATATATATATATGTATTATATATGTATATAATTTTTTAGATCTAACACTCACAAGAAAAAAAATTGTATAATCCAGACAGAAAAATCATATGATCCAGAAACACAAAACCGACTTGGTCAGGAAGACATTTTAACTTTTTTATTCGAGCCACAAAGGATATATATATATATATATATATATATATATATATTATATATATATATATATACATATATATATATATATATATATATATAATATATATATATATATATATATATATAAATGACGTGATTTATTATTAGGTAATGAAAAACGATTATTTATTTATTTTTTTTCTAACGTTTCGCCCAATTTTTTGGGCATTTGCAAAGCCTCATACTTTACAGCTTTAAAAGCAAACAGAATTGTCTCACATTTTAAAATTTTCCTTATCACTATAAACATTACTTTTTAAAAATATGTAATAACAAATTAAAATAAAATATATTTTCAGGATACGCAATTTGCAATTATACCCGTCAGTGTGTTACTGAAATCAGTATTTTGATGGCTCATATCAAGATGCTTTTTATTTTTTGTTTTTACATCAAATTTTTGTGTGTATACGGGGTGTTGAAATATATCACTTATATTTATTTTTATTTTAGTAAGTTTGTATATATGTGGCTCATTTACAGCGTTTTTTTTTTCTTGTTTCGTTCGCATCCTTGATTTGTAATTTTGTATAGCGTGCGTCTTTATTTATGATTTTGGCTCCTTTATAATTAAAATCATGTTTATGTTCGGTTACATGTTTGTTTAGTGTTATAGATGCATTATTTGTGTATTTGTGTCCGTTTATTCTGTTTTTAAGCAATTGGCTAGTCATTCCGATATATTTTCTAGGACAATCCATACTTGGAATCGAGTACACTACATTTGCCTGGTTCATGATGGGAGTAGGACTTTTTAAACTTGTGAACAATGAACTTAATTTATTATGAATTTTATGGCACACTTTCATGATGTGATTTTTTAATGTATTTTTTTTAGTTTTTCTGATAGTTCTAGTTTTTTTGATAGATACAAACATGTAACCGAACATAAACATGATTTTAATTATAAAGGAACCAAAAATCATAAACAAAGACGCACACTATACAAAATTACAAATCAAGGAAGTGACTGAGATAACAAAAAGAAAAAAACGCTGTAGATGACAGAACTGACACAAAGGGAATCAGCCATATATTATTGAATATCCAAAATATGGCAATTACGCTGTGATAAATATCTCCGATAATTAAGGTCATTAAAAAACTTTTTCTACAAAAGTCGTAGGTTTTTTTGGAGTAGAATAAGATTATTAGAGAAAACTTTAGTTTCTCCGAAATTTTTTGAAATACAATTTCAAATTTGGGTTGGTATTGAGCCCAAATCAGCACAATTTCTTAATACGCCACTCAAAATTCAAAACTACATATCATAAGCTTTAATCTGAAACAGATTGTGCCCTCATAAATTACTTTAATTTATGGACTAAAGGGGGATACAGTGGACGAAGAATGACCATATATATATATATATATATATATATATATATATATATATATATATATATATATATATATATATATATATATATCTATATATATATATAATATATATATATATATATATATATATACATATATATATATATATATATATATATATATATATATATATATATATATATATATATATATATATACATATATATATATATATATATATATATATATATATATATATATATATATATATATATGTGTATATATATATATATATATATATATATATATATATATATATATATATATATATATATGTATGTATGTATATATCGTAGAACTATTATCAATACCGAAATTTTTATAATCATACTAGTAACATTACAAAGTTACGGATTAGATTAAGCATTATTACAATTTGTGTGCATTTAGAATTGCACAAAACTTTGTTTTTTTTTTTACATGCACAGAGTTCAGGTTAGTTTCAGCTTAATAATAATACTGTAAACTAGTCCGTAAAATTGTAGGAGTTGTAGTCAGATTTCCTAAGTTTTATAATGTTACTAGTACGATTTTAATATTCTGGTTTTGACATAATCCTTCGACATATATATGTATATAATATATATATATATATATATATATATATATATATATATATATATATATTTATATATGTACATATATATAGATATATATATATATATATATATATATATATATATATATATATATATATATATAATATTTATATATAAATGACAAATACTTGAAATATCTACAAGAACTAGAGCTAGATTCTAAAGATATAAAAGTCATTGCCAACCTATATTGGAATCAATCAGCAGACGTAAAACTTCAGAATGGTTAGACAACGGAAGATTTTGAAATAAGAAAGGGAGTTAGAAAGGTTGTGTTTTGTCACC
>CM032455.1:59238356-59273356 GCA_019049505.1 Pachyrhynchus sulphureomaculatus | reverse complement strand
AACAAGACTTTATTTTACTTGAAAAATATATATAAAATATTCCCAAATACGTTTTTCGTTTCTCTCGTTTATATAATTTTAAATTACATTGAATTGTTACTGAAAGGATGAAATCAAAAATCTTGCGAGGAAATATCCTCATGGCATTATCAGCTTATTTTCAAAATTGTATATTTTCGTCAGATTTCAGTTATACAGTCTGTCAAGGAAGAACGTGTGTGTTTTCGAGAACATTTTTTGCCATCAATGTGTTCTTTGGTGTGCTAACAATGGTGCATTTACCTTAGTAAGTTGCCCAATTACCTCCTGCATCAATAATCGCCTGACATTTTGGAGGCTGTCAACTTTCAAAATTTTTTGAATCTCGCGAGACAACTGAGCCAAAGTCCTCAGAGTCTCTCTTCTGAGCTTTCTCTTTACAGGGGATTAACGTTTTCAATAGGTTTGGAGTCCGGCGATTGTGAGGGCCACTCTAGTATCTTATCGTGGACCCAAGGGAGCCTTAGCGACGTGATTTTCGCCCAGTGAAGGTTTCTCAACGTGTTTCTGAATTTCAAGCCCGATTTTATTAATTTTGCCGCTCTTTGACGCAGCGTCAATTTCGAGTCTCGTGAAAACGAAGACACATTTTTCGTGTCATTAAAACGACTTACCTATTTCTTCACAACCGATACCGACTTTTTAATCTAATTAGCGGACGCGGAATGTGTCATTTTAGGCTCTTTTGGATGGGAACCGACGCGCAAACAAGTGACTTATTTTGGATTTTACTTGATTTTTTGTTGAATCGCTAGAACCTAGCGATGAATCTAGGATACGGAAAAGGGTAAAATACCTACTTAAGCGGGGAGGTAAACGAAGAAAAAAAAAAAGAATCGCTGTAACAAAAATGAATTATCGTGGACACGTTCTTATTTGACAGACCGTGAATATCCTGACGCTCTTACCGTTTCCATTTTTTTTCCATAAACTATCTATTATTTCAATTATCCGATTGTTCTGTTTGGATTAAGTTATTTTTCTGGTAAGGAAATTAAATCTGGTACCAATTTTAGAACTACATCTAACAGTGACAATAATGGGTAAACCACTTTAGCAATTTTCATTTTATTGATATTTAAGAAAAAAATAAAAATAAAGTTCGTAATATAGATTATGAACTAAATTTAACATTTACCTTCAAATAATTGCTGTAACCGTAATGTAATCCTTAAAGAAGATGTCACATATTTTAGTAAGATTAATGATCTAAGTTTATCAGGAAATTCGTCTCTGGACAATAATTCTTGAGTGCCAGAAATTGGAAATAAACGTGATAAATCATTGAGTAGGACTAATTTCTCCAATAAATTAAATTTGTGAGCAACCAAGCTCAAAAGTTGCTGCTAATTTAATAAATCCCTGTTTAATTTCTTCCATATTGATAAACTATTAAGTTATTTAATTCTAAATAAGGTTTCGTACAAGTCTTGTTAAGATAAACTAGGATTAAATAAAAACTGGGCAAGTGCAAGTTGAACTTGTGCAATTAGTGTTCCGTAGGTTGATTGCTTTTAAAATAAAAATTTTTGTTATGGAGGTATAAGATGATCAATGACTTCACAAAACACATTCCAAATGAGTTTTCAACAAAGGTTTTTTCCGATCTTTACTGAAAACTGATGACCTTGAATTTTTTTTTTTTTTATATACCAGATAAATTATTAAACGTTCTCGTGATAATTTTCGTTTAATCTACACCTTCCCGGATATTCCCGAATTTTTTCAAAATTTTTTGATCCGTACTTTTCGAGATAAGGGAGAGGCAGCGATTTTTCGCATTTTTTTAAAAGCAGTACAAACAAAGTGTTTTACAAGCTTTCATTTGATATTCCCACTCGATGACTTGGTAAAATTGTTTTTACTTCCGATTTCACCTCCCACAACTAACCTCTTAAGTCAAAATTTAACTTTCAAGACTATACGGCTCTGATGAGGCCATCGATTTCTATATTAGTGCCAAATTTCAATTTTCTATGTGAAATAGTTTCGGAGAAAAATCGGTGTGACAGACAGGCAGACGGACGGACGGACATCGAAGTGATTTTTATAAGTGTTCCATGGGGAACACTGCGTGTGAATTACCTATTACTCTCCCGCTTAACAAACAGTTATAAAATAAATAATGAATTTTACTTTTTCGCATTGAAGAATAAATTAATTGGAACATTTAATTTATATTTTAGACGGATAGTGAACAACATGAATAGAGAAAAGGCTTTAGAGGTACTTACAATTAAAACCTGACACCCCATATATTGCAAATAATAAAAAAGTAACGTAATTTTTAGATTCCCCAATTTCAAGAAACCTCAAAAGGACGTATAACATGATATGTTTAAAGCAGCCCTAAACTCTTCCCTCTTCCTTTTAACCCATTTATGTTTGACTATAGGTAATTAAACCTAAAATTTGTTCAGTAGCAACCAAATGCAAGAACAAAATGGTAAAAATGCCATATATCTATCAGCAGCAGCTAGAGCACTTGAAAATGCCAAATGAGATTTTGGCGAAACGTCGTGCAAATTCTTTGTTAGACGAACGGATTGAAACCCGGAATTTTAATGTATTATATATACATATATATATACATATATATATATATATATATATATATATATATATATATATATATATATATATATATATATATATATATATATATATATATATATATATATATATATATATATATTATATATATATATATATATATATATATATATATATATATATATATATATATATATATATTAGCTGTCTCCGCGGCTCCGCTCACGTGGACGTGATTCACTATTATCGTCACTATTTATTCCTTATGTTATCTAACATAATAAAATATATCTTATAACCTGGCCAGAGAATATATGTATTTTTATAAAAAAAAAACACGCAAAACAGATAAGCGGCTCTTCAGTGTTAAGCGCACTAACAGACAGACAGACAGAAAGACGTTGCGTTTTTCATATATTATATACTTTTTTTGATAATAAGTTAAGAATTAAAAAAAAAAAAAACACGTAAATCGGATAAGTGCTTTTTGAATGATAAGCACACTAAAGAGCAGACAGACAGATTGAGAGACGTTGCGTTTTATACATATCATATAGATTGTTATTATTATTATTATTATTATATAACATGGCCAGAGAATTAAAAATGAATTTAAAAAAAAAAACCTAAATCGGATAAGTGGTTCTCGAGTGATAAATGCACTAACGGACAGACAGACAGACAGAGAGACGTTGCATTTAATATATATCGTATTCTTTTTTACTTGATATTGTTCCATATTTAACGGTTTAGGCAACGTATTGCAAGAGAGTGTGCTAGCGGCAAGCTTTTATCCAACTTAATTCACTATTATCGTCATTGCTTATTTTTTATATTACCTAACGTAATAAAATATATCCTAAAACCTGGCCACAGAACATATGTATAAATCTTAAAAAAAAAAAACACGTAAATCGGATAAGTGGTTCTCGAGTGATAAGCCCAATAACGGGCAAACAAACAGACAGACGTTGCACTTTTTATATATCGTAGAAGATTATAGATAACCTATAAGGAGAACAGATGTATGAATTAAAAAAAAAAAACATGTAAATCGGATAAGTGGTTCTCAAGTCATAAGCGCACTAACCGACAGACAGACATATAAACATATTATTTGTTACATGATATTGTTCCATTTAATTGTCTAGGCAGTGTATTGCAAGAGAAGGTGCTAGCGGCAAACTTTTTTCCGACTTGATTCACTGTTATCGTTACTGCTTATTCCTTATGTTACCTAACACAATAAAATATATCCTGGCCAGATATATATATATATATATATATATATATATATATATATATATATATATATATATATATATATATATATATATATATATATATATAGATATATAGACACACAATATATATACTCATATATATATATATATATATATATATATATATATATATATATATATATATATATATACACAAACAGAAGGTATCTATAAAATTTTCAGTTCATATTTTGCACTGAGGATAGGCGAGCTCTAGCTAAACACCAGCACTCTATACCCCATATCATCCAGGTAAGAAAAAACCAAGGTTTACGAAATGAATCCAAGTTTATTAACAACGTTAATAGGGCCTTCGGTTACGGTCTGCATCATACCTGGAAACCGATTCTTACACTAGGTCATGGTTCAGTATAGATGGGTCAGGCATAAATACTTATCTGGTGCTCCTTCAGGGGTTGGGAGGGTAAATTCAAGTTAGTTCCTTGAAGTTAGGGAATCTAATATATTATATTACTTTTTCATTATTTCCAATAATGATAGAGAGATATAAATACCTCTAAAGCCCTTTCTCTGCTTATCTTCACCCTAAAGTACTTAGAGAGGGAGATTTATAAAATTAGCACGAACTTTTCAGCTTTGTTGCTTATAAATTTAATTTATTGGGTAAAAGCGTCTCTCTCCATAATTTATCGCATTTACTTCCAATTTCTGGCAGCAAAAAATTATTGCTGAGAGATTTCCTATTTAAGTTCGATCATTAATTTTATTAAAATATTTGACATCTTCTGTAAAGACTTATATCAATGCTCTACATGTACAAGTCAACAACAAATTTAAATACCTGGACAGAATACTAAATGACTCAACATAATTATTTGTTATATTTATTTCAAAACTATCACTTTACAGAGGTTATTGCTTTGCGCGGGCGGAATTTTTAAAATTTTCTTGCTTACTCAGCATATCTAGTTGGTTGCTATTTTCTAACATCAAAAACCGAGCACAAAACTTTTGTGTAGAGTATTTTCTTTTTAAAAAATTTAAGTACAGCATGTTCTTATATTGTGCATCATTTTTAGCGAACACTACACACTCTTTATTAATATTTTTTTCTCTGTTACATATCATTCAAAAAAATAATAAGCCATATTTTTTATACTTCCTAATTGTGACATAATACGAGGATGGATTGAAAAGTTCGCGGCCTCACCAAAAAATAATTATAATATTTATATTATAGTACCCCTCAATAAGTTCATACTTTTTTTGGTTGACAGAGTGTAAAATTTTGTTGCTGTAGAATTTGTAGTTTTTTTTTTACGTTAGAACGAGTTTAGTGAGACCAAGTGCTGCGTTTTTGGAAAAATGGAAGAAATTGAACAACGTGCGGTCATCAAGTACCTGTTTAAAACAAGATTAACACCAAAGGAGATCCACGATGATATGAAAACAACACTAGGGGAATCCGCTCCGTCATATCTCACAGTGAAAAAATGGGTTGCAGAATTTAAACGTGGACGAGACGGTATCAAAGATGACCCTCGCTCCGGCAGGCCCACGACGTTTACGACTGAAGAAAACATCGGCAAAGTGTGTGATCTCATACTGGAAGACCGTAGATTAACCATCAGGAAGACTGCAGTTACTATACGCATCTCGTATGAACGAACACAAAACATCATTGCCAATGAACTGGGATTTTCTAAGGTTTCCGCTAGTTGGGTCCCCAGATTGCTTTCAGCTGAACAAAAACGATTTCTCGCGACTGTTTGGAGATGTTTGAGGCTGATCCGCAAGATTTTCTTAACAGGTTTGCGACAATGGATGAAACCTAGGTTCACCACTATACTCCAGAGTCAAAAGAACATTCCAAGCTGTGGAAAAAATCTGGTGAACGGACCCCAAAGAAAGCGAAGACAATTCTGCCGGCTGGAAAAGTGATGGCGTCAGTTTTTTGGGATGCTAAAGGTATTATTATGGTGGACTACCTTCCGAAAGGCGAAACAATAAACTCGACTTAATATTGCACCCTTTTGCGTCGTTTACGTCAAGAAATTAAAGAGAAACGCCCAGGATTACTGAGAAAGAAGTTTTGTTCCATCAGGACAACGCTCCCGTTCACACGTCTGTTGAGTCTATGGCTCAAATTCATGATTGTGGTTTCGAATTTCCGCCACTCCCGGCTTATTCTCCTGATCTGGCATCTTCGGACTTTCATTGGTTTACAAACTTAAAAAACATCTCGTTGGCCACAAATTTTCATCAAATAAAGAAGTCGAAGATGCAGTTAACCAGTATTTTGAAGACCTTGAGGAATCTTTTTTTCAAATAGATGTGGAAGCTTTGAAAAGCAGGTGGAAGAAATGCATAGAGTGGAGATTACTTATTTTGTTTTCTCGACTAGGCCGAGAACTTTCCAATCCACCCTCGTAAATAAAATGATTCTACGAAATGTTAGGTTAATTTCACTTAAGAGCAAGAAACGAGTTCGTGACTGTGGGCTATAATGTTGAACAAAATAAGATAATTACTTTTTTACAACCCTTATGGAAACAGTGAAGAATATAATTGGTTCTTTGGACTTCCATTTTCTATTCTGTTTTCCTTTTACAAAATAACGAGGAAACGTGAAGGTAATAACTCGAGACGACAATGTATACGGTTAATTGTTTTTTGTTTATCGGAAATTTACTATTTACTTAGCGCTATTTGTTTTTTTTATCGATAATTATTTACTTGATCATCTCATCCCAGTAGGTGGAGTTTTTAGGGGTTGTAGAGGGGGTTCACTCGAACGTATTTCACCTCTCATAAAAAATTATTAAGGGCGGAAATTTTATTAAAACCGCAGTAATATCAAATATTTTTGATTTAAGTGTTTTTTTTTTTATGACAAATTACATATCTGTACCGGAAGCTGTACTTCTGGACCCCTCTTTAGCGGCGGTTTCGCCTCTCAACCGCTTAAAAAAAATCAACCCTTAAATAAGGTAAAATGACAGCACGCTTATCTCTTCATTCACTTTGAACGCTCGGACATCGGGCGTTAATTTTGGAGCATATGTCCTGGCATGAACATGTTGCAGGTATAGCTTCTCAAAAGTTGGGAATATTATTTCAAACCAGAAAGCTTTACACTCCACAACAACTGTTAATCCTTTACAAACCTCAAATTTGACCAAACTATGTAATACTGCTTCCATGTTTGGGGCTCCGCTCCCACACACACTGCATTTGTTGAATTCTGTTCAAGAGAGGAGCTGTTCGTCTGATTGGAGACCCAGAACTGACCGGTGGCCTTGATTTGCTGGAACATCGAAGAACGGTTGGCGACTGGAGTCTGTTCTACAAGTATTTTCATGGAGAGTGTTCGAAAGATGTAGCCCGCTTAATTCCTTCCAGAGAGGTGTATGTTAGAAATACACGTCGCACTAATACTTCACATCCGTATGAGGTTCAGCTTGTTAATCCGCGTTCAACGCTTTTCAAGCAATCTTTTATATGGAGAACATCATCCCTTTGGACTAATTTGCCCAGGGCTGTGTTTCCCACCGAGTACAATTTACAGCGATTCAAGAACAACGTGAATCGCTTTTTCCGCACACATGCCGCTCCTGGAGCGCTTTAGGGACTTCCCTGTAGCACGTGTGCTAGACCCAGAAAAAAAAAGTAAAGTCATCAAAAAATGTCTAGGGCTTTGCCTCTCAAATCGCAGCAGGAGTTCTGTCCCTGGATGTTGACCACCTCCGATCCTCTTTCGCCCTCAACCACCTCCCCTCTTGTTTTACTGAAATTTTAAATTGTCAATTTATGTTTTCGAAAATATTTCACTCCAAAATATGATAAGTTCATTGCAAAATAATAGATGAAACACGAATGTAAACACACGGGTCTTTGTTTACATTTCCCCGTAACTTTTTCCTAGCAGTTTTAGGCTTGAAACGTGCAGTTTTTTTTTATGAACACATAGAGCTACAAACTATTGTGTAGCGATAATAAATATGATGAATTTGATTTAGTTTATCGATGTTCATGGAGCGGCAAACATGCGTTAGTGTTCATTTATTACACTCGTGTAAAATCGCGAAGAATTGATAGATTTATTGTTGCAACGGCGATTAATTCGCGAGCTTGTTGTGTGTCGTTAAACATTGATTTTACAATGTCCGGTATCTACTGTCAAAGTAGTTGCCAAATGAAAACGCCAGCGAGTTAGATGCACGTATCTCCTTTCTGCATTATCGGGAACCTAGTTTCAAGGAACACGAGAAATCGAGAAACTGTGTTTTATCGGTTTCTTCAGTTATTAGAATTACTCTATAAAAATGGCAAGAGAGTGGATGAAGGGGGGCTGGCTAAGGGCGAAAGGGTGGTGATTGAGGTTGGAGGCAGTCACGATCCTGTAGCAAAGCCATGATATGTGATACTACACTTCACATTACTCTTTTCAAAGACTTATTTTTTTAAGGGATTCTACTCAGTATATATCACCACTACACCAAACACTTTATCTTTGCACTCGACGCGTGTTTCGCTAATTATGTTAGCTTCATCAACAGCGATGTTTGAAGTCAATCATCGCTCTTGACGAATATATCACCCCTATACAAAACACTTTACTTTTGCACTCAACGCGCGTTTTGCTAACATGTTAGTTTTATCAAGAGCGATGATTTAAATCAAGTGTTTGATGTAGTGGTGATATATACTGAGTAGTGCCATTGTGCCAAAGATTCCACATTCCCAACATACCAGTACAGATTGCTCATTTTTCATCAAAAACTTAAATTAGAATCAAAAATATTTGATTCTGCAGCGTTTTAAAGCATTTCATTTAATAAAATTTCAACCATTAATAATTTTTTTATAAGGGGTGGCCGGCGGCTAACCTTTCGTGTTTTATGTCAAGGACACTTCCCTCTACACCCCCTAAAAAAACCCCCACCCCCTGCGGGGATGGGATGATCAAGTAAATAATTAGCCTTTTATCTATAGTTAATATTTTTATTTTTCAATTTTCATTGCTTTTTCTTTCCCTTTTTAGTTTATTTTGCAAGCTCGCAATTGCTATCAAATATATACATTAACAGATTTTTCTCCCTTGCTAATTCAAGAGTGTATATCTACATAAGTAAATAAAAAAACCTTGTTGATTATATCATGGTAATTTCAGGATAGTTGTGAATATTATGGTAGTTTTTGAATAAGATTTTAATTCTCAATATAGATGTACGAGAAATAAAATACTTTTAATTATTTCCAAGTACTTTTATAAATGAACGTGAATATTTTTTTCGTCGTTATTTATGTTAAAAGGCAGGGATGTCGTTATAAATTAACATGCTGGTCTTAAACTTTAAATATTTAGCATTATTTTTACCAGACCGTTTTTTAATTAAAAATAGGAATGTGCTTTTCACAAGTGACAGCCATTTTATTTTTTAATCGATCTATTTAACGAATTTATTTTTAATTTCCTTGCTGAAAATATTGTATTCGTGAAAAAATTATTCTTTTAGATTTTAGTATTTCTTGGTGTCTCAGGGTCGTGAAATTACAAAAAAACAGTTTCCCTTTTCTGACATTCAAATTTGATACACATATAATATTTGAAGTACCAATGGAACCTGTAGTTTTTTAGTGGTATCCCGTTAGGGGCAGTAAATTGTTGATTGGTTGTTAGTGAGGAAGTGATGCCTGTTTGTGCATTGTAGCATCTTGGCTCACTATGCTCCCCTCTCATGGTTACAGGCAAAACGTACACGGGAGTGAGTTTCTTCCTTCTTCCCCAAAGATGTTAAAAGGAAGTGATTTAATTAAAAAATATCAGTTGCGTAAGTAATCGTACGCGGATAATTTGAATAACTCCGAGAAGCTATTTCTCTTATGACATTTTTTTTTTGTTATAGAGCAAAGATTTGGCTTGCAGTAACCAAACGAGTCATCAATTGTGCATTTGAAAAGATTTATTTTTGTATAAACTAGGAGCATTCATTTATTTTCTTATTTAAAACTATTTATATTTGTGTAAATTTTAAATAAAACATATTTTTTTATAAAATGTGTACTCTCTTCTAGCTTCTAGATTAGAGAGGGTGTTTAAAACGCATTGATAAAGTCACATTTCAAAAAAATATATATTTTTTTAAATTCATCGGGCCTAGCTGTGAGAAAAGAATACTCCGTGTGTCAAATGCTAATAACACAGGTAAAGATCCTTATAAGAGTCGGGTTTTATTGTAGTTACAATGAGGCACAATCTGGCCCAGACACATTCAGTTTGTATTCGAACATAAAATTCCTTGCTGAATTCAAACTGTATTTAAAAATTTGGGTTCTAGTTTGAGTTTTCACTTTTGGGCCTTATAGAATGCCAACAAAGCGTTGGTCCCAAAATCTGATATACCTATCCAATTCCCTGGAGAAAAATGCTAAAACTTTTGTCTGTAACATGTTTCCTGAAAATGCCTTCCTGTCACGTTTTCCACTTATATTCTTCTCTTTTTTAACAAAGTACTAAATTATTCATTTTTTTTTTATATTACTCATGCTTCATTAACTTGACATTTTATTAACTCAAAAATTACATATTATATCTGGGATTTTGAATAATAAAACTTTACACAGTAACATTATTTATATTTACAAACTCCCGCTTGTCCTGTTTTTAACATGGCGAACTGCCACGTGACCTCTTGAAAATTGAGACTTGATTTTCCTATACGGTAACCCCTAAGTCTCGCGACTGTATTGAGTTTACTATGACCAAGGTTTCGGAAAAACCATTCCAATTTATTAACAATGTTAACAGAGTCTTTGGTTACGGTCTGCATCATACCTACAAACCGATCATTACGCTGGGTCACGGTTCAGTAGGCGGGTTTGGCATAAATACTGCTGGCTGGTGCTTCGTCAAGGGGTGGAAGGTAAAATTCGTCGTTATTTATGTTAAAATGCAGAGACGTCCTTATAAATGAACATATTAATCTTAAACTTTAAATATTTAGCATTGTCTACCTCTTTTTAATTAAAAACAAAAACTGTGTCTTTCACAAGTGACACCATGGTGTAGCCATTTAATTTTTAATCGATCTATTTAACGAATTTATTTTTAACTTCCTTGCTGAGGAAAATATTGAATTCGTGAAAAAATTACCCTTTCAGATTTTAGCATTTCTTGGTGTCTCGGGGTCGTTAGATTTTAAAAACACAGTTCCCTTTTCTGACATTCAAATTTTGGTACACATATAATATTTGAACCTGTAGTTTTTGAGTGGTATCTCTTCAGGGGCAGGAAATTTTTGGTTAGTTGTAAGCGGATTAGGTAATGACTGTTTGTGCATTGTAGCATTTTGGCTCGCTGTGCTTAACTCTTATGGTTACAGGAGCGTCGAGTTTATTAACTACTTTCATGTGGTAATTTATCGCCACGTATTAAAGCAGCATATTCATATAGGATGTGCACAGAGGTGTCTTCCTCTTCGCTACATAGGTTGCATGTTGTGGGACCATTGTAAATATCCATTTCCTGTGAATGTTTTTCAGGTAGCAGTGGGTGGTGATCAGTTCCACCACTATTTTGGAGTGGGACCTTGTTAGTCAAAGGACGTCACTTGTTAATTTCTTTAAGGGCTTGCTAATTACGTTCTTAACATATCTTTAGCTGAATGTTACGTGTCAAAGATAAATAATGCTGATATGACCATCTATTGATTGGCATTCTTACTACCTGTTGTGGTATACGAAAGGATGATTCTGGACCTCTCTATGGTTTTGAAGCTTCGAATCTTGCTAATTCATCCACTTTTTTCATTACATATTGCCCTGATTGTACTACAACCCACAGTAGTTTTAATCCTGTAACAAGGAAATGTATATTAATATATAGAAAGTATATTCAGAAATAAAATACTTAGGCTTTTTTATTGATTCTTGTCTAACATACAAAAGTCACTTTTCATATATTTATAGGAAAATTGCTACAAAACTTTTCTTTCTTTTTCACGAGTATCCAATAACTTTTCTTTTCATTCAAGGCTGACTGTTTATCAAAGTACTATACAGCCTCACTTTACTTACTGCGCAAGCCTATTATGTTTTCTTAATAACAATAGTAAATCTGCCTTATAAACATTGGAAAATAGGAGTATGAGAATTATCTTAAAGTGCAATAGATATACGCCATTAGATTTAATGCAGGATTGTTTAAATTGGCGACCACTTGATCTTCACTTTAAGTACTTTACCATGATATTCATTTTTAAAATAATAAATTATCTGTTACCTACCTATCTACATAACTATATTAATTATTCTTATGAAATATATGGTTATCAAACACGATCACGAAATGATTTCTACATAGTACGAACAAATTACAAAAAAAAACCAAAAACTCACTATTTTTCAAAGGGCTGAATGACTTTAATACTCGTAATTTTGCCTATACATGTTAAGGAGTGTACCAGTTTAAGAGTTTTTAAAATAATCTCAGCTTTATGAAAACGGTTTATCATTATTCTTAAAATGAAAAAATTAATATTCCAAAATATCTTGCCTTATATTTTTTTTAAAATTATTGTATAAATACACTATTCATATGTGAGAATGAAATTATTTTGTAAATCTGTTACTTGTAAGATATCAAACAGTATTTGAAGAATTATATTAGGAGTTTCTATTTAATTTGATCAATTTAATTTTAATTTAATTTATTTTATATGTTGTCTCATAAATAGATGTATTTTGTTTAACCATAGAAGACCCAAACAGAAATCTCATATAATACTGAGGGGCTTTGTTAAGTTGAACGACTTCCTGTCTGCAGATATTTGCATGAGTACCCGATGTTCGAGCGTTCAAAGTGAATGAGGAGCACTATCATCTGCAAAGCTGTAGATTGGATTCCCGGTATTTTCCAGCAGATCGTTAATGTAAATGAGAAAGAGAGTAGGAAACAGTATGGGGTCCTGGAGCACACTGGCGTTGATAGTGAAGGTGTTGATTTTTGAGGAAACTTGAGAGCCATAAACAGAATTTTTCAGACATACCAGAAGAGCGTAGCTTAGCCAACAATCCATCGTACCAAACACGGTCGAATGCTTTGGATATATCAAGAGCACCGCCCAAGATTCTCCAAAGTGTTCAATTGCGTTGTTCCAAACATGTGTTACATAAGTTAGAAGATCTCCTGTTGATCTATGTTTACAAAAGATGCTGATTGATAGCCTTTTCCATGACTTTTGATATTATTGAAAGCAATGCGACTGGTCGGTAGTTGTTTGGCAAGGTTCTTGCTTTTTTGGGTAACGGCTGAACTGTAGCGCATTTCCACTAGGAAGGAAGGAAATATTCCCTTTCTGTAGGATAGGTTAAAAAGTCTACAGAAAAATGATGTTAGTTTCCTCGCGCAGTTTTTTGAGTAATGTGGCAGCTACTCCGTCAGCGCCAGAAGCTTTTTTGGTGTTTAACTTCATTAAAATATGTTTTAGGATATGCTGTCTGAAGACAGTATCGGGTAACCTTGACTATACTATGGGAACAGCAGGTGGCGTTTCTCCTTGAAAATCAACAGTACAATATAAAGCAAAGAGCTCAGCTAACAAGTTCGCTTTCTCAACAGGTGTTGCTGCAATAGAATTATCTGGCCGTATGAGTGGTGGTAGAATGGATTTTGTGAAATTTTTGACTACCTGCCTTAGCGACTGACCAAAAGGACCTGGAATTGTTGGAGCAAGTAAGAAGTTTGTTTCTAATTCGTTGATTATGTGGCTCCTGGTTTCGTCGATAATTTCTTTGCATTTATTGTTAGGATTTTCACGCTACTGTCGGTAGGCAAGAGGTTTAGAAGCAACAACTTCTTTGCATTTTTGGTCAAACCAAGGCTTGCCGTTGAAGGGCATTTCTTCGAAAAAGGGATGTAAGCGTCCATATCAGCCAAAATAATATCGGAAACCTCCTTACCGCAGTCAGATGAGTCGTCAGATCGAAAGCAAACGTCTAACTAAGGGAGAGTTCGGAAATATTCCATGATTTCTTCCTATTTCGTAGATTTGTAGTGCTAAATCTTGCGCGGTTTACGCACCTCCCTGTCATTGCTAGCATGTTACTCGATATCGAAAGCAGTTTAAGACAGATCAAGAAGACTGGCGAACTCTCCGTCTCGATCAGAGATCTGTGTTGGCTTGTCAGTAAGCTGAGTTAAGCCACAACTGATTGAGAATGATTCAGCTTCACGACCTTGTTCGTCGGTCGTATTTGAATACTTAAGCTAGTTGATCTTGTGGACATTAAAGTCGCCCAGGATTTCAATTTCGGCATTCGGATAGTTAATCTGTAAATGATCGATGGTATCTGCAAGAGAAGTCAAAAGAGTTCCAAAGTTAGTATCACTTGGTGGTGGATGGAGATAGCAGATAAATCTTGTGGTTTGTTGAGTTGGAATTTTCAACCACATAATATCGAAGTTTCGGGGCTCCAGAGCCTTCTCTCGTTGACAAGAGAAGTCGCTTCCTTACCTAAAGACAGATTCCAAAGTTACACCTAAACCGAGAATAAAAGTCGTACCCAGGATAGAGAAAGTTGACCGTGTCGGCCGATGAACTGACCCTGGTTTCATAGAGAACGAAGTTTTTTTGATAGCAGGTTTTGATGCACTGAATTTATGTTCGAGTTTAAACCTCGTATGTTGCAAAAATCTATTTTTGCACCCGGAAATCCGAACGGGGGGCTATTTTACCTTCGGAATTTTTTGTATCCAGGTGCCTCATAATGCTATTTGATCCCACAGTCCCGGGACATCGGCCCAGCCTCGAAACTTTAAGCAACTTCACGCAGCGTAGCCTACGCCGATGCGATAGTATCACACTGGGCGATATCTCGTGAGATCTGAGTATCTACCATCTAAGTTGTTCTATTAGTCGTCTTCTACGACCGGGGAAGATATTCTATCCCGCTCCCCCACGGGGAAAATAGGAGATATGGTACTTCAAGAAGATTTTATAATTTAAATAAAATAAGAAATTTTTAAACTTTATTTTTATCTTAAATTTTTTAATTTCCTGGTCAATGTTTTCCCGGAACTTATTTTCTTTTATTTCGGTGGATTCTATCACCTTCGACAGCTAGGCGATGAACATAATTAACACACATAATGAATGCCTTCTAACTGTAATATTGCCAACGATTCTAAAAAAAACTCTTACAAAGTTTCCCTCTTTATCGTATATGTAAAAGGCTTCAACTGTTAAAAAGTTTATTATGACACAATGTCTTAATTAATTTAACTAACTTTATAATAGTTTCGAGACTTTCTGCTTTTACAGAAATACCTTTTCATCGAAGTGTCCAACATAAACAGTAGAACTATTTCGGTTGCATTTCAAATGAAAATTTCGTTTGAGGTAGAAAGGATGAAGATAAATATTTAACTCTGTTTCTCAAAGCTATGGAAACCAGTCCTATTATCTTTGGCAAAGTTATTGAAATAATGAGAACTAGTAAGTTCTCATTATTTAGAATTGTAATATTAGAATTTTTTATGGGAAACATTAGTTAAATTGTTACGCTACAAATATAATACGTGTACAGTAGAACTGCGGCTGCATTTCAAATGAAAATTTAGTTTGGGGTAGAAAGGATAAAGTTAAATATTTAACTCTGTTTCTCAAAGCTATGGAAACCAGTCCTATTATCTTTGGCAAAGTTATTGAAATAATGACAACTAGTAAGTCCTCATTATTTAGAATTGTAATATTAGAATTTTTTATGGGAAACATTAGTTAAATTGTTACGTTACAAATATAATACGTGTATTACGTACGTGTTTAGTAGTTTTTTTGACTTGTGTTGATATTTGATGTTCGTATATAAATAACTGTTGGTTTCGCGAGCAGAGTTAGTTTTAAGAGATTATAAAACCGAATATTATTGAAATTAAATCAACGCATGTTTATGAAGTATTTCTTTAAACAATAAATTGGTTTTTACTAGTAGTAATAAGCCTTGTGGGGGTAAAAATAAGGAGGGCATATTACCAATTAGTAGCAAGAGTGTGAAGAAGCGTAAATACTAAAAGTATGTTGACAGTTATTTGAACTTTGCTTTGACGGCAACAGAAGTCAATAGCGATAATAGGCTGCTGTGTGTTTGGGCGCCATAATGCATACTACCAAGTAAGTTGCAATTCTATTTATAAACCAATTAGACGTTGGGGAACCCAACATATTTATGTCAGGACACACCTTTCCTCTAGCATCGCCACTTGCTGGGCGTTAATTTGGGGGCAAATATGTCTTGACACGGACATTGCATGCATAGCAAGAGAGCTTCTCAAAAGGGAATACTATTTCGAACTAGAAAGTTTTACGCTCCACATCTGTTCATTCTGACGAGCTCAAATTTAATCAACGATGAAATACTGCTTCCATATTTGGGGCTCTGGGCCCAAACCTCCACTGCATTTGTTGGATTCTATTCAGAAGAGAGCTGTTCGCCTGATTATAGACCCAGAACGCACCAGGAACCTTGAAACATTGGAATATAGAAGAACGGTTGGCGCACTTAATTCCTGCCAGAGCGGTGCATGCTATAAATCCACGTCGAGCTAATACATCACCTCCGTATGAGGTTCGGTTTGTTTACTCCTTGTCCAACACTTTTTAAGTAGCCTTTGGTATGGAGTGTTACTTATAATTTTTACTTGGGCGGCAATTTATTATACAAAACAGGAATTTATTCGGGGAAAGGTATATAATATCATATTGCTACTCTTACTGTTACTACTGTTTTGTGCTGCTATAATTCTAAGCAAAATTATATACTCCCTCACTTGCGGCCTGTCAGAAAGCCGCTATAGATTGTCAGGTACAACTGGTTTCTGTCACTATAGGAACCAACCCTTCACTGCGCTTAGCCTCCCCGTTTAGATCCTTCACGAGGCAAAATAAATAGCCAAAACCCAAAACTAGAAAATTGACAATTTCAACTAACAGCACGGTCAATCGCCCTGTCACCTCATTAGATTCTATAGGATATCACGTCCAAACGCCTGCAAATCTAAATCCGCTAGTTCTGTTTCAGGATAGGTTTCGATCTTTTAGTTTTCCCAACCCAGCTTAATCTAGACCGAATCCGAAAGCGCACCACCAAGTTTTATTTTACATGAAGCTGGCCTTACAGGCATGTTAAGTGTGCCAGTGATAAAAAATTTGGAAAAAAGGATGTACTGATTCTAAATCTAATCTGCTGTACAGTAGTTACCTCGCCTATCTAATAGAATAAAAGAGAAATCCAGACGAACTCTTAATTGGTTACTTTATTCTAGAGTTCAGTTATTTTAGTACAATTAGAAGATTTGCGTATAGAGGGCAAGTGGAAATTACAAGGCAAAGATCAATAAGAAACTTAACTGTTAACAGTAGTTATTCTCGGGAAGTTGGAATGGTGTAAAGATTTGCCTTAAAATTCCCTTACTCTCCACATGAAAAAAAAATACAAAGATTAAGGTAGAACTAACATCATAAAAGTACTTAGTCGTTACGCGACTAATTCTGCTACAAAATATGACTCGTACAATTTAATCGTTAAATTAAAGTTATTCGCTTATCAGGTAAATTAATTAAGCAGTAGGTGAAATTTCCTAGATACACAAATGTTATTATCAATACGAACAAACTTATCCTCTAAGATATTGATGTTCTTTGAACAAGAACTAGACTTTACCCAAATGTGCTACGTATTGCTCACATATAGTAACTTTCTTAATATTAAGTTTATCTGCCACAGCAGAAAACAATACATTCACAATGTGATAGGACTGATGGTCTCGTATTTATGACTTGAGTTAATTGTTTATCTTAACTTTTCCCTTAGGGTTCGTAGCTCTGGAGATTGAAAATAGTAAATTCTACAAACTAAAACTTATCTGTCACTTTCTAGTCCTACCAAGGTGGGTGGGAACTGTAGTCGTATGTATGGTTACACCGAGACGTTGATTAGAACAAAACTAACATCCTACTCAACAGACGGTGTTTCAGAAATCAAGAAACTTTTGGCCTCAACTTGTATCTAGCATGTAGTAAGATTCCATTTTTGGATTGAAACATGTTGCTCACACGTGGGCCTAACAATATCAAAATTCCAGTAGTAAAACCAGAATTGCACATCCACGAATAAAAACTCTGGAACAAATCTTTGTTTAGGATCTTATAGTCCAGTATATACCCTAGTCGCCACCACCAGGCCCGGAACATTGTCTGAGAGAATCCAACTGGAACAACAAAAAAAATTCATAAAATGGTTACTCATCTCGAGTACAGAATAGGTTTTTCCTAGGCTCGTCTGTATCAACGAGAAGAAAAATAAATCGCCAACATTCGGCTGGTCAGGTACAAATTATACCCAAGCCCGAAAATTCCGTTTTCAGTAATCTGCACATTGACCTTTAAAAACTTTACTGAAAACTGAATTGCTTCTCAAAATTCTAGTGGTATAAAGAGAACATTAAAACCATCTGTTTCCTGAAAAACCACCCTCCCACTAATTTGCGTACCAACTATATGCAATAATAAAAACCAAAAATTACTAAATTTCAGACACCAGTGTGCGTCCCAACATACCAGAAAAGAAACTCGAGGTTATATACTATTTATACCAAATCTCAAGGTAAAAGTGAGACCTTTTTTTTTTATTGGTCTAGCACACGTGCTGCAGGGAAGTCCCTAAAGCGCTCCAAGAGCGGCACGAGTGCGGAAAAAGCGATTCACGTTGTTCTTGAATCGCTGTAAATTGTACTCGGTGGGAAACACAGCGCTGGGCAAATTATTCCAAAGGGATGACGTTCTCCATATAAAAGATTGCTTAAAAAGCGTTGTACGCGGAGTAACAAGCTGAACCTCATACTGATGCGAAGCACCAGCGCGACGTGTATTTCTAACATGCACCGTTTTGGGAGGAATTAAGCGGGCTACATCCTTCGAACACTTTCCATGAAAATACTTGTAGAACAGACTCAAGTCGCCAACCGTTCTTCGATGTTCCAGCGAATCAAGGCCGCCGGTCAATTCCGGGTCCCCAATCAGACGGACCGCTCTTTTCTGAACAGAATCCAACAAATGCAGTGTATGTTTGGGAGCGGAGCCCCAAATGTGGGAGCAGTATTCCATAGTTGGTCGAATTTGAGCTTTGTAAAGAATTAACAGTTGCTGTGGGGTGTAAAGCTTTCTGGTTCTAAATAATATTCCCAACTTTTGAGAAGCTCTCCTTGCTATGCCTGCAACATGTTCATGCCAAGACATATTTGCTCCCAAACTAACGCCCAACAAATTGAGCGACGATGCTAGGGGAATGGAGTGCCCGACATAACTATGTCGGGTTCAGCAACGTTAACTTTTTTTAGAAAAAACTGCCGCTTGGGTTTTTGTAGCGTTAAATTCCACTTGGTTACTGTCACCCCAAGATAAAATTTCTTCGAGGTCTTTGTTAAGTTGAACGACCTCCTGCTGTCTGCGGATATTCGCCTGAGCAGCCGATGTCCGAGCGTTCAAGGTGAATGAAGAGACAAGCGTACTGTCATCTGCAAAGCTATAGATTGGATTCCCGGTCCTTTCCAGCAGATCGTTAATGTAAATGAGAAAGAGAGTAGGAGACAGTATGGAGCCCTGGGGCACACCAGCGTTGATAGTGAGGGTATTAGAAAGAAATCCGTCGACCGCCACTCGTAAAGAACGCTCTCTGAGGAAACATGAGAGCCACAAACAGAACCTTTCAGACATACCATAAGAGCGCAACTTAGCCAACAGTCCATCGTGCCAAACACAGTCGAATGCCTTGGATATGTCAAGAGCAACCGCTCGAGACTCTCCAAAGTGTTCAATTGCGTTGTTCCAAACATGTGTTACATAAGTCAGAAGATCTCCTGTTGATCTATGTTTACGAAAACCATATTGGTGATCGCTAATAATATTGAATCGTTCAAGATATTTTAGAAGATGCTCATTGATAACCTTTTCCATGACTTTCGATATTATTGAAAGCAATGCAACTGGTCGGTAGTTATTTGGCAAGGTCTTCTTTACCTTTTTAGGTATCGGCTGAACCGTGGCACATTTCCAGCAGGACGGAAATATTCCCTTTCTGTAGAATAGGTTAAAAAGTCTACAGAAAACTGGTGTTAGTTCCCTTGCACAGTTTTTGAGAACTATGGCAGGTATTCCGTCAGCGCCAGAAGCCTTCTTGGTGTCTAGCTTCATTAAAATACGCTTTATGATGCGCTGTCTAAAGACAACATCGGGCATCCTTGACTGCAATATGGGAATAGTAGGTGGTGTTTTTCCTTGGAAATCGACAGTAGAATGTGAAGCAAAGAGTTCAGCGAACAAGTTCGCTCTCTCAACAGGTGTGGTTGCAATGGAATTATCTGGCCGTGTGAGTGGTGGTATGGTGGATTTGGTAAAATTTTGACTAACTGCCTTAGCGACTGCCCAAAAGGACCCGGAATTGTTGGGGACAAGCGAGAAGTTTGTTTCTAATTCGTTGATTGTGTGCCTCCTTGGTTTCGTCGATAATTCCCTTGCATCTGTTCCGGGCATGAACAAAGATGTTTCGATTTACGGTGTTTGGATTTTCACGCCATTGTCGGTAGGCAATATATTTAGAAGCAACAGCTTCTTTGCATTTTCGGTCGAACCAAGGCTTGCCGTTGGAGGAGCATTTCTTCGAAAAATCGAATCTATTACGCCGGTCGTAAAGATACCAGATAAATTCAACCAAATTGGATGTAAAACATCCTTGTGCAATGGCATGCTTTTCGACCGTCAGACATTTAATATTCTCGACTTTACCTAAATAGGATTTTAATTTATTAATTTACCCAAGAAAATTAAGTTTTTCTCATCTATTCATCAACTAGAAAACCCGAGGGAAACTATATACTAACTCCCTAGATTTTGTTAGAAAGGACTAGAAAATATTTGGCAAAACAAGGGTTATGTTCCAAGTAAACAAAAAGGTAATTTCATGTGCATTAATGAAACGGGAAAAATAAGGAATTTCATTTAGGTCTTTTTAAGGACTAAAAATAGTTTAATTTAGGTCTTTTTAAGGACTAAAAATAATTTAATATTTAATTTAATTAAAGGAAAATTTATATCTGTGATAAAAAAATGCTTTTCTGAAAGATAATGATGAAGGACATCGAGAGTCAATTCCGACCATAACAAGAGAACTTATCCTTTTGGAATAATTTATCCTAGAACTGTGTTTTCCATCGAGTATAACAAACAGCTATTCAAGACCAATCTAAGCAGCTTTTTCCGCACACGCGTCACTTCTGTAGCGCTTTAGGGATTGCCCGGTAGCACGTGTGCTACGCCAGTAAAAAAAAACTACACTAAAGACTTTTTATTTTAACATTTGACTCTCATTTCGCCAACGACGTTACCATCATCAGGAACAAACTTGTAAAAAGAATTTGGTGTTAACTATCGTCTAGATCCAACCAAAAATGAAAACTATGTTAGTTTATTTGCTCTTATTTTAGTTTCTTATATTCTTCAAACTGACTACTTTTAAATATAAAAATTATTTAATAATTTTTATAATCAATTCCCCCGATGAATTAATATTTTTGGCTTAACGATAAACTAAAATAAAAACATATTCAGCAGCTTTGCTCCAAAATTCACCATTTTCAATCGTGCAAGAATGCAATTTTTTATTTCATATGGTGAGATATTGATTACCAAAAAAATCTGGAATCCACTTTTTTTATGATTAATATCTCAAAGTATCTAATACTTAAAGTTCTGAGTTGTAGTGTTAGAATTAGATTATTGTTTGGTCAGAAAAAATTAAATTGATTATTTATTTTACAACTAACAGTGGTTTGAAAAGTAGTGGATAAATTATATTACCAATTTTGGCTACTTTGAACATATACCTTGTGGCCTGCCAAAAGACTGCTACAGATTGTCGGGTGTAATTAGATTTGCCTTAAAATTCCCCCACTCTCTATATGGAAAAAAAGATTAAACTAGAACTAAAACAATAAACAGTACTTAGTCGTTACATGACTACTCTTACTACAAAATATGACTCGTACCACATCGTTAACAAAATTAAAATCACTTATACGCTTATCAGCTAAATAGATTAAACGATAGGTGAAATTTTCTGATTCGTAAATATTACTATCGATATAAAACTTATACTCTTAGATCTTCATGTTCTTTAATAAAGAACTAGGCTTTACCCAAATGCGCTACTTGGTGCTCACACATGGTAACGTTCTTAATACTAAGTTTATCCACAACAAAAAAAAACGATACAATATCAAAGTGTTAGATCTTACAAAGGATCGGAACCACTGGAGGTCTCGTAATTATGACTTGAGCTAAGCTGTAGCTTTGGAGATCTAAAATAGTGACTTCTACAAGCTAAAACTTATCTGTTACTTTCAAATCCTACCAAGGTGGGTAGAAACTGCAGTTATATATGTGGTTACACCACGACGTTGACTAAAAGAAAATTAAGGTCCTAGCCAACAGACGGAGTTTCGGAAATCAAGGAACTGGCGGTCCTAACTTGTATCCACCAAGTGGTAAGACCCTTTTTGAATTGGAACACGTTGCACGCACGTGGAACGCACAATACCAAAATTCTAGTAGTAAAATCAGAATTATATACCTGGAATAAAATACATCCTTGTTTAGGTTATTGTAGTCCAGTTTGTGTCCTGATCTCAACGACCAAGCTTAGACCATTCTCTGAGAGAATCCAACTGATACAGCCAAAAAAAGGATCCATAAAAAGGCTACTCACCTTGAGTAGACAAGAGATTCTTCCTAGGCTCATCTTGATGAGAACTAAAATAAATCGCCAATATACGGCTGGCCAGGTATCTTATCAAAACTACTAATTATACCGTAGCTCGAAAAATCAGCTTTCATCAGTCAGCACGCTGGTCCTTTAAAAACATTACTGAAAACCAAAATACTTCTTAAAATTCTAGTGGCAGGAAAAGAACGTTATAAACCACCTTTTCCTTTAAATATCACTCCCCTACTAACACAAAATTACTAAATTTCATACGTCAGTGTACGCCCCAACATACCATACAAGAAAAGAAACTCAAGGTTATATCTTATTCATACCGAATTCAAAGGTAGAAGTCTATTACGTCAGTCGTAAATATACCAGCTGAATTCAACCAAATTGGGCGTAAAAACAACCTTGCGTAACTGCATATTCTTAACCGTCAGTCGTTTGATATTTTCGCCCTCAGTGGTCAAAAAAACAAATATTTACCTAAATAGGATTTAATTTATTAATTTATCCAAGAAAATTAAGTTTTCCCATCTATTCATCAACTGGGAAACACGAGGGATGTTATAAACTAACTCCCTACATTTTGTCAGAAAGAACTATGAAATATTTGGCCAAAATCAAGGTTATGTTCATATAAACAAAACAAGGTAAAAATAATTTTCATTAGTTAAAAATATATTGTTTAAAACGAAATTGAAAATAAGTTATTTCAGTTTATGTCTTTTTAAGGACTAAATTTAACAATCTAATGTTTAATTAAATTTAATTTAAAGGACAATTTATATCTATGAGAAAAATACCTGCTTTGCTCAAAGATAATGATAAAGGACTATTTTTCCCGAGGGCCAAATTTTACCATAACGCAACTTAATCTTAAGAACAATCTCCTTCGCTTTCTGCACATTTCTGCCATGTCTAACACAATTTTCGGATTTCGGATCGAAAAAATGATAGTTGTTTCAGTGTGATATATTCATTTAGGCTTTTCCGAAGCACTAAGTATTGACCAGGTGGTGTTACAGGAATGGCAATAGATGCTAATTCAAAGGGTTTAAATCTAAAGACTACACCGCATAAGGCAGAAGTTTCGAATCCGAATCTAAGGTGGTTTCTAGATTTTTTTACAGTATGAGACTGGGCGATATCCTACGGTTGTATCACCATCCTTTCTCGCGCTGTCTGTTGTTAATAGAGTTCAAAAGGGACGATGATCCCACTGATCCCACCAAATGCATAGCAATACCTCTTTTGTTTATATTTTCTGGTGCTCGTTAATGGTTCACCTGGATAGATTTTTGCTTCTTAGGATTATCATGCAATGGCCACTTTTTATCGCGAATAACAACGTTGTGTGTAGAGAAGTTCTTCTTGTTAAACAGGAGAACAAAGTGAGAGTAGTATCGTACCGTCGAAAGAATTTGGGGCCCACTCATAACTAAAAATTACAAATTTAATGTTCATTTATTGTTGATTTATTTATTATTGCTTAGAATTTTTATTTTCCCATATCACAAAAAATATTTTAAATTTAATAGGATTATATATTTTTTAAAAAATTTTTATAATGTTTTACCTGCCAACTATTACATATTTTGACAGGCTTAAGGTGTAGACAAAAAAGAGTGAAAAATACAAATTTGTTCTATTTTTCTTAAATACCATTTTACCTAATACCTCAAAAAATTACAATTCTGAAAAAAAAAATTGAGTGCGCTACTATATTAAACTAAAAACTTCATGATTTTTCAATACGTTTTAAGATAATTTTAACCACATGACATGGTCAGATGACAATAATTTCCTTTTAAATTGAATACTAAAAAGATAATTAATTAACAATATCTAAGTGACAAATTTTGTTTCATTGTGAAAAAAACTCGTAGTTCTTACTACTTCTGAGATATTGCATTTTAAAAAAGGTTCCTATAAACTGATTAAATAATTGTGATAATTTTCATTAAGAATTATATACAAATTAATTAAATAGGAAATGTTTTCGTTCTTTATTTTAATGGCATTTTTTATGATTAGAATGTAAAAGCGAGTATGAAAGATATTAAATTTACTTAGGGTGATTAATTTCCCTGACAAGTTTATTTAATAAACTCCCTACAAATTAGATTTTATACAGTTTCCATAATTATAAGCTTTTCATTGAGGAGAAGGACATAGATCATATGTACATTTTATGTTGATCCTCGAGTCCTCCATAAGATATTATTATCGCCCTAATAATTCCAAGAATAATATGTTACTAACATTTTAGTGGTTCTTTGGTAGTTAATCATTTTAGAGTAAAGCTCTAGAGTTTGTCCCTATGGGCAACTGTGTGAAAACAGAAAAAGACTTTTAATGTCTTCGACATCAACTGGCTTAAATATTCAAATACTACCGACGAACAAGGTCGTGAAGCTGAATCATTCTCAATCAGTTGTGGCTTAACTCAGCTTATTGATGAACCAACACGGATCCCTGATCGAGACGGGGAGTTCGCCAGTCTTCTTGATCTGTTTTTAATCACCAAACCGGAGATTTACACGGTCATTGTAAATCCGTCGTTATGTTCTTCCGACCATAAACTGCTTTCGACATCGAGTATTCTACCAATCAGTGACAGAGAGGCGCCTAAACTGCGCACTACAGATCTGCTAAGTGGGAAGATCTCATGGAATATTTGCGAACAAGGATGCCAGATATTGTCTTCAGACAGCATATTTGAAAGAAGCTAGACACCAAAAAAGCTTCTGGCGCTGACGGAATACCTGCCATAATTCTCAAAAACTGTACGAGGGAACTAACACCAGTTTTCTATAGACTTTTCAACCTATCCTTTCTGCTGGAAATGTGCCACAGACCAGCCGATACCTAAAAAAAGCAAGAATACCTGGCCAAATAACTACCGACCAGTCGCATTGCTTTCAATAATATCGAAAGTCATGGAAAAGGCTATCAGTCAGCATCTTCTAAAATATCTTGAAGGATTTAACATTATTAGCGATCACCAATATGGCTTTCGTAAACATAAATCAACAGAAGATCTTCTGACTTATGTAACACATGTTTGGAACAACGCAATTGAACCCTTTGGAGAATCTCGAGCGGTTGCTCTTGACATATCCAAGGCATTCGACCGTGTTTGGGCACGATGGACTGTTGGCTAAGCTACGCTCTTATAGTATGTCTGAAAGTTTTGTTTGTGGCTCTTATGTTTCCTCAGAGAGCGTTCTTTACGAGTGGCAGGCGACGGATTTCTTGCTAACACCTTCACTATCAGCGTCGGTGTGCACCAAGGCTCCTTACTATCTCCTACTCTTTCTCAAGCGAGCTATAATTTAGAAATCTGAATTACATAACTTCTATATTTGCCTTGGAGTGAATAAACTCAATTTTACTTAAATGTTTTTAACAAGAAAGCAAACTACGAAGCAAAAAAGCTAACGCAAATGAAGATGTGTTAATAGAATTATTGGAAAAGTACAAATAGACTCATAAATAAATTGCTCAAAATCAAAGGTTGTTTTATATTTCTTATAAGGCATTGGGACAATTATTTAATTTATTAACCGAAACTGGTATTTATATCATAATATACTTTTAGACTTTCGTTTTGTGACAAACAAACAATAATTTTGAAGCTAGCTTTTGATTTTTGATGACACAGTAATATTCTGGGTTATTATTGTTTTTTGTTGTTTGTTGCTAGTGTTCAAGAATTTAATTTGGAGCATATTTGAAGACACCCTTATCAAAATTTTAGCGTGGTCAAACCTCCCAGTGTGTACTGTTAAATTTCCTGCCGGAATGAAAGTAATTATATTATAAAATATCCTAAATAAACGGTTAACGTTGTTAACTCTTAATATCCAAAAGTATAATGTTCCAGATTTAGTTAATTACAATATTTAGAAGTATGATTAATATTTTTTGGTGTTACTCACAAGATCAAAATGTATGATTTACCAATTTTTGGCGTTTGAACTCGAATGATTTTAAAGCTTGAATACAAAAGTACATATATATTTATGACTATACGAATAAGTTTATTACCAATATATATTGTTGAAATATTTAACTGAAACAGGAAACTTAAAAGTTCTTTCTTCTTTATTATTACTTCAAAAGAAGAGTCGCACGTCATATAATAGCTAAGTATTTCTTGACTTACGTCTATTTTCTTTAGTAATTCAATTCATTCTGCAAAGAAAAATCAAAAAGAAGTCTCTTGCTGCGCTTAATTCCTTAACAGTTTTAGAATCATTGAGATGTAGTATATATAGAGCGAGTAGCTATTTCTGATGGGTAAATTTGAGTTTCCACCAACTGACTGTGAAATTTTGTAATTCCAGTATTTTACCTAATTCAAATTTGAATACTGAATGGCTTCGCAGGGGTACAAGTCAAGCATATACTGCCTATTGATCCTCGCTGTATCGTGATCTAGTACAATAATCGATCTCCACCTCGGTCGTAACCCGTGTTTAAGAATTTCAACATTCAATCAGTGTTAAATATTTGTAAGAAAAATTGGATAATACCTAAAGTCGCCCCAAAGGACGGCATCTCTTCACGAACTGAATGTATTTACTAAATCCTCTGTTTATGTGGTATAGCATCGGTGAGAGAAACTGTAAATAACGTACATGAAAAATATTTCGAAAGGAAACTAATTTTAAAATCTGCTGTAGCTTAACATCAGGAGTGTAACCTGACATGTTATCAATGTAACAGCATCTAATAGTTTGCTTGAATTTCTAATTTATATAAAAGACAGAATATAAAACCACTCGAAATTTACAACCCTAATAATGTTACCAAGGAAACACCTTACGATTTTACATCACAATGTGTTTTTTAATAACATTTCTTAAAGTAATGAATAAAATATACTTATTTGTTATCCCAAATTTATGTATAAACTTGTCTTATTAAAGCCTTCTTCTATTTCTTCTTAATGTGCCGTATCCGTTCCGGACATTGGCGTTCATCATGGCGATTCTCACTTTATTAGCGGTTATGTGGAAAAGTTCAGTTGAGCTGAGTCCGAACCAGATTCTTCGTCCAAGAGTGACATCGGCTGCCTGGATCTCTCCTCACCTCAAGTTTGCCCTGGAGTATGAGCAGCAAAAATCGATATTTTTCATGCCTCATGATATATGACTAAGTATTCTAGTTTGACCCTTTTTAAAGGCACGGACCAATCCCAGATCTTCGCGCAGTCTCCCGAGAAACATTTTGTTATATGTTGTGTCCAAGGAATTTTCAGTACTAGATGAGACAGCCACATTTCAAAAGCGCTAATTCTTTTTAGTATAGTTTCATTGACTGTTTCACGCTTAAGCCTCAGAGCACAGGTAACACTTCAGCATTTGGATTTTTAGTGTTAGACTAAGATTTTTGGCAATGAAAAATTCCCTGATTTGAAGAAATGTAACTCTGGCCTTTTCAATTCGGCAATTAATTTCCACCCCGTAATCCCACGTATCGTAGATGGTCGTACGCCACACTCACTTAGCAGTATAGATTTCGTGCGGATCTGGTGCATGTCCATTTTTCATATGGTTTATTGAATTAAGAATTTCATCCTTAGTTATTGGGGGGCACGATTTGCATTGGTTGTGATAAACTCTGGTCGTACATCCTTAAAAAGGTCTTTTTATGTAGTTTTCCATATTTTTAGCTTGTCATGCTTTTCTAATTAGTATGTTGCCATCACTATCTATTAAAGTTGCTACCTTGCGTTTTCGGCTTCCTGTCATTTGTTTTTCACATTTCTGTGCATGTTTATGTAATCATGTTTTTTATTCGAGACATTCTATTTCTTTGCATTTCTACTCATTCATTCCTCCTTTGCCAAACGGATAGCCTTCTAATATTTCGGTTAAGCTCTTTGTACTCAATGAGGTTGGAGTTCTTTGCCAATCTTCCGTCTTCTGTCATTTTTAAAATATCTTTATTCAGGCACTCCTTGTGGATGATCTTCTCTTTTTCCAAAATCTGTTTACTTGTATTGTTTTTTTTTTGTCAGTTCTTATGTCCCATTCCGTCTCAATATTTGTCTGTGTTCTTGAGATATTACGATCCTGTAGATTTGGTAAAAGAGTTTTTCAATTGTTCTCTGTTTTCTTCTTTAGTAAGAGTTGGATATCTGTACCTCTTGCTGTGGGTGTTTTGGTAGGTCTTTTAAGTTTGTTTCTAAACTTAGAAACTATTGGGTTATGGTCTGTTGAGATGTCTGTACCTGGATATGTTTTTGTAAATTTCTGAATCTTTTGTTACTTTACTTACTTACTTAGTCTTTATGCCTTTCTCTACACCTTGAGGAGTATAAGGCCCGTGGAGTTCAGTTATTTTATAACTGTCTTCTTTTCTCTATTTCCTTCTATATCCTTCCATCCTGTTTAAATTGCCGATTGCCTCTTTTGTTTCTTCTGTATTAGTTTCTTCTGTATTAGTTTCTTCTGTTTGTATGAGTTCTGTATCTTGTTTCGGTATTATGTCTCTATGTTGATTTTTGTATGCTTTCCTTCTAATTTTTTGCATCCATTTCCTTTCCTTTCTGTTTCGATGATTCCTACATAGTGCATTTGTTGGTCTTCTGTCAGTTCATCCTCTTTTCCGTTTATACTTCTTTTATTCCGTGTTTCTCAATCTAAACACTCGATAATTATTTCCCATTTCTTTCTTCCTATCTATTTCTTTACTTATCTTTTTATTTGTATTCATTTTAACTAGTCCTCGCTTCCGTATCCTTTATCTTTGCCAGGGTCGTCGTCAATCTACCTACCTCTCTCTCCTTTTTCTCAGTTTTTTGACTTGATGGTCGTAGTATTCTTTGCTTGTTCTTTCAGATTTTCTTCCTCAATGTCCCATTTATATCCTTTTCCTTCCATTTCGATTTTTAATATCCTATCTTTCACCCTTTTTCCATTCTTTTTCTGGTTCTCTCTGTTATGCTTCAATTTCTTTTGAATTTCCCGTTCATCTTTTGTTAAATCGTTGTTTATATAAACTCTCGCTCTTTGGTTTTCTCAGTTTGTTTTTATTTTTCATTACAGCTTTCTTATCTCCCGTGTTTCCCAAGTTCTATCTTGTATAGAGTCACTCCTATTTTTATCACATCTTTAATCTGTACTTTTGTGTCCATACAGTTATTTTTAAATTACTTTCAATTTTAATGGGGAAGGATGAGAAAGAGGTCGAATGGTCCAATATTGTATAATTTTAGGAATGTTCTGAGAATTTTTCTAGGTTTTTTTACTACCATAATAAAGAAATTTAAGCATGATTATTTATTCACAATAAATAATTAGGTAGCGGGGAAGGTAGTTAGAAGGATGATTTCGCATTTATTGTGTTATTTGATTTGATTATATAGTTTTAGAAACGCAAACAATAAACTAGACCAAAACTTACCTCTGACACAGCAGGCAAATTAATGTTTTTATTTCCCTTGCTAAAGGGAATTATTATATCCGTAAAAAATGCCCTCCGCAGTTTTTGCTTTTTTTACGTTTCAGGGTTTTTAGATCAAGAAACGCATGTGTTCCCATCTCCGTCGGTGTGTCTATCTGATTATCGGCCTGTTGGACTGTCGATTTGTTGGCACCATAATTCTCACACAAAATGATATTATACTATTTGAAATAGATATGATACCTATAGTTTTTGTTCGATATCATTATTGGGTAAATCACTTTACCGATTTTTTATGGTACATGAAGGAAATCAAACTAAAAATAATCATAGACTAAAAATAAATACTTATTTATGCGTGGGCAAATAAAACAGTCATGTCTTTTTAGGACGGGAAATGGAAATACTTATACGTTTCTTCTTTATCCTCAAATTGCGGTGGCTTCAAAAGAATATTTATGTGCTTTCGATTCTCATACCGGATAAATTCTATGCCAGAATCGTTCAAGAATAGAAAAATATTTATAGCATTTTTAGGAGAATTTTGTTAATGGAATGTATTCCTGTAGAGATTTACCGTACGATTTTAAAAATGGGAGCGTAGGCGGTACACATACAACTGTGTGTAAACTGTTAGACCGTAATTGAATATTCGTTTGAATTATGAGAAATTTAAAAATTACAGTCTAGCGAAGAGGTTTCCTGAACTTTACTTGTTTTAAAACTTTGATTAGCTTAGTTTATATATAAGAATATAGTAATAATTTAGAAAACTGATATCAGACGCATATTTTATAAAAAATGATATGAGACAGATACGTCTTAATTTGTACTTCGGTATAGTAATAGGTGTTTCGGTTAATAATGGTTGATTTTTTCGCAACATTTATGCGTTTTATTTCTTTAATAAACAAAGTATTGCCATCGTTAGCTATGACTTTTTTCCGATCTTTCTGTCAAAGAATGGATTCCGCATCAGAAGAACTTTTCATCTTTTTGAGGCCAACCATTCATCAAGTCAAATTTTCACTTCTTCGTAAGAATGCAAGTGTTGTTCTGAAAGTCCGTGCTCCATCGATCGAAATAAGCGGTAGTCTGAAGGGGCTAAGTCCGTGAATACGGCGGTAGAACGTCCTACTTTTGATGTTTTCCAAATAATTTTTAACACATTTTGCAACATGGGGCGAGCTTTGTCATGTTGAAAAATAACTTTATCGTGTCTTTGGGCGTATTCGGGTCGTTTTAAAACCTTCAATGCTCGGTTGTCGGCATCGATTGCCATAAATCGTTACTCCAGGTTTTCAGCAGCTCACAGCCACTCTACAACCCCACCAAATACATAGCCAAGCTATCTTTTCCTGTATATTATGCACTGGTTGTGATGTTGAGGGCTGGCCTGGATCTACCCAAGTTTTTTTGGGTTGGAGCAATTTCACCATAAGCTTCAACCAACAATTGATAACTTACAGCAGCCTAGGTGAAGATAGAGCGCCGTTTTTTTTTTCAAAATGAAAGAAGGTTATTAAACTTCCCCGCACGAAACACGATATATTTAAAGCTATGAAGAACTATGTTTTTCGCACAATGACAATTAATAACGAACTGGCTTTTGATGAAGTATGTTTACCTTCCAAAACGCCATAGATGTCACTAGTCTATACCAACAAGTGTATTAGTAACGCCATTTCTTAGCAAAATCGACATTATTAACCAAAACATCTATTAATAAAACCAAATGTTAATTCATGTGGATAAAGAAACTGCATCAAATGAATTACTTACGAAAGAAAGTAAGTGTGATAAGACATAAAAAAAAACGAATTGAGTCAATTTCTTTATGTCAAATTGTTGCCCATTTTTCAATTTTTGGCGTTCTGAACATTTCCTCTTTTGCCGGTTTTTGTTACGATGTAAAATGATTAGCTATCTTCAGGAGTTATAAAGACCCTTTTTTTCTACACTTGTGGGATTTTCCATCTATGTACTATAATCTGGTTAAATGGTATAAATATATTCCTTTTATGTGCTTATTATGAAATTTATAGTCTCAGGACACATACGATTTAGCACAATTTTTTTTGTGTCCAACCATAAATTTATCAGAGTTTCTTCTTTATTAGCTACCAATACAATACCTCTTCAATGTCGCTTCTCTTAAAACATTTATTGATACCAGATGCCACTTACAGACCACAGAAAATGATTGGGACACATACTAATTTTTTAATTTAATTAACTAACGATAGACCAGTATTTCATAAACATTACCATTTGGACACATATAACCTAGTAGTTTCAAATCTGAGATCGGCGGAAATAAAAACACTAAGAGTAATATCAGGAAAGACAGTATAAGTCCGGATAAAAAAAAGAAGATATACATCATGTAGAGGCTATGACGTGGTGAGATGGGGAAGATAGAGGCGACGATTTGGCATGGTCATGTCAGGAGGAATGAATCCAAACAGAATAGCTCTGGAAGGCATACCACCAGGACGACGTTTACCGGGAAAACCTCCCAAAAGGTGGATAGATAGCTGGCATTCTGGCTCCGAAGAGAGCCCATAAGGCCCTGGAAGTTAAATAGATCCATAGTCTACAATAACGATGAAGAAGAAGAAGAGAAAAAGAAAACATTTAAAAGTTCCCGCGAAAGAGAGGAATTTCTGAATATATTGAGATTCATTTGCTAATTAAGTTTTCCGATACCAGCCTTTAATTAACGGAGACATTTACTATTTTCTTTATTACTTGGTTTAACAAGAAATAAAATGCCATAACTAAATACGAATTTATCTACCAAACTTCAAAATAAATAGACGAAATTGAGTAGAAAAACCGAAAGCTCGCATATATATTCGCCGTTCCGTATTTGTTTTTGCATGTTATAACGTGATGTATGTACGATTTAATATAAGCTATGTACGGTTCTGCTTGCTAACAATTTAATAAAACAGTTCTCCGCAAAATTTAAAACCAATAAAATCGTAGCTCATTTTTTACTTCAACAAAGTTAAATTGGCTTTTTATTCCTCTTTTTGAACCGAATTCGCGCAATTTTCGAGGGCGCTCCAGTAGTAATAAAGGAAATATTTTTTGCTAAATTTAATTTTTATTTAAGGTTATTGATTTAATGTTTTTTGATACCGCCTTGCAATTTATAATAATAATAATACATTACCGTCAAAATACATCATATAAATAAAATGAAATAAAATAAGATGAAAACAAAGTAAAAATGAACAAGAGTACCGTATATACGTGCACAGAAATACATACATAAATACATACAAAATAATGTGCAAAAGTCAAAATTAAATTAAACAAACACACACAAGCCATTCACTCAGACTGGTGCAGGTGTTCCAAGCTTTTTGTCAAATACTAATTTAAAAAACAAAAAGGATTAAATAGATATGTAAATAAAAATTTCATAACTAGGACTTCCTTTCTCCAACATCTGCTCTTGTAAAAGTCACTTATTGAGTAAAAGGCATTGTCCAGTAAAAGAGACTTGACCCCAGGAACAAATTTCGTGCCACGCGTAGCTCGCAGTCCTGCAGTAGAGGCTGATGAAACTGTAGAGGGAAGCGTTGTGTTATACATATTTGTAGAGCCCAGCACCTCAAAAAAGTGTCTATTTTTGTTTACAAAAGTTGAACAGCGCAATATGTACAGACATGTGAAGGTTAAGATTCGATTATTTATAAATATATCTTTGCAGTTTTCGTGAAAGTCGAGATTAAAAATTAGACGAATTATTTTCTTCTGGCTCACAAAAACAGGCTTACATTTTTCACCAGCAAGACTCTAGGACAAAACATTGTTTCACAGATGACTGAAAGCGAAAGCATAATACACAGCCCCCTTAATATTTTGAATAATTGAGGGTATTTTTTAAACTCAAAATTGCAAAGTACGCTGAATTTAATTTTGAGCATACTTGGTCTATATGTTCCCTAAAAGAAAGCTGAGCTTCCACAAAAGTGTCCTCTCGACAAAAATTTACCCTAAGGAAATCGCCAAATCCCGCTGCTAGAGATTTTCCATTGAATATATTCATACAGACTTTTTTTTCAATATTTAATATTAGTCCATTTCTTCTACACCACACCTCCATGTCCCCGCATACACCTGTAACAGCATCAAACAGACCATCCACAGTTTCAGATACTGTCACAATGGTAATGTCATTCGCATACATAGTTACATGACCTGTATCGATGTTTTTATGGCAGGTCATTTACATGTAAGATAAATAACAGAAGTTCCAAAACAGATCTTTACGGGACACCGAGGTCTAACGCTCTCCTATCCGAAATTGCACCATCATATTTAACCACTATTTCCCTGTCGGTCAAATATGACCCTATCCATTTCAGCAGATTACAATTTTTTCATCAAAGATATTTTGTTGACTGCGTCAAAGGCTATATAAAAATCGAAAAACAACGTAACAACATATTTACCTTCATCAATACTGTGGTAGACCTGATTTAGATAGTAGAAAGAAGCAGATTCAGTTGATCTATTAGGTAAAAAACCATTTTGTGCTGGGTGTAGTATATTGTACTTGGCAATAAAGGTTAATACTCGGTCATACACAATTCTCTCAATAATTTTTGAAATAGTATAGATATTTTCCTATAATTTCCCACATCACTGTGCTTATCTTTTTTATAAACAGGGATAACGTTAGCAGTTTTAAGAACTCTGGGAAAGATTCCCTCACTTAAACTACGGTTTATCAAAAATGCAAACGGTTAGGCAATTGCATTCTTAATGGTTTTTATTATTTTAGTATTTAGATCATCGGATCCTGCCGATTGTTTGTGTTTTAATTTAGAGATATTTTGAAGTACCTCTTTCTTGGTCACAGCTTCCATAACCATAGTATTAGATGTTATTGGTGAGAGGGTGCACTCA
>CM032455.1:59226991-59238256 GCA_019049505.1 Pachyrhynchus sulphureomaculatus | reverse complement strand
AGTAGGACTCAAAAATAAAATATAATATACAGGGTTTCCATTCAAAAAAAATCAAGATGGCGTAATTTCTTCGAACTGAGAGTTCAAAACATTTTATTGTCAACGTCAGCATGTGCGCCTTATAACACCCTTTAACTTTTATTTAAACATTTTTTTGATACACTGATTAATAAATGTTTAGTGTGAGTTTAGTGAAACGCTACACATTTAAATAAAAAAGGGTATGTTAACAAAATAAAAATTCCTAACTTTTACACTGTTAAAATTACATTTACTAAATAAAAACCCCTTAAGCTAGATGAGTGTACCTATGGCATAGAGTCTTTAAATTAGGATTATTAACATTTTTTTGTTACAGCTGAGATTAATAAATGCTGTGGGATCATTTTCCATTCATAAGGGGCACCTGTATATATATATATTAATATATATATATATATATATATATATATATATATATATATATATATATATATATATATATATAATTAAAATGTATCCAAATATATACGCATTGTATTACCCGAGAGTATCTGCGCAAATCACACGACTTTCATAACTGAAGTAATGATGGACATGAAAAAGACACATACGTCTCATTCTCTATCTTTCTAGTACTATTACAATATTACAAATTAATTTTCCTGTGCTTTAGCATGACGTCTTTGCAAATAAAAATAGCAAAATATTTTTTTACGATTGCATTCAAACTGTTATTTTCTAGGACTCCGGACTCACATTTGGTAATCATTTAATGACTTCCATTCTGAATATTTTTTAGAGGAGTAGCTACTGCTTATTTTATTCTCAATCAATGTGAAAACCATATTAGTGTTGAATATATTTATTTAGACAAAACTCATTAGTCATTTATTACATATAGGATAAATTGTGTACTTTCTGCGTCTTAAAATTAATAGAGAACGTTTTAGCTCTGAACTAATGTACAAAAATTGCCTTTAGGTAATGAATTTTTTTGAGAATAAAATTTTATATTGATGCCGAAATAATAGAAATTAACGACAAGATATCGTATTTTTCTGGATGTCTCACAATATGGCCAAAATATTTTAATTTGCGTCACTTGATGGCCATCAAGCTCATACGAGTAAAAATGCTGTTGTTACTAATTCTGTCCATCCAACTGATTTTCAGCAGTCGTCGATACACCCATATTTCGATGCCTTCAGACCTTTAAGCACTGTTTCAGTTTGCGTCCATGCCTCCATGCCGACCCGGAAACACATAGCAGCCTACCATGTTCATCCGTAGTTTCAATGATAGATCGTGACTAGTTAAGATGAAGATATTAGAGGCAGAGGTATTCAGTTCCTGATTTACACTTGCTCATTTAAGAAAAGTGAAGTTGGTTTTTAAACCATCGCAAATAAACGACGCTCCTTGAAAATAGGGTGTTAAGGTTCTCCATATGCTTTCTAAGAAATATTGTGGTTTCTATCAGATTTAACTCGAGTTTTAAGTTTTTACGGTTCAAACTGAATGATGTTTATGTTATCATTTAATTATGGGTTACTATTTAAACCTAATTTTAGACTAATTCTTCCATTAAGTATGTTGATATCATAAGCAGTATGATTGTATGACAATCTAGAAGATAATTCAAACAAGTGGCTAATACATTAAGCTCACGAGTTCTCGCCGACCTTAATGTTAAGTTCAGATGAAACTTAAGTAAATATATGTAAGTTTTTAATTTTAATTTCTGTATTATTACTTTTATTATTATTTTCATACCCGTTAATTTTCACACATTCAGATAGTTTTATCTTTCTGTTGAGGGACCACTACACCAGAAATCACTTGGACATTAACCATTGCTATTTTGAAACTTTGGGAACCACTATGGTGGAACGTTTTTATAATAGTACCTCCGGTCTTCTTAATTTCGTTGTAAATGTGATTGTTAGGCATAATATTTATTAGATTTTTAACTGTTTTTGGATGGAGCGGAATACTCGTGTCACCGCCGTAAGAGGGGGTATTAATTTTTAACATTTCTCTCTTTGTTTCGAGCTCCAATTCTGCAGAGTATGTATATTTAGTTCTATTTTTCATCGTATTTCGATCGGCTTGTGTTCATTATTTCGAGAGAGGCTGCTACCTCTCTAGCGTACGTAGTCAAGTCGGAGTAGGGGGATCCGATAGGCCACCTCTCGCGCTTATAGAAATAGAGCTGGTTTTATTGCAGAGGTTTATTCTTCACTACTCAACAATTAGATTTATAACATGGTAGCTTGTGAAGAGAAGTTCACCATTGTAAAAAAGAAAAGGCAAAAAACCTCCCTTCTCCCCATCGCTTAGTCTATAAATTGGTTTGTATGTTGTTAAAATTTCACTGTTGTAGCAAAGATTTTTTTTAAGAAAAGGTTTTAGTAGAACATTTTTTGTAACAAAATCTTCATCCCCCGACCATTGTTTTTTAGTTTATTGTGATTGAAAAGGGATCTTAAGCTTTTAGAGATATAGTTTCTAGAAGTTTCTTTTCGACAAGGGGTTCACCTGCCCCGCCAGTTTGATTCGTTTGGCGTCCTCTTCTTTTATATCTTAGTCTGAAAATTTCTCGGTGTGCTCTAACAATGAAAGAAAATTTTTTTCTTCAACTTGAAGAAAATATATTTTATTTGTTTCATATGATCTCCCAAAAAACTGTTAATAACATTTGTTCCAGAGTTTTTCCAATACAATTCAATACCATCATTTAAAGGGTATGATTCCTGGAAGCGTCTTGAAAACAATATCAATTCCACGGTCGTGTCAAATAGCTTCGTTCTATTTGTTTTTTAAATAGAAGCTCCCCAGCAGGGGGGGGGGGCAGGAAATGTTTTTCAGGTTTAGAAACAGGATACAATAGTCAGGAGTGAAGCCCATTTCTGGTTGAATTTACGTTGGATGTTCAAGCGCGGATTCGTTCGTTCAAAAACACTTGTGTGGAACTCGTGCACTTATCTTGATGAAAAATATTATTCATTTTTTCTTAAGATTAGCAGGTCCGTTTTCTCAAGAAGCAGTTTTGCCCCCCCCCATAACCACCCCCCCCCCCGGTTACAGGTAAGTTTTATCACTGCTGATGGAACAACAAGTCTTTTGCCTTGCTTGGTGTATCTTATACCGGCTTCAATCCGTTGATAAATGATGCTTGTTAATCCATTTTTTATTTTGCATAGAAGAACGAACCCGCAGACACTCTTGTCAGGAAATTGTCCTGTTCAAATGCTCACACCCATCTTGCAACATAAGTCATTTTTCAATATGTAATTCTTTCACGCCAAAATATTTTCCAATTCACTCTGTTTGAGGAAGCCTATGGCCTCCCTCAGCTATTTTTATGCACTTATACTCGTCGGATCATCTAACACCTTATCATGGGACTTGTTGCATAATTTGTGATATTGTAGTCGAGTTTTTGGTGACGATTCTTCCCGTGGATCATAATTACTTCGGAGGCTTTTTATACGACCCGCAAAGTTTGCAAGAGAGGCAGTCCATTTTTTCACAGTAGAAAAGAAAGTTGAAGGTGTATGCATTCTTTCTTTTAACAATTTTAGATGAATTTATGTTGGTGTTTTAAACCAATCCACAAAGACAGAAATAATCACGTGAACGCGATATTAAATTTTTTTCATTTTGAGAAAAATGCAATGACTGTCAATATTAAGACAAGCTGCTACTACTTGAATGAATTAATACAGAATCGAATTAAAATCTTACATGTTGTTTAATATAAAGGACCGCAAACTGTTCCAATACAATTTATGGCTTCACACTTTTTGTCTCTACTCTGAGCACTTTTCAGACAGCCTAGGGATATATCTTTGGTTGCTCTCTTTTTCTGATGAATTTATATTATTCTGTATTTCCACTGTCTACCCCTTGTGCATGGCGACTCTAACTGATGTCTACGAGGTTTGTGTACATTGAATTACTTTGTTCCTTATCAATATTAGGTAAGAAGTACGATTGGCAGGTTATAGTTTCATATGCTCATGGATTAATGACGAGTTCCAGTATAATTGTGAAATGTATTAGTTTCCTAGGATATGTTTGCGTAGGTTGTACATTATTTCTAATAGGGAAGTTCACCTTTTAGTAGCTTCGTAGGTTCAGGTTTATCTGCTTAAAACTTTTATTCTATTTTTTTTTTTAATTTTGGTTTAGCCACATTTGTGTCATTTTTTGGGTATTCTGTTCCGGTAAAGGGCTAGCTCAGTAGGATCCATAATTGCATATGATGACGTAGCCGACGTTTCTTCGATAAACAGGTGCACAGTGATAGAAGGTAAAAAAGTTTCACAAACCTTCAGTAATTATATAAAACCAGTTGGCAAACCCATATGGAGCTTTTTAAAGAAAAGCTATCATCAACATATCTCATCAGTTCGCAACCATATCATCACAATAACTTCCGGTAATTTTAAGTGGGCACTGTGATAAATTTATATCTGTGATTTGCCCCTTATTCTAGATCTACTGCATGCCATATGTTCATTTTAAACTGCATTATATTATTTTTCACGTAATTTCGTTGGGTCCTTGTTTTTTAAACTCTCTGTTTTTATAGCCTGAAAATTCTTTTATTTTTCTGTTTGTTGTGGTTTCAGTATCATAAGTGATACGGTTCTTGAAGAGAAGCTCAAATAAATAATATTATGATAGCTAGTCTTTCTTGTGAAGTGTTGTTAATGTCTATTATCCCCAATGTCCCCTTCTTACCTAGCTCTTGTTATTCTTTAAGTATATTCATTTTGTGAGGTTTTTTACGAGATTCTTAGAACAAAGGTTTTGTATTCAAAAGAAAGGTGGTAAACATTTTTGTTTAATTGTTTCTGAATACTTTAATTTTTAGTTTTGAGATAAATATCTTAAAGGGGTTATGGTTATTTTGCTAAAATAGTATTGTATGCTTTTATATGGTCTATTAACCCTATCGATATAATCAATATTAAGAGTAATTCTTTGCATCTGAAGCCATTATTCCCCACCCTTATGTTAATTTTTATCTTCACTTTAATTATTTTTAAAGTTATACGGACCTTTTTTTAATTTAAAATAATTTCTTGTGATGTTGTGAAGCATAATATAAATGATTTGATCGATGATGATAAACCAACCCTGTGCGGGCTGATTTATTTTCCTGGTTTTATTTTCTTTTTTTTTTTGATGCGTGATAATAAAATTGGTTATACTGTTTGGTAAGTTTGACAAAGAGGGGATTTAACAGTGACAAATACCAAAGGTAAATTTTCGCTATTATATCTCTGGTAATATATTCCACTTAATTGGTATTTTTTTTAGTGCGTATGATTAAATGTTTCTCGGACAGCATTTGGATTAATAGATAGATTTTATTTTTTTTAACAATTTGTTGGGACTTTTGTTAGCGAGGTGTTGAGGCATTTCTTATTATCCTTTGTATATATATAATCTATATATATATATATATATATATATATCTATATATATAATATATATATATATATATATATATATATATATATATATATATATAGTTTGAAAGAATTGTTGCACTGTAATTGTATGGTTCATCAACTTATCTCTCACAACTCAAATAAGCAACAAGCGAGATGGGACTTTTTCAAGAAAGTTTGTAAGTTCAAGGAAGCTCTACGGCTGAGGAGTACGTTTGTCATTCCGTTTACATTATTCGAACATGCAATGGTCAAATGCGTTGATTTATGAATGTCACGATATAAGCTATCTATAAATAAAAGATAATGTTTGAGATTGTAGTTTTTTTTTATTTTTTATATTCTAATTAAAATCTTGTCATAGGTGATTTATAACAAGTATATTTATACATTTCAAGAGAGGCATTATTATTGTAACAGTAGCATAGCCAAGTTTAAAGGGTGCAAGGGGAATCTGGACACTAAGAAAAAAAAAGACCACAGGACTACTTAAAGATACGGGAATCAATCGGTAAATAGAGGGAGGAGAGATCGACAAGAAAATTAAATTCCACATCGGACAACCCAACGACCCAACCAATACGGTGTTCTGTCTCGACCTTGGACTAATGGCAAGATATATGGATGATTCACACGACTTCCTCAAAGTGTTCTTCCACTTAGTGATCATGAGCCAAACATCATTCTCACTTGACTGTAGCCCGTGTATCCACCGACCCACACAGGCCTGATCCTGCGGGCGGCCATGGTTAGTGATTATCATTTCCCTGATATTCTGTTCTTTTAGTGATAATCTTTCAAACTTATCTACCTGTAGTAGTCTTGTTGGCACCGACCCCACCCAGGACTGCCACGCAGTATGGCTTAGAGCAGTAGATGATCATATCCTCACGTTTGTTCATTAGGTGATCAATACTTATGATTATCTGGAGTAGTTCTGTGGTATACCAATCTAACACAGGGCGGGCCACGCGGCAGAATTGGCTTAAGGTGATCAATATCCTCATGTAATGTTAGTGATTTATCGTACTTAAGCTCATTTACCTTCAATAATCTAAGAGTACCAAGGATATAACTAAGTATCTCAGTACATTTCATTGGAAAGTGATAATTCGAGTGCTTCCGAGAGACACACAGCAAGCTGGTATTTTCTTTGCTTTGTTCTTTAATCTCTTTGAGAAACTAACTACACCTTGTAGAGTGAGATTATCGCTTTGTTTCAAACAGTAATGCTCCTCTCGCTCGAAAACTCAAGTTTGACAAGGGGAATATGAATTTTGTTGCTTTATTATTGAGATCTACTATAGTCAGTTTCTCGTAAATATTAATTTAGAGGGGTCCGACAAAGAATATAAATTTCAGTAAAGCGATCACTCTCATTTTCCACAGAACTTCAATTCTCTCTCCGGGAAGATAGAGATACGTTAAACCGCTTGAAAAGGCCATAAATACATAACGTATGTCTAATATAGTAACAAGAGACATGTCACGCCTTCGCGTTTTTATTGACCAATGGTATGGCTGAAAGTAAATGCATAGTTCGGTGATTGGTCCGGTTCCTATATTTTCAGTAATATTATATACTAGGGGGAGAGGGGTTATGTGTGACATGTATGTCCAACTTTATGTCTTCTGAAAAATTGGGTAACTGAGGTGGAGTGGAAGAGGAACAATATTATATAAGTGGGTGGGTCCATTTTCGGCTGTGTGGTAGAGTTAAACGTTAAAGGAAAGGTCGGAGGTATAAAGAAAAATGAAAATTTAATTTAATCAAAATATTCATAAGGGTGTGTATGTGAAATAGGGGGAGTGGTAAGGGAAGGCTGTGTGGGGTACAATGGATATAGGGGTGAAGTATAGGTGGGGTGGGGGGAAATTTTAAAATAGTGGGGATTTCTAGAATGCGAGTTTGAGCGGATTGTAGCATGTTTTGGTTGTGTGGGCGAGTTGGACTAATTGTACATTAAGTGTTGGTTGTTAGAATATATGGATGTCGATGTCACCGTAGGAGATTTATAATCTTTATTTTCAAGTAATTGAACGTTGGTGTGGTATGTCTGTAGGTAAGGAATCAGCTGTATTTACACCATGTAGCTGGCTTATTATGCAGGCTACGTGGCAATGGTCCCACTATACTTGTCCTGCCAAGTCCATGTCTCTCGTTGTGGTATTTCACTTTCCGACTATTATAAAACATCCGCTTTGTTATATGTTCGTTTGTTTTTTTTATGATGGGTGGTAATTCCTGTATATTGACCATTTGGTAATGGTTGGGTCTTTGTATGACTATGTTTTTTGGTTAGTTCTTCTTGGTTGTGATTAACTTTTTCCTTGATGGCAAGTAGTTCTTCGTGGTTTTCAGGGGGTCAGCTGCCCATCCCACGCGCGGGTTCAATTGTACGATAAGTTTTTTTGTGATCTTGTTTCTATATGATTATCTACACTCATTGTGTGACATATCTTGTTTTTTTCATAATCTAGGTTTTCATATTGTATTCCTGTTTGTTGATTGGGGGATTGACTGTCCTGTGTCTACGTGTGTAGGTTTGCCTTGGGATATAAGCGAGCAGCGGCGTGTAAGTTTTGCCTCTGCTCTTCCACACTGTTGCTGTATTGTCAGGCTGTATTGTTTTAAGTGGAGTTGGATCCTTGATATCTATAGTTTCTTGTTTCCCTTCCTTCCTTTTCTCGCACTGTATGGTTGAGTTTTGTCTTTGTATTTGCTTGGGTGGTAGTATACATTTCCTCGTTTTTAAGTGTAAATTGGGGCGAAAACATATAACAAATGGATGAAACGTTTTTCTATGTCCTGTGTGTGACCATTTGATGATTGTCAAATGAAGAGAAGGAATAGGAATATGGTTTTTTGTGGAATTTTAATGAATTTTGTTGTGCATAAGTATTCATTGTGCAGTATGACTGGAGTTTGGTTTGCTTTGGATGGGAGCGTAAATTGTGTAAGGTAAATATTCTATATGATTTCTTTTGTCGAGCCTAGTGTAATCGAAGGTTTCTCTATTGTTGAGAACGGATCCCCCATCCTCGTTTGTGGATGGCCTTTCCGTTCTATGTCCCCGACGAAACAAATCGAGCTAGGGGGGGGGGGGAATGGTGGATTGACGCATGTAGAAAGGGAGTTGCGCCCAAAATCATAGTCAGGGTGAACACACAGCTCACTACGGATTCCAATCCACAGCAAGACTCCCGACATATGCCACAATGCGTATATTCTACATCGCAGACCTGGGGGGCCAACGTACACCGAAATCTTATCTCCACGCGTCCCAAAGCACAAAAAGGGGATTTCAGTCGTGTGCTGGCAACACAGCGTCGCTCTGGGGTTTGTAAGTGATTTGTAAAATCTGGACACATCACTCTACGTTCTACTGGTTTTTTGTTACCGGTATATTTGTTATCTGTAGATGGGGGGCCCTGTCATATTACCCATCTACTCAGGACGGTGGTTAGCAATCCTCATGCCTCTGAAACACCCCTGGTTCTCTTGATCAACATCCGAAAAACCACTCCCTAATGTAGGAATGCCACTAATATAAGAGCGTGCGTCTCTTGGTGAGGTGGATATCGTAACACTGAACGTGACGTGCTACATTTCTTGCGACAACACGCGAAGATGGCACACAGATACCCCCTACAAAACCAATCTGGCAGCGAGTCCCAACCCAATCACAAATGGGGGGGAGTGGTTCAGCGAGGAGGACAATTTAGTATTTCTGGACAGAAACCATTTAGTCACACCACATTCGTTCGGGTGTGTTTTTCAGATTTGGATTTTGGTTATCAGTGTATTCAGTGGATTTTTCACGATAACCAACCTTCCAACAAAATCTATAGTAAAATGCAACTACTGGGTCACCGGAGCGCGAAATTGTTCTGGACGTTTGATCAGTGTTAATAAAGATCGAAACCTCAAAGCCACGCTTTTGATTAAACCGAACTGTTATTGGTACTAAATCATCGTAGAGGCCATAATTAAAAAGTCTATAAACGGACAAACCGGTGCGGCACGGATTTTTGTAACTTTTTTTCCAGTGTTTGTCTCCAGTGATATCGATATAATTTATGATGAGACTACTCAAGTGCGTCCCACGGCTATTTATCATGCACACCCATCTGCTCTTACTTGTTGCTGAATATTGTTTATGTCAGTGAGGTGTCGTTCTATTTTTCTTGTGAAATTTGTTGTTGGTTGAGTGATCTTATAATATGCGTGTTAAATATCATAGGTGATATGGTCGGTAGTTTATGACACAGGTTTGTAAGTGTTCTGAGATTTCGGGTGTTGACGTTATGTCATTCGTGGGGGTGACGGATTAAGTGGGGAAAAGTGTGTGGTTTGTAGAATGACTATGGTTGATTTAATTTGTGGTGGTGCTTGCGGTGTGTGCTGAGTTATACATATTGTACCCGGAAGTTTTATTATAGTGCCTATTCAAGCGGCATTTCCATTGTGTGTGCGTGTGCGATTTAATTGGTTTTCCGTTTCACCGAAAATTTATTCTTGCCATCTATTATTAAAAATGCGTTATTAATTGTGTCATTTGTTTGGTTCAACACTACTCGAAATATGTATCATAAAACACTACCTATTAGCGGCAGAAGAGGGGACATGAAATGTGGCGGCCCTTACACTTTGATATTGTTGAACCCTTGGAGCAAATAATTAATATCTGCTCAATTCATCAAAATGTATCGGCGGTTGTAGAATCGTTTTCGTGTCGCTTACCATTAATATTACCAATTTGACTATTCCAATAGGGGTATTCTTTTTCTTTCACATACTTATCAGTTGGTCAGTGTTTGGTGTTTAGTAAAATCCTGTATAGGTGTGAAATGTTATTATTGGATGTGACTAGAATATTTCATACGCCAGGTTTTTATGGACCATGAAAGCAAATGTATTAGCATACAGGATGCTGTTAAAACGATGAAATTAGTAATTTATGAAACATTAAGTTTTCAGAAGTATTGTACCTGAAAAATTATCTGTTTCAACTATATCTGTAAATATGGTTTTTTCTAATAGCGCCCTAGGTATTAGGAGATTGTTAGGTAGTTTGTGATTATTAGATTGCTTTCTTTTAAATCTCATATAAGTAAAAAAAACTGACACTACCTTTTTCAAAATACAATAAATTCAATAACAATAATAACATAAACCATTGACAATTTCATTATGGTTAGGCCTGACATTTAATCATTCATATTGAGAATGCAATAGAAGTACTGCATACTACTTCCCGACAAATTAGTGTAGTAATTATCAATTATTTGTAAATAAAGGTCAAACAGAAAAATCAAAAAAGAATATATTTTTTTTAATTTTTTAAACTCATATAAAGATATACAAAGAACTGATTGGGAGTAGAAGTTTTGACTTAGGTTCTCGCGAGAAATAGTTAGGGGATATGAAAATATTGTCTTTTCGATATAGGAAAAAGAGCCTGTGATTTTTTAAAAATGCAATATTTTTGTTCAAAAAGTGGAACAAAAAATGGAGAGCACGTTAAACAACATAAATTATTGATTTTAACTCGAATTCAAATTTTGCATTAAACATCCTATCAAGAAATCACACTTGTTAAACGAAAATAAAAACTTTGCTTAGTTTAAATTTCTATATACCATTACTGCTCGGTTCTAGAAGAAAGATTTAGAATTCTGTCATTAAATTTTCGTGTTAGTACAGTGAATCTTTTTTTAAAACATTTCCGATAGAAACTAGTAGCGGAATGTAAGGGATTTTTTCCAGTGATCTACAAACCTCACATGTAGTTAGCCCTACATAAGGAAACATATA
>CM032455.1:59159491-59221991 GCA_019049505.1 Pachyrhynchus sulphureomaculatus | reverse complement strand
TTTCCTTTTATGTAACAGTCTTAGAGCACAATATACCAATAATAATTAAATTGTATATACTTTCTAGTGTTATGAAATTAATTAAAAGTTTATTAACATAATATATATGTCCAGCATTTCTGAATTAGTAGTGCATTTGCTTATGTGGACGTAGAAGAACCGTCAATAAGTTTTATGTCTTGCATTTAAAAGCACCTATTGCTATGCCGCATTACCTAAACATTTACGTGAGTGGTATTAAGACTTCCTACTTGCTTATTTTTTAAATAGCAGTGTGAAAGTTTTGATTTTCGCGTACTGGTGGACTTGTTAGATTAATAGATTGTTGCTTCTGGGATGCAATCAGATGAATGACGGTTGTTATTGTAGATCGCCTAAAATCTTGGCTGACTCATTGAATATTGTTTGTTACAAACTGTCAACTTTCACCTGATCCAGCTGACTGATGGAGAGTCTTTGTTTGTTGTAAGACTTTGCAGTGGTCCTAGGTTTTGGGTTAATATTAAATACGGTATACACCTGGGTTGCCCGTTTATTCTTGGATTGTTTCACTATCTTGTAATGCCATCCGTGTTAAAGACTTACTGATTAGTCTTGATCAAATCCGATATATACCTTATATATTTTCACGGGTTTTTTTGGTCTTTTTAACAGATGCCCGCCATTTTTGATTGGTGGCTGTGCAACCAAATTTGGGGTAAATTTTTATCCAGAAACTATGTGCTACATTTAATTTGTTGTTGTTTAGTGTTTCCGTTACGGAAAACTCTTTAATAAGATTCATCTCTGGGGTTCCTGTCCGTCTGACTGTTGTCCATCTGTTATGTCCGATCTGTCTGTCCGTGTTCTGTCATCAAACCCCATTTCTCTCTGATACTATTTGTAATTGAAAGTAGAAAATTTGGTACTAAATACCAGGATATTGGTGGCGCTCATCAAGAGGTCTGTGTAGTTTTGAAAGTTATAATTTTTTGATTGTGTTCTAATGGTTGTAGTTATTTGGGGGGAGTGTTGGAAAATCGGGAAGATGAAAGAAAAATAATTTTGTTTTTTACTAAGGTGTCATTAGAAGTGTGGTGTCAAATTGAAAGCTTTGTGATAACTCGAGACAAATAAAGTTCTATTCATTACATATATATTATATAAGATTTATATATACTATATTTATATTTTATATATGATATATATAGTTATATAATTTATAGTATTTATACTATATAAGTTATATTTTTTTTGTTTTATTATATATTTTTTTATTTTTATATATATAGAATTTAATATAGTTAAATTTATATATATAGATTATATATATATATATATTTTTATAGCGTTATACTTTGTCGCACACTTTTCTTTGTTTGTATTTTTTGATTTATAATTACGAGGAAGAAAAAAATCGCTTTATACCTTGTCCCCTGCATTCTAGAGAAAGTTGCCTATGGCTGATCGAAAATATTTTAAATAAGACTCTGGAATATTCCTCTACTGTTGTAGATTTGAACGAAATATTTATCACCTTTAATAATTTATTCTAGGTTTTATTATTAAAAAAAAGCCACAATTTTCAAAGTAGCGATCAGTTTTTCAGTAAGAACTTTGTTGAAAACTCATTTGGGGGTGTGTTTATGTAAAGTCAATGATCTTTTTATTACCTCCCGTAAAAAAATTTTTTTATTTTTAAAAAACAATTTAACGTGTCTGGACAGACTAATTTAGCGCTATATATTCCTCTTCGCACGTGACTGTTTATTATTTTCATTAAAAGTTCACTTTTTAATTTCTGTGAAATATGTTGATTTACCCGTCCGCGTATTTATATTTTCCAAGTGGAAAATGGCCCTTGAGATTCAATAATGTTAACTAATTTCTATGTCTCCATGTAAATTTGTTATAAGTGTGTTGATTTTTGTCTATTTCGTGACTTATTGTGCGTTATATAAGTTGGAAATTGGTTGTTGAAATGCAAATGTTTTGAGGGGAGGGACTTTCGCAAAATATAGGTAATTTTGTTTACTGTTACTCTTTCCCCCCAAGAATTGACTACTATCATCTGTATCTGAACAAATTGTCTCGTTAAAAAACTATAGTTTCTCTTGCTTACTTATAGCTGCTAGGGAAGTGAAAAGGGCCTATCACAAAAACATGGATTGGGATTTAGCACCTATGTTGGTCGGAAATGGGGATTCTTTGGAACGATGACTAATGTCTCAGAATATATCGCACCATCTACATCAATGACTGCACTCGAAGCGTTGTTTTCGCTAACCACGTGCTATCATCAGTGGAGCGCTATAATTGCCTACAACTACTACCTCCATGAATTAGACTCAGGCTGAACTCAATGGCAGAGCGCGGGGCCATCAGCGTCCCTTTCAAGTACCCTGTAGAAAGGAACTTATAGGGAATTGACCCTCTAGTCTTTTATTTTGTTAAACTATATTTTGGGGATATGTAGTAATTTTCCATACTTTCGTATGCGTTCAACAATCGCCTATCAGATTACATTTTTATATTAGTCTAAGTGAATATCTAATGTTACAGTATGATCTGCGTTATGGGCATCATGGTTTGGCACAGCTAGGCTTGTTCTATACTAAGCTGTATTTTAAATGTGCTGCCTAATTGTTTCTTTAATGATGGTTTTGTTCTCAATTGACCTGTTCTCTATTTTGCTTTCTTCTCCTATACATACTTTTTGTAGGCAACCAATTAAAACTAATTTTCTGAAAGTCCAACTTTTCCTCCAACAATTAGGATAGCTTGTTCTTTGGGAAATTTTCTAAATTATAGTCCTCAGATATTGTCTGATGGATTTTATTTAGACCTTAGGTAGAGGTTTCTATCTTATTAAAAAAGCTTTATTTCAGATTAAATGGCTATAACGTTAGGGTCTTATTTCCGTCGCGAGTGTGAAGGTGGACGGTATGTGTATAGGTATGTGGATGATGTTTTTTTCGCGATTTTTGGATGTAAAGAAAGCAAAAATTTTTTGTTACCTAAATTTAAATAGTCTGAATATAATTCCATAAAATTTTATAAACGAAATTAAGAACAAAGGACAACTGCCATTTTTCTAATATATTTTTTTTAATTATTTAAAAATAATAATAGGTTTAGAATTTCATATCCTTATGAAAAAGATACAGTAACCGATAGATATATTCCCCTAATGATATAATGCTCATTTCATGCAAAACAAACACTATACTAGCCCCGCATTACCATTTTATTAGTTCACACGATTCTCCCCCCCGCGCCTTTGGTACACTTTTCGTTCTAAAGAGAGTAATACTCGTCAATATATGAACATGGAAATGCGTACTGGGATATCTAACTAGAGTTAGTTCTAATGATTATTACGATGACTTAATAAACATAGTTGATAATAAATAGACATTCAAGATTTCAGGTTTAAATATATTGCGGAATATTCCAGCTTTTTTTACAACTCGGCAAATTAAAAGAAGATCCCATATATGTCTCAATACCGCCATATACATCCTATAATAATAAAGAAAATATTTTAATAAGGTTAGGCCTCACCTTAGCCCATAGAAGTTCATCAGTATATTCTGAAGAATATCTTAGGGATAAATCCTCCAAAGATGCAAAGATTCCTATATTGTGAGAAGAAAAGTGGAATTTAGTTTTGTATTTGAATTCGCGACAGAAAAAAGGATCTATTGTTTTGGACAAACTAAAAGATTTACCATCACTATTTAAAGTAACATTTTAAACACATTTTAAATTATCTGTTATAGAGAATAGAAAAGTCTAGCATTGCCCGGATACATGCCCTTGACACGCTGAGATTCATAATGTAACACTTATGATAATCTAGACTATTAATTAAAATTGTAGCTGACATGGAGATGTGTGATAACGCTAGACGCAAAAATATAAAATATTACATAAACCCGTAAAAGAAGTTTAAACATAAAGTTAAGGAAAGTGGGCCTTATTCCTTATATGTCCCCCTCGATATGGTTTACGTTGCACCGGAAACAGATGGCCCCACCTTAGGGCATTTAGTTTCCGCCCCCGTCAGTTATTTAGATGTTTGTGGCTAATTATTACTATACAGGGTAGATTGGTAGTAGTTTGACTTCTAGAGTCGCAATTCTATTCGGCCTCCCTGATTGAAGCTTGAGCTCATGGTTAGTCGAAAACCCGATTCGTAGCGCCGCAAAAAGATAATATTAAGTTGTTGTTATTATGTTTGTAGTGGTGAATATATTCTGAGTAGCTGATTAGTTTTGCGAATACTAATATTCAAACAGAATGCCATCCATTTTATGTTTTTGTACCCGAATTTTGCCTTAAACCAAAAACCTTTGAGTTAAGTACATGGCTTCTTGTTAATATCGTCTATGGTCATTTGATCTTTTTGAGCTAACCTAAGGGAGCATGCAGTAGTGTGGTGAACGAAATAACAGAGCTGAGAATTAATCATCCCTTTCGGGTACTCCACGCAAATCGACTGACTCTGAATGATGTTAGCTTGTCTTCTTTATGTTCCCACTCGGGGCTATAAGTAGTCACCTCCACCTCAGGTAGTGGAACATATTTCTACGACTTATTGTACTTTTAGCTATATTACATGAAAAAGTGAAGCTATCAATATGCACATTATCGAATTGTGGCACATACTGGGTTGGGGAATGGAAAACATCAGTTTTTGTTGCCCCAACTTTGAACACACCCCCCCCGTAATTGGCTCTAATCGACAACTAATCCTTGGATATGCAATCTGATGATGTGTACAACATCGTATAATTTTTGATAAATAATATTGTGGAATTGGAAGTGTGCGATCCCATTATTGATGGATGGTGTCAAAATATAGGCAGTGGAATTTGATGAATTACAACAGATTTCGATTAAAAACCTTTACTTTGTTAATTATAACTCTTACGTCTCAAGATAAAATTCAATTGCATGAATATTCCTAGGCAAGAAGATTCACGCAATGCAAACATGTTGGTATTAGACGGGACTCCCACAATCCAAGAATTTTCTCCTCAGTCAATGTTGCTCTAAATACCGTGTTAGTATGACTCTATCAGGAACAAACTCCTAGCTTTTTAACGATGTTTGTGGGAGTTATTAAAGGTAACCTGTTAGTTAGAAGATCTATCTTCCAGATTAACATTAGAGTTGGAATTCTACTGAGGGTCTTGTAGGAGATATTCCGTATGGGGATGAAAAAATGGAATTAAGAATGTGAAATACGAATTAGCTAGATGTCAGAGGCAGAAGAGATACTGCATGACAGGGGTCTAGATACCTGATAGTTTAAAATTGTGTTGTGTAAAAACATATGGTATCCGCCACGTCTCGTACAATTGGCCTCGCACTGGGTGTTAAAAGACATGTTGTTTAAGGATGTTAATTGGCGGGGATCTGGGAGATCTCAACAGTAATTACCAACATCTAGCATCCTTTGATCGTAAGCAAGGGCCCTCAGAGCCAAGCCAGTTTAGTGGAACTGGACCACCAACCCCGGCCACCCTAACCAATAGCTGTATAGTAATATAGGTATCCGGTATTAGCCCCACGACATTACAGGACGATCTGTGTGACCAGGAAGAATCCTCAAAGCCACATCTATCTATTAAAATAAGGTGGCTTTGTAACTTAGAACAGAGTTCTATTAATTGGTTAGGAGATCGTCAGTTTGTGGTAGTAAAATTTATATCAACATAATAGGGTTCTTTGTGAAGGGAGCTAATAGAATTCTTCATAAGAAGTGAATCGCTGTAACATTCATTTTTTCCTAGATTTTAAGACCATGTAATGTTACTGATTTTTTCGCTTTAAATTGTACTTCTTTTCATTTTTGTATCGAGCAGTATATTAATCAGAAATTGCTAGCCGCTCGTTATATAGTGTGGTGCGGGTTTCCGACCGAATCTATCGATACGCCGGGATTGGTCAAATGTTTGTATGCGGAGTTTTGGTTCCGGCGTCGCGATTTTACAGACAGAGTGCCCACGGGCTTATTTAAGGGTCCGGAGAACGCAAATCTTGGCTGACTTCCACCGAGCCGCAGCCAGGCGAATTTCCACCAAGCCGCCGTGAAGGCTGACTTCCACCGAGCCGAGAGGCTTACTTCGACCGAGCCGAAATAGAGGCTCATGACAATATTTACGAGAGCCAAGTTAAACACAAGTTTTTTTAACGTAAAAGCCGTAGTGGGCTTTGTGTGTTTTCTAAATGGAGTAGCCAAAGTAGGCTCTTCTCAAAAGTGCGAAATCGGTTTTGTGTTCCATCGAAGGCCTAGAAGCCCGTAGGAAAACCGTAAGTTACCAGAACATACATCAATAGATCTATTCCCGCAAATAAGTGTTTTAACAGCAATTTGAACTGACAAAACGTGAAGTGAAAATCACGATTCTTCGATTTCGGGTGTAGGCAAGTTTAAGAAGTAAAATGTCTGATTTAGGGACTCTAATAATAATAACTACCTGTTAGGCTAGAATTTTTTTTGTAATCCTTAAAACTGCAAAGGTTGGAAACTTTTATTTTAAAATCATGAATAAATTTTCTTTTTGTTGATTAAAGCTAGTGTCTCACTGAATACCTATCTTTCTTTTCAGGATAAGGACGGCTGTACCAAACTGATTTTTTATTTAACAACTGTACACCCTTTCAGTATTTTTTTCATTTTTTTAGCTGAAGTTAGATCCTTTCTATTTTAAAATGAATGGTGCCCAAAATTCGTACAGCTGAGGCTTTTTAAAAATAGAAAATAATTCCAAAAAGACGTACAAAAATTATCTCTTACCCATATCTCTCTACCAAGGAAAACTGAGCTAGTGTTTGTTTAATTTCTTTAGTTCTTTTAAAATCATTATTCACTCAATTCATTCTCAGAAATTAAAAAGAGGTTGCAAGAAAATTACGCCCCAGCTTGGGGCAAACACATTTTCAAACGGTACAAAATTGCGCCCAAGCGTGGGAAAAACAATTTTCACAGGGTACAAAATGACGCCTCAAAAAGCGGGCAAGTTCACACCTTACAAAATAGCGCTGTCAACGCGGGGCTTTTGGAATTTTATTTTTTAAAGGGTTCAGTGTACTAGCTTTCGAACAAAGTAAAAGCTCTAACTTTTCAGATATTTTTATTTCATAATATTTATTAAACGAAACTACACTATAGCAATAAGACAAAAGCAGGAAATTTGTAGAATTATTTATTTCAATTTATCTGATGGTGGTATAGATATTTGAATTTTGTTAATTGACTCTAATTTAAGTGATCCCTGCTTTTTTCTTAAAAGCTAGCTTTATAGTTCAGATTAGCAGATATGCTGGTTTACTTTAATTTTTGCAGTGTTAGATTTATTTTGCGGTTAACCGAAGAAAAAACTGTACTTTTTTTCTCACCGATGTTTTGCATGAATATTAAAAATACTTTGCTGATACGAAACGGTATTTGGAGATTTTTTGTTGAAAATTCTTAACATATTTGGTAAAAGAAAAATTTAATACTTAGAAATTTTTTTTGAAATTGTCGAAGATTTTTTAAATGTTTTGGTAAGAAGTTTACATATTTTAGTTGCCTTTACATGATTTTATTTTGACTATTCGGAGCACAGGAGAAATATTTTTACGACTTTTTAAACAATTCTTTTAAATTTTATAATCTAAACACATTTATCATGGAAGCCTTCAATTTTAAAGTCAATCACCTACTGGAATATGAATTAGACTATGAACTGAAAATCCGTCGTACTTTTCTCAGAACGTCCGGTCGCGGATAAAAGAAAGATTCTAACGAGGATCTTGAATAAAGAAATTAATGAGCCCGGAAAAAAACGATAAAGATAGGGGATGACACTCTGTCTATTAAAGAAGAAACGGCTGTTATCGAAAAGAGTTTAAATCCTATCCAAAACTTAATCGATAGTTATGACGGCGATCCAAATGATTCACTTGTACACCGGGTTAAGTCACGTTTATCGCATGTAGCGGGTCGCGTACAAAGAATTCCCATGCCGTATGACGAAGAGGAAGCGTCGAAGTTTTCCAAATATGTTCAAGAAACAATAGCTACATGTGTACTCATGGAAGCAAATCTTGCAGAAAAGATAGCCCCTGGTCATGAGTTACCACAGTTGCCTATTACCACCCCAGTCATAAACGTACCAGCTCCAATCGTGAATTGCGCAGCCAGAAATATTCCTGTCAGCGAATGGCAATTGAAATTTAATGGAGACTCAAACAGACTCTATCCTTTTTTGGAGAGGCTGACTGAAATAGCTCAAGCTAGGAAAGTATCGGAAGATGAACTTTTCAGCTCTGCTGTTGAATTCTTCACTGGCGATGCCATCACTTGGTTTAGAAGCATAAAATCAAGTGTCAACGACTGGCATTCCTTGGTAGATAGGCTAAAGAAGGACTTCTTGCACTGTGATGAGGATGAAGAATTGTGGTCGGAAATAAAGAGGAGGCTACAAAAGAAGAATGAGTCCACTGTGATTTTTATTGCCCACATGGAATCTTTATTTGGTAGGTTATCCACCAAGCCTCTGGAAAGTACCAAAGTTAAATTTATACGTAGGAATATTCTGCCTAGCTTCGTCAATCGGTTAGCTCTACTAGATATTAATTCGGTAGCCGAACTCGCCGGGTTATGTAGAAAACTTGAAGAGTCAGATTATTTGTTGGAAAAGAGCAGACCAAAGGGCGAAACTAATCTACATCAAGTAGAGTATAATCCAAATGGCCGAAGTGGAGTCTCGACAAATAAAGTTGGGAATTTAAATCGGAACTCTAGGAGTAACCGGAAAACGGGTAAAAGAAAAGATAGTGATTCTAAAATTAGCGACACTGCAGGTAAAGTGAATGACAAGTCGGTTTTACCTAAGGCAATTTCCACGTGTTGGAATTGCAAAGGTCCGAATCACACTTACCAAAGTTGTACAGCACCTAAGAGGGTATTTTGTTTCAAATGTGGAACAACTGGTGTGAGACTAGCATCATGCCCCAAATGTACAAAAAACGAGTAAGGACGGTATATTACCGAGGCGGATATACTAAGTCCAACAAAAAAGCCTCTAATCATTCGGCTAAGTCACAAGCTCACGTTCGCAGTATAGCCCCTAATCCAAAACGTTCTAGAAACACGGATGGACAAAAATATTCCAATAGATCAGATTGGACTAAATGGTTACAAAAAGTTTCTGATTTTTTTAAGGCTAATAAAAAATTCTCCTTCTCAAATTAAAACTCCTGCTTCTCCAAATGGTCACATGTCTCCTTTATTCGTGCATAAATATTCAGATAACAGACCGCATATCAAGATAAATCTATTAGGTGCCCATTTCTCGGTTTTATTTGACTCTGGTGCAAATGCCTCCGTTGTAGGTCAGAATGGTATTAAAATTTTAAGTCGTTTAAGTATAAAAATATGCCATGTCAAAAATAGAAGTGTTACCACTGCAGATGGCAGCCGTCTAAAAGTTTTAGGTACGGTTGAGTTGCCGCTAGTCTGCAATGGTCATTGTTTAGTAATCTCTGCTCTAGTAGTACCTTCTCTATCACATACTTTGGTTTTAGGATGTGATTTTGCACAAAAATTCGCAATTTTAGTAAATTTTAAAGATAATTCGTGGTATCCACAGTCCCTAGAAGTCAATTCTCAAACAAGTTTTAAAGATTGTTATTCAGAAAGTTCTTTAGAAAACCTTTTCTCACGTCTATGTACCTTAGATGATCTCTCGCAGACGGAACGCTTAAAGGCAGAAAAAGTAATAAGCTCTTTCAATGAAATAAGTAGTAAAGATAGGTTAGGCCGAACGAATAAAATCACCATGTCTATAGATACGGCTGATGCCAGTCCTGTAAAAACAAGGCCCTTCGCCATGTCTCCGTATATGTCAAAAGTATTAAATAAAGAGTTAGACGAAATGTTGAAACTCGGAGTGATTGAAGAATCAAACAGTCCCTGGTGTTCTCCAATCTTATTGGTGAAAAAGGCCGATGGACAGTATCGTCTATGCTTTGACGGAAGAAAGCTCAACGAGGTCAGCAAATTTGATAACTATCCATTACCGAACATCGACAGAATTTTGACATCACTCAGGAATGCTAAGTATGTATCTTCGATAGATCTTAGAAAGGCTTTCTGGCAAATTCCTTCAGACAAATCCTCTAAGGAAAAGACCGCTTTTGCAGTAGTAGGCCGAGGTCTATTTCAGTTCGTCACTATGCCGTTTGGTCTAAGGAACGCTGCTCAAACTCAGCAACGTTTAGTGGACGCTATATTTGGTCCGAAATATGAGCCACATATTTTTACCTATCTCGATGATATTTTAGTAACATCGGAAGACTTCGAATCGCATATTCGCTTACTTAAAGAAGTAAAAAATAAATTGAAAGAAGCCGGACTGACGATAAATTTGAGCAAATGTGATTTTTTCAAAACTTCTCTAAAGTTTTTAGGCTATATTGTAGGCTCAAATTCCTTGCGTACCGATCCGGATAAAGTAGCAAGCATGGTTAATTATGCGAGACCTACTAATACTACGGAAGTTAAGCGCTTCGTAGGAATGTGTTCATGGTATAGACGTTTTATTGAGAATTTTTCTACCTTGTTGTCGCCTATTAATGATCTTTTGAAAGGACGAAAAAAAGGACAATCGATAGATTGGACATCTTTTATCAAGATTAAAGAGCTATTGGTTTTAGCTCCAATTTTATCCCAACCAGATTTTTCCCAACAGTTTTATATTTCTAGCGATGCTTCTAATACCGGTTTAGGGGGCGTCCTAACACAGAAAATCAATGGTGAGGAAAGAGTGATAGCGTATGCCAGTAGAACTTTATCAAAGGCTGAACGTAACTATTCGGTTGTTGAAAAAGAATGTTTTAGCAGTACTCTTTAACATCGAAAAGTTTCGACCTTACATAGAAGGTGTTCCTTTCACGGTCATAACAGATCATTATAGTTTATTGTGGCTTAATTCTGTTAAAAACCCTAGTGGCAAACTAGCGCGTTGGGCGATTAGGCTGAGACAACATACATTTAATTTAATTCATAGAAAAGGAGTCCACAATGTTATTCCTGACGCTTTGTCAAGAATCCCAGATCATACAGTGGACGAAAACAGTCTTAATGCAGAGATTGGCGTAAGAATTGATACAGTTGATATAGATCGCATTGATCCATGGTACGACATTTTACGGCAGCAAATCAAAGAATTTCCTGAAAATTTTCCGCAGTGGAAAGTGGAAAACGATTTCGTGTACAAGTTTATCCCAAACCAGTTGCCTTTAAAAGTTAATGTACCCGAGTGGAAAATACTAGTTCCTAAACCACAGAGAGAGGAAATTATAGACATGAGTCACACTCCTCCTACTTCTGGTCATTTTGGTTTTTATAAAACTCTTCACAGGATTCAGGAACAGTATTATTGGCCAAAAATACGTTTTGATATCTTAAAGTTTGTGAGGACTTGTGAAGTATGTGGAGCGCAGAAATCTCCAAATGCACTACCTATGGGACTGATGGGAAAAGAGAAAACGGTTAATTACCCTTTTCAAGTCATAGCAGCTGATCTAGTAGGCCCATTCCCACGTTCAAAAAGGGGAAATAAATGGCTTCTCGTGGTTTCTTGCTGGTTTACAAAGTATACCATGCTATTTCCTTTGAAAAGCTCTAAAGCTGAACATATAGAGAGAATTTTGGATAATAATGTCTTTCTAATCCACGGTGTTCCATCGCTCTTGATATGCGATAACGGTACTCAGTTTACCTCTAAGTGTTTTAAGAGCTTAAGTGAAACTTATGGTTTTAACATCCGTTTTAATCCCGTGTACTCTCCACAATGTAATTTTGTTGAAAGTAATAACCGAACAGTCGGGACCGCTTTAAGAAGTTACGTTGATTCACATGACACTTGGGATGGCAATATTTCCAAAATTCAACAAGCAATAAATACCGCAAGACACGAAGTAACAGGGTTCACACCGTCTTTCTTAGTTTACGGCAGACATATACCTCTATCTGGATCGTATTATAAAAATTTAGATTTGGATGTCAATGTTGACAGCGAAATAATTCCGGGTAACAGGGGTGCGTACGCCGAAAATTTGAAGGGTTTAAAAGATATTTTCACCGACGTGCGTAGTAGGATACATAAGGCTTATGAAAGAAACAGTAAGTCTTACAATCTTAGAAAAAGGGATTTTTCCTTTAAGATAGGTGATCACGTTTGGCGAAAAAATAAAATTCTTTCCAGTGCAGCTGATAAATTCACATCTAAGTTGGTACCTAAGTATGTGCATTGCGTGATAAGAGAAAAGATTTCAGATTTAGTTTATGGTTTGGTTAATTTAGATGGGACTAAAATAGGACGATGGCATATTAAAGACTTAAAACCATTCAATGAACCTGAAAGTTTGTCAGAAGAAGAATAATTTATATTTACATTATCTTAATTGCTTTACTTTATTTTTTTTGATGTTGCTCTGTAGAGGTGACGACCCCGTTTTTTGACTGTTATAAAAGTTGAGCAGAGAATAGCTTACTTTTATTGTTTAATGCTAAGGTTTTGGGTATTGGCCATATCCCAAACTTAGGTTGATTGTGGTTGATGTTTAGCATCGACTCAGTTTTAGCGAGCTTGCGAAGGAGTCACACTCAGGATATTTCATAAGACTGGTATGTCGGTGGTCGCGGGATTTGATTTGCTTATGACCCCAAATAATATCCAGTTCTTCACACTTGGAAGCGAAATTTTGATTAGAGGCAATCCAAGGTGATCTTGAGTTAGGACAAGCGCAAGATGTAGCTCGTGTAGTGTGATGTAGAGTCAAAATTTTTATGAGCAATTTCAAAGTTTGTTACCCGAGTGGGTGTATTTCTATTACCTTAGTGGTATATGTTGGGTGCAATTAAGAGTAAATTGATTTTGCTTTATCTAGTAAGTCTAAGACTTGGATTATTTTGATTTAGATCTTCTTCTGAATTGACAAACTGAGGGTATACTTTATTCTTTTCAGAGCCGTTTAAACGTTACCTTTGAGTCACTAATTTTTTAAAATTTTTTTGCATGGACTCATAGGCGTATGTTGAGTTTTTTCGGTATACTATCAGATTGATAGGAAATTGAAGTCCTGCAGGAGAACTAAAGGCTGATCATTTACAAGAGATGAGAGCAGAGTAAGACAGTCGTTTCACAAAGAAATGATCAAAATCTGATACCGAGATGAGAACCTTGTCAAGAGAGGCTAAGCGCAGTGAAGGAAGATTCCTAACCGAATTTTTTAGATTTCCAAGAGGTAATCTAGAAGTTTGGGCTGACAGAAAACGGTTATGCCTGATACCTGTAGCAGTTTCTTCTAGAGGCTATTGTCTAGGGAGACGATTAACATCATGATCGAATATTTTAGCTGTCAACGATGTTTTCTTCTTGTTTCTGATTAAGCTGGAAAAGCTCTTGTCGTCTTCAAAAGTTTTGTTGCGTTGCCACCGAAAAATTGAGAAATTTTTGCTTCATGTAGCTTTTTAAGCTCATTTTCGTTTTTTGGAAATTTCCGTTAGAAGCTTGGTTAAGCTAACCTTGTAAACCTTTTAGGTTGTATCCCATGAGTTATCTGTTTTTACAGGCTGTGATGCACCGGGTGCTAACAGATGCCGTTACGACGTTTGGCAGGGAGTTAGTCTTCCTGAGGAACAGACTGATTGGAAGGGTAGTCTATGGGGAGTGAACGTTTGACCTTTGGGACCTTTAGGGGTTTTGTTACCCAATGGTTATTTCTATTTGAACTAAAGGAGAGCCTAGCTACTGTAGTCGACCTCAGCTCCAATTAGCCTATTAGTGGTGACAGGCTGTTGGCAGTAGTGTGTTTCGGAACACCCTATTGATTAATTTTTTTTGACTTATGGTGGTGTGGTAGACACCGTTTCAGTTTAGTGGATGCTATAATCTACTCCCTTTTGTTGGTGGACACCAGGGTCACCATTTCCGTATTTTATTGTCTCCACCTTTCAGTATATCGTGGTGAGGTGTTTGTCTCCTATTATGTGGGATGGATTAAATTCTTTTCGTTGTTGTTCTAGGGCGAGACCAGTACACGAGGGTTCGTCATGCAACTTGGAGAAGCGCAATGCTGGTTAAATTTTATATCTCTGTGTAGCCACCCTGAAGAATGATGGAGGGCGTTTTTTTTTCTGGCTCATGTTTCTAGGCAGATTTGTCACTTTGGTGCGATGTGCCGAAGATTTGATTAGCTTTTGCTAAGAGCTTTCACCAAGCTCAGTATGGAGTTATCATAACCAAGGGTTTGGGATTTGAACTCCTGTATGTATTTCTGTATATATTTCTGTATATATTTCTGTATATATTTCTGTATATATTTCTGTATATATTTCGGTGTATATTGGTTGCCTGAGGGCATGTGTTCAAAATGCGTAATTTTGAGTCGTTTTGCTTATGGACTCCTATATATAGGATTATGACTTTAGGGAGGTCCTATTTCGAGACTTGCTGTCTCATACAGTTATATTGGGAATGTTTCCTAGAATGTTAGTTGTGCGCAGACTAATCATTCTGTTCTTAGTGAACATTGCTTTTTGAAGCAGGATCATTCAGTTTGGTGAATTTTAGCTTTTATAGCTATTCACTGTGTTTAGGGTGAATTTTAGCTTTTATAGCTATTCACTGTGCCTATAGTGATATTGTTAGCTTTTATAGCTGCTCACTATGTTAATGGCGAGGTTCTTCTTTTAGAACGCAGACTTTGTGTAGTCGAGTACTATTTACATAGTGTTTTCTTGGCGAGGAGCCGAGGTTTTTTTCTGGCGATATACCAGAGTGTTTTCTTGGCGAGGAGCCGAGGCTTTTTTCTGGCGATATACCAGAGTGTTTTCTTGGCGAGGAGCCGAGGCTTTTTTCTGGCGATATACCAGAGTGTTTTGTTGGCGATGAGCTGACGTGTTTTCTGGCGATTAACCAGAGCGTTTTCCCTGGCGATTTTTGCATGTCTGGATGTCTCAGGACGTCGACATTGCGCGATGTAGCGTTTTCCCTGGCGATTTTAGCATGTCTGGACGTCTTAGGACGTCGACATTGCGATGTAGAGTACGATTATTTTCTGAGTGCGACTAGTAGTGATACTAGATTTGGAATGTTCTCTTAGCGATGAGCTAGAGCATTGATAGCGATTTTTCCCGAGCGTTTGTCTGGATATTTATCCAGATATTTTTTTTTTGGCCTTGTGCTAAATGGTCTGACAAGACTTTTTCCTTTTAGTGTTAGAATTTGCACTAGATTCAGTTTTTTATTTTTCTTTATTTAAGAATTTTTCTAAATTTCTTTTGCTGAAATAGAAAATTTTCTGACAATCCTTAAACTATTTTAAGGGGGGTGTTCATATTTTGTTTCAGTTCACTTTTTTTGATTTAGACAAGAGTCTAGACAAAGATATAATTTTTTGTTTTGGTAACAATAACAGAGCTGATTCTTTTATATAAGAAGTCCGCGATTGTTACTTTAGAAAGGTATTTCTTATGTTCATGCAAGGATTTTTATTTACTTTTTGATGTACTTAACCTTAGTGCTTAATTAAGTTAAGTCTAGTTATAAGATTCTTGTGTACATGCAAAGATTTTCATTTGGTTTTCATTGTACTTAATATTAGTGCTTAATTGAATTAAGTCTAGTAGTAAGGTCCGAAGTTTGTAATTTTGTTTTAAGTTCTGACCTTAGTATTAAGTGATAGTGTACCACTTTGTACCTTTTCATAAGTAGCTTTAGTTTAATAGACTAGTGTAGTCTATTTCTTTTTGGAAGGGGGTAAATGTAACATTCATTTTTTCCTAGATTTTAAGACCATGTAATGTTACTGATTTTTCGCTTTAAATTGTACTTCTTTTTCATTTTTGTATCGAGCAGTATATTAATCAGAAATTGCTAGCCGCTCGTTATATAGTGTGGTGCGGGTTTCCGACCGAATCTATCGATACGCCGGGATTGGTCAAATGTTTGTATGCGGAGTTTTGGTTCCGGCGTCGCGATTTTACAGACAGAGTGCCCACGGCTTATTTAAGGGTCCGGAGAACGCAAATCTTGGCTGACTTCCACCGAGCCGCAGCCAGGCGAATTTCCACCAAGCCGCCGTGAAGGCTGACTTCCACCGAGCCGAGAGGCTTACTTCGACCGAGCCGAAATAGAGGCTCATGACAATATTTACGAGAGCCAAGTTAAACACAAGTTTTTTTAACGTAAAGCCGTAGTGGGCTTTGTGTGTTTTCTAAATAGAGTAGCCAAAGTAGGCTCTTCTCAAAAGTGCGAAATCGGTTTTGTGTTCCATCGAAGGCCTAGAAGCCCGTAGGAAAACCGTAAGTTACCAGAACATACATCAATAGATCTATTCCCGCAAATAAGTGTTTTAACAGCAATTTGAACTGACAAAACGTGAAGTGAAAATCACGATTCTTCGATTTCGGGTGTAGGCAAGTTTAAGAAGTAAAATGTCTGATTTAGGGACTCTAATAATAATAACTACCTGTTAGGCTAGAATTTTTTTTGTAATCCTTAAAACTGCAAAGGTTGGAACTTTTATTTTAAAATCATGAATAAATTTTCTTTTTGTTGATTAAAGCTAGTGTCTCACTGAATACCTATCTTTCTTTTCAGGATAAGGACGGCTGTACCAAACTGATTTTTTATTTAACAACTGTACACCCTTTCAGTATTTTTTCATTTTTTTAGCTGAAGTTAGATCCTTTCTATTTTAAAATGAATGGTGCCCAAAATTCGTACAGCTGAGGCTTTTTAAAAATAGAAAATAATTCCAAAAAGACGTACAAAAATTATCTCTTACCCATATCTCTCTACCAAGGAAAACTGAGCTAGTGTTTGTTTAATTTCTTTAGTTCTTTTAAAATCATTATTCACTCAATTCATTCTCAGAAATTAAAAAGAGGTTGCAAGAAAATTACGCCCCAGCTTGGGGCAAACACATTTTCAAACTGTACAAAATTGCGCCCAAGCGTGGGAAAAACAATTTTCACAGGGTACAAAATGACGCCTCAAAAAGCGGGCAAGTTCACACCTTACAACTCTAATAGACGTATACCATCTAGAAAATCTTTTCAATGTTTGATGGAACGGTTTAATGGTAATGGTAGCGTTGAGTATATGAAACGGAAAGTAGTAAACCAGAATGCTACCAATGAGGAAAAAGAAATGGATAACTAGGAATAAAAATTTAAACAACTGTTTAAGATCACCACTTATGTTTATTATATTATTGCTGGCAATTGTGTCGACACACTGTGTCTTCTTCTGGAGCACGATGTAAATTTTCATTAACAGCAATAATATAATAAACATAAGTGGTGATCTTAAACAGTTGTTTAAATTGTTATTCCTAGTTATTATGGATCTCCATCAAGTAACGGCTAAGTCAGTGCAGTATTTAAAAGAAATGGAAATTTTGCTTCATGCTGAAATCCCCAGGTCAGCAGCCGTCAACTAGCTGACTTATCCGACACATCCGAATCTACGGCTAATCGCACCACGAGAAGTATCATCCCTTTCATATGGGACTACAGCAAGAACTTCAACACCGTGATTTTGAACGACGAGTAAACTTTTGTACCACCATGAATGGAGCAATAGAGGCCCATCCAAATTTTTTACCCAAAATAGTGTTTTCTGATGAAGCCACTTTTCACAGAAATGGAGCAGTTAACAGCCATAACATGCATTGTCATTCAACAGTTAATCCATTTTGGGACCGAGAAGTTCAAAACCAAAAACCATTGGTCGCTTAATGTATGGTGTGGAATATTAAATTTCGAATTATTTTTTCCGCGAACCGCTTAACGGGCCTAGATATCTAAATTTTTTGCAAAACGGATTACCACAGCTTAAACAATCAATACAAAATCAATTGAAAACTATTAGAAATAGGTATATGACATACTTAATTAAAGTTGGAGAGTTTTGTGAAATCTATCAGAAAAAATAATAATATTCAGGGTGTCCCATTTAAAAAATTTGAGATTTTTCAATTTAAAATAGTCGAAATGCATAAATTTATTTTGAACACCTTATAGTATCTAAATAAAATGTCTTTACATTACACACATTACATTACATTACACAATTATGAGTATTCAGAAACAATGACGCTACTGGCAATTTTTTACAAAACTGAACACTAGTATTTTAAAAAAAAAAATTGAAATATTAGAAAAACTACTAGGTTTAGGTATATAATATTATTAATAAAAAAATTTTACCCAGAATTTAAAAATAAATTAGAAAATAGGGTGTTCCATTTAACAAAACATATGTTATATAGGCCACACTTTTTTGAAGTACCCTGTATACTCAAAAATAATTTTAAACTGTGCACCTTAATATTCCCTAAAACTATTGTATTTAATATATTTTCGTCTTTCCCGAAACAAATGAGATAATGAACTTTACTCTATCGTTGTCTCACCCTGTACAGGGACATTTTTTTAAGTGTCTCGCCTAATTCACTATTGGAATATTTCACGTGAAGTGGACAACCAAAAAATGTGATATGTTCAAATTCTTTCCAGTTTTGTTTAATTATACTTTACTGAGTTACGGGCTTCTGAATATTTGGCGAAGTATCAGGTATGCCCTATTCTAAGACCTGCTACCCAGTTAAATAAGTTTATGCAAAAATAAGTTATCAATGATTTTAAAACATAAAGTGCTCTTTTCAGCCATGGCAGCAAATTCGAAAAACCATTTAATTTTTAATTAATTTAACATTTTAATTCAAATTTTGACCAACTTCGACCACTTTATTTATTTAAAGACTTCAAAAAATTCCTTAAAATCCATAAATAATTCTTGCTAAGTTTCATAATGGGGTCTGCAAACGTTTAAGAGATAGAAAATTTAAAGTACTATGTCGCCGAGCTAAACCGCGCTCATCGCGCTTGCTCAATTCGATCGCCTTATAGGATAACATTAATTGAAACGTTATAATTTCAATACTCTTTTTTTTATGCGCATTATTGATATAAATGTAATTTTTTAAACATCCCTAGATATTTTTTCAATGTTTAGTAAGGGGAAAATATAAACCATACTCTACACTTGCAATTCTATTCATTTTGTTATTTTTACAAGTTTGCTCTTTAAACTGCTAGTACTTGTTCGGTTTACTATGAGACCGTCATTCGTTGGAAAGAAGGCGTGGTGCTTTTTAGTTCCTGAAATTGTTAAAGCAGAATCAAAGCGGGGTTTCAAAAAAATTCTTTGCTACTGAATGTCCTCTTTGCTGCAATAGATAATTGCAGTTTGAGGCAAAGACGATGTTGCTTATTCGTATAAACGCCTAGCGGTAACGATGGCTCTATTTGTAGGCAGTTGCAAACTTACACAATTCGCTAACCGTTTGAGGTTTCCGCCAAAACCATCACATGGACCTTTTCAGTGAAACGTGGCGTGAAAAAGAATTTTAGCATAGGTACCAAAATCTTCCTTGTGATGAAAAAGGTTCACGAAATTAAATCTATTTTTAAAGTGTTGTGAGGCTCCGTCTGTAACGTAGATTATTTTTGATACTATTATATTTTTACTCAGCAGATATTGGTGCAATCGTTTTTGAAATGCGTAGAATGAGGCAGTATCGTGTTTTAGATCATCCGATATCATAATTACACTTCCGTGTTTTATATCCTCTCCTTCACTGTAGTAAAAACACTGATGCTATGAGAGTGGCTTGTTCATTATTCCAATGAAAAGACTGAGCAGCTTCTTGTACTACAAAACTGTAATTTTCAGGGATTGTTTCTTTCAGTGTTTTAAAATAGTGCGCTTGCCGTTCAGCAATATAGGCGTGAGGTTTCAACAAATCCAAAACAGCACATAAGCTATCTACAAAATTATCAGTGGGAAGCATTTAAGTCGCTATAATAAGGCGATCTGTACCAACCCATGTCTCAAACTGAACGCTCGTTACTTGATTGTCATCAAATAACATTTTCAAATGCTCACAAATCGTATCTAAGTCAGGACCACAGTTGCATTGTTCATTTGGAGGTGATTTTTCAGTCATTAAATGGCAAATTAGCGTCGGATTAGGGCATATCATCTTTTGCAGGCATTCTTTGTAATTCGATGAATCTCAGTTCCAGCAGTAAGAAAGTCAGTGTCTCCTCCTCCAAACATCAGTTTAATATTTTGATGGTAAGTACAAACACAAACAAGGTGCGTACCAGAGTCGCCAGCAAGTATACATTGTTGAGGACATAAAGTAAAAAAACTTTGTAAGCCTTAATTTAACGTCAGGATATTCAATTTTGAACTTCTGATAGCGCTCATCAATGTTGCACATAATTAGTGGTTTTTGCAAGTAAGTCCTTTTATAATCGTCTAGTTTTACAGACACGAAATCTTTCTTTCCAAGGATTACCCAACTATCATCTTCTCTGAGATAAACAGATCTGATTAAAGTTTCAGTTTGAGGTAGCAGTTTTCGGTTGTCGTGGATTAGATGATGATAAAATTCCGTATTTCTCAACAAGCTGCTTTGCTTCTTTCATTTATCGTCTAGATCTATGGAATTCTTCTGCAGGTCTATTTTCACTCCAAGATTTAGGTGCAATAGTAAGTATCATAGTGTTCATTGCTCTACATGTGAATGGATCATTATATTTTCCTTAAGCTGCTTTAAAATTTCTTGATGTCCGGGTGTAGTGTCGTCGGTCTGTGCTGTATTCTTTCTGTACTTATCTTTTTTGGAAATAAATGGTTCATCTTGAATCTTTTGTAAACCTTCACTAGACATTTGCCTGAACTGCAAAAGATCGTCATGGGCTGATGTCGGCGTTTCATATAAATGTTGTTTTCTGCAGGATGCATACACGTAAAATGTAGCTCAAACTTTTCACTTTTCTGCTAACGTTTTTGAAATTTTTCTTATATTCTTAATCGTCCGATTACAAGCTAAGCGAAACGAATTAAAACATCGATTGCCGTATGAAGCCATAACAATAAAGAAAATTCGTTCACTCGCAGAAAAGTTCGCGCAAGAACTGAAACTAAACAACGGAAAAAGTTTTAAAATGGCGTCTTGGCGTCATCTATCTTTTTCTTTCTAGCATTTAACTCTAGTAGTCAGTGGTACTTTTAAGGAATCAGAGATGGCGTTACTAGTACGATCCAAACAAACGAACATCTCATAGTAAACCGAACAAGTAAGAGCAGTTTAAATAGCAAACTTGTAAAAAATAACAAAATAAATAGAATTGCAAATGTAGAGTGTGGTTTGTATTTTCCCCTTATTAAACATTGAAAAAATATCATTACAATTACATTTATATCAAAAATATGCATAAAAAAAGACTAGTATTGAAATTATAACGCTTTAATTTAATTTAATAATTTCATAATTAACATCTTCTAAAATATCTTGAAAAATTCAACATTATTAGCGATCACCAATACGGCTTTAGTAAACATAAATCAACAGGAGATCTTCTGACTTATGTAACACATGTTTGGAACAACTCAATTGAACACTTTGGAGAATCTCGAGCGGTTGCTCTTGACATAACCAAGGTGTTTGACACGATGGGCTGTTGGCTAAGCCTCGTTCTTGTGGTATGTCTGAAAGGTTCTGTTTGTGGCTCTCATGTTTCCTCAGTGAGCGTTCTTTACGAGTGGCGGTCAACAGATTTCTTTCTAAAACCTTCACTATCAACGACCGTGTGCCCCAAGGCTCCATACTATCTCCTACTCTCTTTCTCATTTACATTAACGATCTGCTGGAAAAGACAGAAAATTCAATCTACAACTTTGCAGATGACAGTACGCTTATCTCTTCATTCACTTTGAACGCTCGGACATCGGCTGCTCAGGCGAGTGTCCACAGACAGAGGGAAGTTATTCAACTTAACAAAGACCTAAAAGAAATTCCATCTTAGGGTGACAGTAACCAAGTGGAATTTAATGCTACAAAAACCCAGGCGGCAGTTTTTTCTAAAAAAGTTAACATTGCTGAACCCGACATAGTTATGGCGGGGCACTCCATTCCTCTAATATCCTCATTCAATTTGTTGGGCGTTAATTTGGGAGCGAATATGTCCTGGCATGAGCATGTTACAGGCATAGCAAGGAGAGATTCTCAAAAGTTGGGAATATTATTTTGAACCAGAAAGCTTTACACTCCACAACAACTGTTAATTCTTTACAAAGCTCAAATTCGACCAACTATGGAATACTGCTCCCATGTTTGGGGCTCCGCTCTCAAACATACATTGCATTTGTTGGATTCTATTCAGAAAAGAGCTGTTCGTCTGATTGGAGACCCGGAACTGACCGGCGGCCTTGATTCGCTGGAACATCGAAGAACGATTGGCGACTTGAGCCTATTCTACAAGTATTTTCATGGTGTGGGTGTTCGGAGGATGTGGCCCATTTAATTCCTCCCAGAGCGGTGCATATTAGAAATACACGTCGCGCTGATACTTCACATCCGTATGAGGTTTAGCTTGTTGCTTCTCGTACAACGCTTTTCAAGCAGTCTTTTATATGGAGAACATCATCCCTTTGGAATAATGTGCCCAGGACTGTGTTTCCCACCGAGTAAAATTTACAGCGATTCAAGAACAACGTGAATCTTTTTTTCCGCACACGTGTCGCTCCTGTAGCGCTTTAGGGACCTTCCTGCAGCACGTGTGCTAGACCCATAAAAAAAAATAATGTTACCCCATAAGGCGATCGATCTAAGCAAACGCGGTGAGCACGGTTTAGCTCGGCGCCATAGCACTTTAAGTGCTCTATCTCTTAAACGTCTGCAGGTCCCATTATGAAACTTAGCAAGAATTATCTATACATTTTAAGCAATTTTTTAAGGTATTTAAATAAAGAATTAAATGAATCGACGTTGGTCAAGATTTAAATTAAAATATTAATTTCCGGTTTTCTATAAGAAAAAAAAAAACAAATTTCGAATTTGCTGCCATTGCTGAAAAGAGCACTCTATGTATTAAATAAATAATTGATAACTTACTTTTGCATAAGTTTATTTAATTGAATGTTAAAAAAATAGGGCATATCTGATACTTCACCAAATCTTCAGAATCCCGTAACTCAGCAAATAGGCCTAGCATAAGAGCATCAAATTAAATTCGTAATAAGGACTAACAGAAGTATAATTAAACAAAACTGGAAAGAATTTGAATATATCACATTTTTTTAGTTGTCCGCTTCACGTGAAATGCCCCTATTTTTCTTTTCTACATACAAAAATTCTTTCAGTACTACCTTGTTGTTTTACAAGGAAGCCAAAAAAAGTTTGTCATTTGTCAAATTTGACGGATTATAAAGCCAATTGAATTTTTTTAACTGACACCCTCTACATATGAGCAAATGATTAAATGGCACTTTTCAGTCCATTTACAAAAATATGTAACACTTGATATTTATTTTCAGTCATTACCGAACCGAATTTTAACTGTTAAGGTAGTTCATTCGGAAATCCAATTTTCTTAAGAACCTGATAAAATTGAAATATGATGTTAATCTAAAATGTTTTTCATTTAATTAAAAAAAAATTGATCGATTGCAAAACGAGATATTCATAATTAAAGTGCACATAATTCAAATATAATAGGCCAATGAAGTATAAAAAAGGCATAGTTTCGTGAATATCTTAAGAACTTTTCTTACGAATTTTTTAAAAAACTAGTATTTAGTAAAAAAAAAATTTAGAAAAATTTTGAAATAAAAATACATTTTTTTTTCGATTTGTTACAAACATATAAATATTTTAAGTTAATATTTGTTTAAAAGAATAACCCCGTAGTTAGAGACAAATATCACAATTTAACAACGCTTTATGTCGTCATATTTTACGCGCCAACATTTCAACAGTATTTACAATGGTTAACTTTTAAACAGAAATTCATTTGTAGCTTAAATAATTTATTGAATAAACATAATATATTTATCAACTTTATCTATAATCATCAAATAAAAATATTAAGTGTATTAATTAAAAATTTAAACTTGTATCTTGATATTTATTAATTTTTCTTTAGTATTTAAAGGATTTATATTAAACAAAAATATGTTTGTAGGTTCAATAATTTTTCAATATTTTAAAATAATATTATATGTTATGCTATGGTACATATCAATTGATAACAGTATTAAATATATATTAAAAAAGCGGTTTTATAAATCTTCCCCGTAAAACAAAATAAATAATTAATGATACTAATGATAAATAAATAAAGTACTATAAACTATTTATAAAGTAATTAATTACTTTATTTACTACTCCCATATCTCTGGTTACACGTGGTTTGTCATTTGTTTTTTCGACTAGATAAATTGCACTATTCCTGTAAAACCCAATTTATCATAAGAACTTCTTAGATCTTACAAAGTTATGCATTCAGATACAATTATTTAATCATAAGATCTGAAATAACACTTTTAAATATTAACGATGGCAATATATTATACGATACGTAATTTGTAATTAAATCTTCTCTCTTCAGAAACCCATTTGCCAAATTCTCACGGATTTCAACATCATATATCGTCTCATGCAATTTTTCGTTTGATATTATTTGCAATAAATCATGCGCTAACTTTTCGAGCTTAAATATTTCTGGACTTTTTCAGTCGGGAAAGCGCACTTACTGTGTCCGAAAAACCAGCAATATTTTTAAAATCCTCGATCATTGCATAATGCGTCCTTTAAAGTGATTGTTTTTTTTTTTTTTTTTTTTTTATGGGTCTAGCACACGTGCTACAGGGAAATCCCTAAAGCGCTACAGGAGCGACACGTGTGCGGAGAAAGCGATTCACGTTGTTCTTGAATCGCTGTAGATTGTACTCGATGGGAAACACAGTCCTGGGCAAACTATTCCAAAGGTATGATGTTCTCCATATAAAAGACTGCTTGAAAAGCGTTGTACGAGGAGTAACAAGCTGAACCTCATACGAATGTGAAGTATTAGCGCGACGTGTACTCCTAACATGCACCGCTCTGGGAGGAATTAAGCGGGCCACATCCTTCGAACACTTTCCATGAAAGTACTTGTAGAATAGGCTCAAGTCGCCAACCGTTCTTCGATGTTCCAGCGAATCAAGGCCGTCGGTCAGTTCCGGGTGTCCAATCAGACGAACAGCTCTTCTCTGGATAGAATCCAACAAATGCAGTGTATGTTTGGGAGCGGAGCTCCAAACATGGGAGCAGTATTCCATAGTTGGTCGAATTTGAGCTTTGTAAAGAATTAACAGTTGTTGTGGAGTGTAAAGCTTTCTAGTTCGAAACAATATTCCCAACTTTTGAGAAGCTCTCCTTGCTATGCCTGCAATATGTTCATGCCAGGACATATTTGCTCCCAAATTAACGCCTAACAGATTGAGTGACGATGTTAGAGGGATGGAGTGCCCCGACATAACTAAGTCGGGTTCTGCAACGTTAACCCTTTTAGAAAAAACTGCCGCCTGGGTTTTTGTAGCGTTAAATTCCACTTGGTTACTGTCACCCCAAGACAGAATTTCTTCCAAGTCTTTGTTAAGTTGAATGACTTCCTGCTGTCTGCGGATATTCGTCTGAGTAGTCGACGTCCGAGCATTCAAAGTGAATGAAGAGATAAGTGTACTGTCATCTGCAAAGCTATAAATTGGATTCTCGGTCTTTTCCAGCAGATCGTTAATATAAATAAGGAAGAGAGTAGGAGATAGTATGGAACCTTGGGGCACACCGGCGTTGATAGTGAAGGTGTTAGAAAGAAATCCGTCAACTGCCACTCGTAAAGAACGCTCTCTGAGGAAACATGAGAGCCACAAACAGAACTTTTCAGACATACCATAAGAACGTAACTTAGCCAACAGCCCATCGTGCCAAACACGGTCAAATGCCTTGGATATGTCAAGAGCAACCGCTCGAGATTCTCCAAAGTGTTCAATTGCGTTGTTTCAAACATGTGTTACATGAGTCAGAAGATCTCCTGTTGATCTATTTTTACGAAAGCCATATTGGTGATCACTAATAATGTTGAATCCTTCAAGATATTTTAGAAGATGCTGATTGATAGCCTTTTCCATGACTTTCGATATTATTGAGAGTAGTGCGATTGGTCGGTAGTTATTTGGCAAGGTCTTCTTGCCTTTTTTAGGTATCGGCTGAACTGTGGCACATTTCCAGCAGGAAGGAAATATTCCCTTTCTGTAGGATAGGTTGAAAAGTCTACAGAAAACTGGTGTTAGTTCCCTTGCACAGTTCTTGAGGACTATGGCAGGTATTCCATCAGCGCCAGAAGCCTTTTTGGTGTCTAGCTTCATCAAAATACGTTTTATGATACGCTGTCTGAAGACAATATCGGGCATCCTTGACTGCACTATGGGAATAGTAGGTGGTTTTTTTTCCTTGGAAATCGACAGTAGAATGTGAAGCAAAGTGTTCAGCCAACAAGTTCGCTTTCTCAACAGGTGTCGTTGCAATAGAATTATCTGGCCGTGTGAGTGGCGGTATGGTGGATTTGGTGAAATTTTGACTAACTGACTTAGCGACTGACCAAAAGGACCTAGAATTGCCGGACAAGCGAGAAGTTTGTTTCTAATCCGTTGATTGTGTATCTCCTACCTTGGTTTCGTCGATAATTTCTTTGCATCTGTTCCTGGCACAAACAAAGATGTTACGATTTATGGTGTTAGGGTCTTCACGCCACTGTCGGTATGCAAGATGTTTAGAAGCAACAGCTTCTTTGCATTTTAAGTCAAACCAAGGCTTGCCGTTGGAAGGGCATTTCTTCGAAAAAGGGATGTAAGCCTCCATACCGGCCAAAATAACATCGGAAACCTCCCTGGCACAGTCAGATGGGTCGTCGGATCGAAAACAAACGTCCAACCAAGGGAAAGTTCGAAAATATTCCATGAGGTCTTTCCATTTAGCAGATTTGTAGTGCCAAATCTTGCGCGGTTTGGGCGCCTCTCTATCACTGATTGGTAGAATACTCGATGTCGAAAGTAGTCTATGGTCGGAAGAACCTAACGGCGAATTTACGCTGACAGTGTAAATCTCCGGATTGGTGGTTAAAAACAGATCAAGAAGACTGGCGAACTCTCCGTCTCGATCAGGGATCCGTGTTGGTTCATCAATAAGCTGAGTCAAGCCACAACTGATTGAAAATGATTCGGCTTCACGACCTTGTTCATCGGTAGTATTTGAATATTTAAGCCAGTTGATGTTGTGGACATTAAAGTCGCCCAGGATGGCAATTTCGGCATTTGGATAGTTAATTTGTAAATGATCGATGGTGTCTGCAAGAGAAGCGAAAAGTGTTCTAAAGTTAGTATCACTTGGTGGTCGATAGAGGATACAGATGAACCTTGTGGTTGGTTGAGTCGTTATTTTTAACCACATAACATCAAAGTTGGGGGGCTCCAGAGCCTCTTCTCGTTGGCAAGAGAGGTCGCTTCTGACATAAAGACAGATTCCAAAGTTACGCCTAAATCGGGAATAGAAATCGTACCCAGGATAAAGATAGTTTACTGTGCTGGTCGATGAACTGACCTTAGTTTCACAGAGAGCGAGTACATGAGGTTTATTTGATTGCAGGTGTTGGTGCACTGAATTTATGTTCGAATTTAAACCTCGTATGTTGCAAAAATCCATTTTGAAATTCTGTTCTCTGCATGTCGACGCCCCTGAACCAGCCCCCACCCGGAGATCCGAACGGGGGGCTATTTTACCTCCGGAATTTTTTGTATCCAGGTGCCTCCTCATCATGCTATTTGGTCCCACAGTCCGGGACATCGGCACAGCCACGAAACGTTAATCAACTTCACGCAGCCTAAGGCCGATGCGATGGTATCACACCGGGCGATGCTGGTGGGATTTGGGCATCTACCATCTAGGTTGTTCTTTAAGTCGCCTCCTACGACAGGCAGAACATACCGGGGGAGATATTCTATCCCGCCCCCCCACAGGTTTACCATATAAATACAGGTCGCCATTAATATTTTCTAAGCCCGTAACTTTGAAAGCGTGGTAATTAATCAGTTGTGTAGGCCTAATATAAACGTTGAATGTTTTATCCGATATTTCACCGCTATTTGCAAAATATCAACTGTACTTTCTAAATCAAAATACACTAAGCCCTCGAATGTAATTGAAATACTATTCAAGACATTAGTTAACTCTTGAGGATTAATAATGTCACCAGTATGATAAACGTCCATCTGGCATCCACAATTTGATTGATACTGTACCCCTTCATGTTTTTCTTTATTTTTTTTTCTCGTGCCTCTTTATTTCTAAGCAATAAATTTCTACTTTTTTTCTTTGCAGGCAATTTAGCTCTTGATGATCTTTGTTTTCTTATTTCATCTTTTCTTGCCATATAAGGTCTTGTATGTGTCCCAAGAGGTTTATTGATAAGCTTTTCCTTTGCAAATATGCCTTTATGTCACACTTGATTATAATCTAAAGGCATTTTTTATTTAATTATTTTTTTAATTTTAAATAGAAGTAATACGGTGTAAACAGTAAACATACACAAAGTATAAAAATTAACCTAAATAACCTATATAAAAGTCAGTCTATAGAGCATTCGGTATACACATTGACAGCGTTGCCACATTTATTTTCATTAAAAGTGTGTATCTGCATATGAAAGTTTCCATGTGTCGAATACAGTCTCCGACAAAAATAAAATACCCTGCCATTGAGAATTTTAAACTTTTTATGTTTATTATCGGGCTTTACTTTTGGCTCCGATTGAACTACCTTAAGTTAATTTAGAGTATGAAAAAATTTCCCTTGCTTAAATAAACTATGTTTTTTGTGAAGAAGCCAAAATTTGTCAATTTGACAGATTTCAAAGCCAACTACGATTTTTTTTAAAATGATGAGGTATGATGAGCACACCATTAAATAGAATTTTTTAGTCCGTTCTTTTTTATCGCTTATCTCCCCGCCGCAGTAGGGATTTTTTACCCAAGGATATCGGCGAGGATGTCGTAATACCCGTCGACGTTGTCCAAGTGCCGATACATACATTTTTGTATTTCACGGTACCTTTTAAACAACGCGGTAGTGCTGCCACGAACGTTATTTGCAGTTCTGCAAACAACTACTACCTATGTACGTGGCCAGGCCAAATATACTTAAATAAATTAATATACCGTATAAGTATTCCGACCTGCGGGATTGAACCCTCGACCTTCTGCACAGTAGCAAAGTACTACGCCATGACCAGGTACAAAAATATATCACTTGATATTTATTTTCGGTCGTTACCGATAAGTGAAATAACTTTTAACCATTAGGAGGCTTACTCAATTTACTAGCTTCCTATTTCGCACAACGAAAAATTCGTTTACTAGCTAAATTATTTGTGAGGAAGTCAAATATGATAGCAAAAAAATTTGTCCCATCCTACAGTCTTTGACTCTCGAAATCCATAAGAAATCCTTATATGACCATACTCCACTACTCCCTTTTTCCAGCTGCTTTATAGGACGTACGGAAGAACGTAAAGATTCCTTGTTTTCTTTTTAAATAAATACTGTTCAACTAATAACAATATTGAAGACATCATAATATTCAGTTCATGTGAATACTTCCTGGTTGTACAGTCGATCCAGTAAGAGCGAGTACCCTGTAACTTGTAGTCGGTAAAAAAAGTTCTTTTTTTGAGGTTATTGTGGTCATCTCTGCTAACAATGTGTTGTGGAACGAGATTCATTTCTAACCTTATTTATGGTTAAATAGTACATTAGCGAACATGAGCGCTGGATAGGCTTCGCGCTTCGGGGTTTTGTTTCTATGTAATCATCCGATCCGAAAATGACACCTACAGCGGCTCCTAAGTCAATGGCAAATCGAAGACATTCATTATCAAGTGGGGAAACAATCCTCTCAGTTAAAAAATGTTCTTGATCTACCAAAACGTGGTTGAATAGAAAAGCTTTCAGACAATGACGAGAAAATGATTATTAACATGTTTTCCCGAAATCTGCAATTAACTTTGCACCAAGGGGCGTAAAAACTAAAGCAGAAATGTTTGAATATACAAATATCATATGAAAGGATTCGGACTCATCTACGGGCTAACGATTTGAAGTGGTGGAGTACAATCAACAAACCAGTAATGAGTGATAAACACAGAGAGAAACGACTCGAGTGGACAGAGAAAAACATAAATCGAGACTGGAGCAATGTAATTTTTTCCGATGAAGCTTCATTTTGGGGTTATATTATCACCCCACCAGCATGATCAATTTCCATTAACCGATTGGTTCAGCGCACCGTGAAACACCCAGTGCCTTTAGGAAAAAAGTTTAAACGCTGAACGAATGCTCCAGATTTACAAGAAGTAATTTGTACCGACAACTGCCAAACGGTGGTTTGTCGGTAAAAATGAGGAATGGATTCTTCAAGACGAAAAACGATCCCAAACATTGGAGTACAACGTGTAGGCAGTGGAAAGGAGAATCCGCTAATGTTTTTTTTTTTTTTATCATTTACCTCCCTGCCTGAGTAGGGATTTTACTCTTTTTTACATTTTAAGTATATCGGCGAGGATGTCATAATACCTGTCAACGTTATCCAAGTACTAAAACATACATTTTTGTATTTCACAGCACCTTTTAGACAACACGGCAGTGCTGCCACGGCCGTTATTGCACTTCTGCATATAAATACTACCTATGTACGTAGCCAGGCCAAATATACTTAAATAAATTCCTAAATAAGTATACCGACCTGCCGGAATTAGAACCCGAGACCTTCTGCACCGCAAGAAAGTACTACGCCACGGAACCACAGGCGGCCACTAGATTCGGGAACACAGTCGCTCGATGCAAACTCAATCGAGCAGAAGCTTCGTAGCAAAAAGGTGTATCAGTAAAGCAGCTGTCACGGCAAATTCGGGCAATTTAAAAGTCTTTGTCCCAAGACTATGCGGAAACCCTCGTCGACATTATGCCCTGAAGATGCCAGGCGATCATGAACGCCGATGGGGAGTAGACGAACTACTGAATCATCAGCATTTTAATGGCAATCCTTTACTCTCGAATGAGGTAAAACACTTTTAAATAAATACATTTTTAATGACCAATGAGCAACACGTTCCTGCTTGACCGACTGTACCTTAGACGATTTTACAGAAACCGTATATTGAGTTTTTGAATTATTTATGGAAATATATGTAAAACAGCGTAAAATATAGCAATATTTTCTTCAGTATTATCTTTTATATTATTGTGAATCACAAGGATTTACTGCTAACTCCAGACAATTTAATGTAAGTAAACATCTTTAACCTAATTTCGTTTTTATTTCTGTCCATATCTCATCCATTATTCTGTTTGTTGACCTTGTTATTTTCCATATTTGTGCAAGATTCTGAAAAGGACTCCTTTTTTCATCGTATTTATTTATAGAAAATGATCATGTATTTCATCTTATCAAGAAAACCAAAGGTAAAAAGTATTGCGAAAATCTGACATAAATGAAAGAAATATTATAAAGCTACAACATTAAATTATATTTTCTAGAGTTATTTGGATATTGATACAAAGTTGCCCTGAAAAGCTTGAACAGGAAGATTTTCTTAGCTACGAGGGTGTTTTTCTTTTTAAATTATCTACCAAATAAGTAGATATTAAAAAAATAGTTTTCTTCATAATTACGATCTACACCGTTTCTCGGGTTGTTTCATTTCACTCAAAAAAAAATATTTTGATTGGTCTTTAAAAAACAATGTTACGACGGTTTTTAATGCATTAACCGAGACAAATTTTTGGTCTCTATGTTGTCTAAGGGTCCTGTTTCGGATCATCCTTCCGTAAACTTTTCAAGTAATTTTGAACCCATTTTCCATAGATTCAAAATGTAAAACTCATTAGCAGTCCTAGCCTACTGGAAGTTTTGGATCATCTTTCCATACACCTATACATTAATTTTGCGCCTTTTTCCACATATTTCCCCACAGTTTTAAAAAAAGGCGGCTGTCAACTTTCCAGAAGAACCTGAACTAAGTTATCGCCTTCTTTGGGATGGAGGGTCCTTTGCATTGACTTCTACTTCGTGATAAAATCCCCACAGAACACCCAAGTGTCATTGCCTATAACATTTTGTAAAAAATAATTTTCACATCGTTGTCTAAAGCGGCAAATTATTCTTGAAAATTTCAGAAAATCTCGTCGACAGCATGCCTCGAAGATGCCAGGCGAATATTGGTACAGGAGGCGATTGGACAACTTTCTAAGGTAATTGCGCTGTTATTAGTATACCAAAGAATACATTGATGGCAAAAAAAATGTTCTTGAAATATATTTTTTAAGAATACGAGCGGTCACCTTCTTACTTGACGGACTATAACTGAAAAATATCCTCGTTGTTGTGTGTACATTGCTGGTAGGAACATATTTTTATTGTTTAATAAGTGTGCAGAGGTAACGAAAAAGTTAAGGCAACTAGTTGCAACAACTAATCGCCTTGAGTTGCATTGGGGTCCGAAGCTGTAGAGTGATATGATTACGGCCATGAAAGCTCCTGCTAGTTTAGAAAGAGTAACCAGCTGTAAACCAGAAAGTATTTCGGAAAAAAGATGGGCAATCTTTCAAAATGTATAAAAGAAGCGCAAAAAAATTGTAAAAATATTCAACCCCTAACACTTTTTATCTTGAAAACATATAATTTTCAGATGTATGTTTACGAATTTCAAGCGATACGGACGTGCTTGCTGCTGACTATCGCGCCATTGCAAAGAGACTTAATCCTAAAAAGTCTCCTGGATATGACATGATTACAGCAAGAATACTTCAAGAGTTACCTCATAAAGCAAATAAAAAACCGGTCAAGTGCAAGTTGAACTTGCACAATTAGTGTTCCGTGTGTTGATTGTTTTTAAAATAAAAAATTTTGTTAGGATGGTATAGAATGATCAGTGACTTCACAAAACACACCTCAAAGGAGTTTTCAACAAAGGTTGTTTCCAATCTTTACTGAAAACTGGTGACCTTGAAATTTTGTTTTTTTTATATACCAAATAAATTATTAAAGGTAATGCACTCGTGATAATTTTCGTTCAATCTATACCCCGTGGAGAATATTCCAGAATTTTTTTAATAAGGTAGGGGACAGCGATTTTTTAAAAGTAAGACGAAGAAAAGTGTGCGCAATTATTACATTAAATACGAGTATATATATATATATATATATATATATATATATATATATATATATATATATATATATATATATGTATGTATGTATGTATATATATATATATATATATATATATATATATATATATATATATATATATATATATATATATATATATATATATATATATATATATATATTTACTCGTGTTTTCACAAGCTTTCATTGGACATCACACTCGATGACCTAGTAAAAAAAAATTTTTTTCACTTCCGATTTCACCCCTCAAAACGAACCCCTTAAGTCAAAATTTATGTTACGGTGGTATAAAATGATCAGTGACTTCATAAAACACACCCCAAATGAGTTTTCAACAAAGTTTGTTTCCAATCTTTACTGAAATCTGATGACCTTGAAATTTTTTTTTTTTTTATATACCATATAAATTATTAAAGGTAATGCACTCGTGATAATTTTCGTTCAATCTACACCTCGTGGAGAATATTCCAGAATTTTTTCGAAATTTTTTTGATAAGTACTTTTCGAGATAAGGCCCGGGACAGCGATTTTTCGCGAATTTTTAAAAATAATACAAAGAAAAGTGCGCGCAAGTATAATATTATATATATATTTTTTACTCGTGTCTTCACAAGCTTTTATTTGACACCACACTCGATGACCTAGTAAAAAAATTTTTTTTTCGCTTCCAACTTCACCCCCAAAACTAACCCCTTAAGTCAAAATTTAATTCTCAAAACTACATGGCCCTGATGAGGCCATCAATTCCTATATTGTTACCAAATTTCACCTTTCTATGTCAAATAGTTTCGGAGAAAATCGGGTGTGACAGACAGACAGACAGACAGACAGACAGACAGACAGACAGACAGACACCGAAGTGATCTTATAAGTGTTCCGTACGGAACACTAAAAAGAATACTTACATTTATATGTAATGCTTGTATAAAACTAAATTATTTTCCAGCTCAGTGGAAAGTAGCCGTAATTATATTAATACCAAAACCCGAAAAACCTATCAAGAATATTAAATAATACAGACTAATAAGTTTGCTTCCGATAATGTCGAAACTTTTTGAAAAGCTACTTATTAATAGACAACAACCAATAATCGAACAAGACCAGCTAAATCAGACAAGACTTAGAAAACAAGAAATGCTGTGCTGCAGCATTCCTAGACATCACACAGGCGTTTGACAGGGTTTGGCATGTTGGGCTCCTATACAAGTTACGGAAAGCATTACCTCTTTCTTATTTCCTCATTTTTAAATCCTACCTTACAGATCGCCACTTTCTTGTAAACTACCAAGGAGAATCAACATCTGTCTACATCTATCTACAAAATTGCATCTTGGACCTCTACTTTATCTTTTGTATACAGCTGATTTGGCAACGAGTGATAGTCTAGCAGCAACATTTGCAGACGATACTGTTATTTTGGTCTCACACAAGGACAACAATCTTGCCTCAGATATTCTGCAAAATCACCTTTACAGAATAGAGCAGTGGTTAAACAAATGGCGAATCAGAGCAAATGAAACCAAATCTGTCCAAGTAACCTTTACAAACAGAAAAGGCGATTGCCCTCAAGTCGCACTTATTACCCCAGCGAGACGAAGCTAAATATCTTGGGATGCATTTAGAGAGACGTTTGACATGAAGAAAACATATTTTTACAAAAAGAAAGTAACTTGGTTTTAAGTTTAGACAGCTGCACTGGATGATTGGTCGTCAATCTGCGCTTTCAATAAACAACAAGCTTTCGGTCTAGAAAGCGATCCTCAAACTAATTTGGACCTACTGCATTCAACTCTGAGGTACAGCATCCATATCAAACATTGAAATATTGGAAAGGTTTCAGTCCAAAGTGCTACAAACTGTAATAAAGGCGCCGTGGTTCGTTCCAAACAACATCATCGTACATGATCTTCAGGTCAACCCAGTGAAGTCAGAAATAAGAGACTAGTCCAAAAACTATTCCACAAGATTACGTTCTCACCCAAATAGACTTGCTTCAAATTTGAAGACACAACCAGCAGCACAAAGAAGACTCCAGCGTCATACACCATATGATCTTATTACTAGGTTTTAAGTTATATGTATTGTTATAGTGATTTCCAAAGTTTAAACTAATTATGTTCTAATTATAGTATTGAAAGAAACTACCACTGGGTAGTTTCTTACTTGTTCATAATAATACAAATCATTTGCTTATTGTATGATAACTTACAGATTGCAAATAAATGGAGAAAATTAATAAAAAATGTTTACGAAAATGTTCTGCAGTTTGATCACGATCTTAATTAGGGGTACTATATGTTTTTTGAAACGGCTTGTTGACTAGAATAGCCATAATGGGAGAAAATCGGTTATGAAATACATCGTATACAAAGTGTTTTAAATACCACGCCCAAACTTTCATACTTTGATACAACTAAAGTTACTGTTGCGGAACTTTCAAATGTTTCAATTTGGAAGATTAGGTTACTTTGTGTTTACTTTCAATGAATCATTGCATATTTTATTGCATAAAAACAATATTTCTTTAATATACTGGACTGAATCTGCGGCGGAAACATTTTACGAATAGTGTAAAATAAAAATACTTGGCTTTAAAATGTTTCAAATTTATTTTAGGATTACTCTACATATTAAGGCTTATTAGTATTTTTTTAAAGAAAATGATGCATCTAAATTACAATGGTTTTGTTTATATGCTGAAATGCACTAACATTTGACCTGGTTTTTTCCAGGGTCATAAAACTGGGAATGTTTTAGAAGGTTGTGTATAATAGGCGTCCTTTCGAAATTTTGTGAGTCGTTTGTGGTTTTATTAATTTTTAAAGATTTATTAATTTCTAATTGTTTTAGAAAGACTAACCGTCGGTTTTTCTTTTCACTATGTAATAATGTGACGTTTCCTGTGTCTATAAAGTAATTATTCTCTATATAAGGTGTAGATATACCCGTATTCTTGATATTATTTTAAACCAGTGATTCCCAAAGTGGTTCAGGTGGCCCCCAGGGGTCCACGGGAGACTCGACGGGGGTCTACGTTGGCGTGAAAAAAAAAATGGGGGTTCACAAGTTGTAAATGGGGGTCCACGAAAAAATTTATCTGGTTTCGATAGTAAAGAACAAAAATGTTGGCTTGGCTTTACCTATCAATGTAGGCAGATAAAACACTACTCAAAAAAATTAAGGGAGCAAAAAAAAATTCCAAATTTTGAGACTTTAAAAAAAGCATTTTGAAGCTTTATGATTCTAATTTTCAGATTTTTTTGGCTAAAATTTTTTAGGAGCTACGGTTCACATGCAATCCTAACAGATAGCGCGAAAAAATAATATTGCAAATATTTTGCTTTTTTTTTTGGTCCACGAGTTTGAAAAAATGTTTTTCAGTTAGGCCGGCATATGGATCAGATAGCCTGTTTATTTAGCATTAATTTCCTTGTTTTAAAACCTCCCTTAATTTTTTTGAGTAGTGTATTTTAAGAAGGTTAGCGACTGTTGCATACTTGCATATTCGATATTCAGTACAATGCGCGTCGAGACTTGCAAAGCGCCGCCCGCCCGTCCGCAACGCAACCCGTTCAGACGTGCAAAGGGACGAAATACGACTTGTGCTGTGCTTGCAATCTTGCATGAACTTGTTTGATTCTTCACCAATATAAATACGAATGCCAAGGACAAACGTTACTCATTTGTTTCCGGAATTTTGAAAAGAAAAGTGTGAGTGAATCGATGTCAGTGTTTGCCAGTGCCGGAAAAAGTAAGTACCTGTCTTCATACTTTTATGTTATATTGTAATAATATTATATTCGTTATGTTTGCGTCTAGTAGGTACGTAATAAAAATTAAATACTGAACAGGGTCATTATTCGATACTTCTATAAAATAATACAAAGCCGAGAAAGATTGAACTTTTACTACTTTTTATTATAAAATTATTTATTTACCCGACTGTGGTGATTCACTAAAGGAGAGATATATGATTGACCTGCATGTTTGTACATATTTCAGTGCCCTCGTAGTTGCTAATGCTAAATGACTAAAAATATTTTCATAAATTGTACGTGTCTTTATGTACCACTCGTAACGTACATCAAAGTAATAAATAAATCATTAAAATCGCAGAGTTTTGATGTCAAAATATTCTTTAAAAGTATTTTCTCTCGAATTTACAGAAATGTATCAAAATATAATTGATCAAAAAATATTTTATATTACATTAAAATAGGTTCAGCCGTTTTGTGAAAACCTCTATATGGGTCTTAGCAGTTTATTGCTTTTAATAATTAAAATCAGTTTTGCCGCCGGCATTTGGTTTTTTCATTGCAATAATTAATTAATCCTATTTTATTCTGTTAAAATAGCCATATCCTGTTAAAGTCGCCTTATGATTACTAAAACAAACATTTTTTTCTTTACAAGTAGGTAACTGATACGAAACATGGCTGAATCTAAGAAGAAATGTCGACAGTACAGTGTTGATTATTTGAAATTTGGTTTTCTTCCATCAAAGGCAGACAAACGATTGCCCATATGCCTTTTATGCAACAAACTTTTGAGCAATGACTCTATGAAACTATCGAAGCTCGAAGATCATCTAAGAAGGTGTCATCCTAATAAAATAGGTAAAGATTTAAAATATTTTCAAACATTGAAGGAAAAATATGAAAAGAGACCCACCGTGCACAGTATGTTCGCTTCAATGTCTCAAAATAACGATGATGGCTTGCGGGCATCTTACAATATCTCATTGCTTATAGCGAAATCTGGAAAACCGCACACCATCGGAGAACAGTTAATTTTACCCGCTGTTGAAGAGGTTTTAAAAACTGTTCTGCACAAACCTCCATTTGACGTACTTAAAAGAATTCCTTTGAGTAACAACACTGTACAAAGACATACTGATGAAATGAGCTCTGATATTGAAAGGTTCTTGTGTAATTATCTGTAAACAACTCATTTTCTATTCAACTGGATGAGTTAACTTTACCTGGTAATGAAGCATTATTATTGGCATTGATTTGTTATGGACGAAGAAATCCACGAAACCTTTGGAGACGGACACTAAAGGCGAATCAATATTTAATGTCCTGAGTGATTTTTTTTAAGGAAAAATCGATTCCATTTACAAACATTATTTCGGTGGCAGCAGATGGAGCTCCTGCCATCTTCGGGCGATATCGTGTGTTTATAAGCTATCTTAAAAGAATTATACCAGGAGTAACTGCAACTCACTGTGTCATCCACCGACAACACCTGGTAGCGAAAAATTTGAGTAATAGATTGCACCAATCGCTTCAATTTGTGATTAAAGCAGTTAACAAAATAAGAAGCAATGCGTTGAATACCCGTTTATTTGCACAATTGTGCGACGAAAATGATGAAAACTTCTAACGATTGCTCTTACATACTGAAGTACGCTGGTTGTCGAAAGGTGCATATTTAACAAGATTTTACTCACTTTTTGAATCAGTTTTAGAGTTTCTGGAAAGTAAAGATCCAGATTTTAAAAGAAAACCTGATCAAATTGAAAGCAGACATCGCGTATTTGACAGATTTGTTCAAAAAATTTAATGACATTAACTTGCAGTTACAAGGGGACAGCCTAAATTTAATAAAAACAAAGGGTGTAATTTCGGCTTTTCTTGGAAAATTAAAATTTATGAAGCATAATATTAGTCGGCGCGAATTCTCCCAGTTTCCAAACTTGTCACAGGCAGAATGTCTTGATGAGGATATTCAGACATACGTTCAACATTTAAATGCATGATGATTTCAAAAATAGATTTGAAGATATTCTGACGATGGAAATACCACCATGGATCATAAATCCATTTGATGAAACGGAAGTGGCGAATATGGTATTACAAGAGGAGCTACTCGAACTTAGCACTAATGAGGAGCTGAAGGTGAAATTTAAAAAAGGCTATCAAACATTTTGGCTGCAGGCAGAAATACCCGAAAAAATATCCTGGGTTGTGGAAAATTGCGAGAAAACTGTTGATAGCGTTTCCCTCGTCATACCTTGTCGAAAAAAGTTTTAGTGTCGTTACAAACCTATTAACAAAAAAAAGGAGCAGATTGAACATCACAGAACGGGGAGATTTGCGATTATTCCTTACAAAACTGAAGCCAAATATTGATAATTTGCTGTCAATCCATCAAGTACATCCCTCCCATTAAAATTATGCCTATTTTTTTTTAATTGTTGATTTGCATTGTTGAAGTTACGGTACGTTATTAATGTTTAATTTTAATTCTATTAAGTCTGTAATCATATTATTTTAATAAATAGAACACAAGAAAATACATTATTTTTCTTTTTATTTTTACCACTCCGAATTTAGGGTTGGAACTCAGCCACGACTCAAATTTCCATCGTTAGATCTAATCTTCACATTTTTTGACGAGTTTTGGGAATATGGTAGAAACGTAGCAGCAGGGGGTCCGCCGAAATCAATAAAATTTTGAAAGTGGTCTACGAGAAAAAAAGTTTGGGAACCTCTGTTTTAAACTGAACGGCCTGATATGGTCCGGTTTTTAAATTTCTACAGGTTTAGCTAATACAAAGAGCTTCACAATCCTGACACTTAATTCTATGTACCCTGATTTTTATAGTTTGTCCTTGTTATTTACTAACAGATTACCTAAATAGGCTTGTTACCACCCTACTGTATTGATACCTCGAGATTTGAATTTTTTGGCAATTTTATTTGTGATATTATTATTAGGTTAAGTCTGGAAAACTGTGAAACTCGTTGTGTATCATTTTGCATTTTATGGTTTTAATCAACTCTCTGTAATCGTTACTTTTAGCTATTTATTTTATTGTTCAAATATGAGGGTCATTTAATAAATAAAGAGACAAATAGCTCTACTTCAAGAACGGTTTATTGGATCGCTACAAAATTTGGCCTACTTTTCGACATAGTCCCCCCCACGTTAATACACTTGTCACACCTTTCTGCTAGCTTCTTGATTCCTGTGACAAAGAATTCTATTGGTTAACGTCGAAGCCATCCTTGCACTTTTTCTTTCACTTCTTCATTGTCGGTGAACCTGTTTCCACGTAGGGCATCTTTGAGAGGTCTGAACAGATAAAAATCAGACGGAGCCAGGTCTGGGCCGTATGCGGGATGAAACAAGATCTCCCAACAAAATTCTTGAAGCTTTTCTTGGGTAAGCCGTATGAAGTAAATGGTTCTGAATAATATTGTGAACAGTTCCAAGGCTTACCCCAACCTCCTGAGCTATCATTTCAACAGTGATTCTTCTGTTATCACGAATAAGTCCCTTAATCCTCGATTCCAACGAGGGACCGACTGGACGTCCACTTCGCTCGTCACACACTCTTGTTCGGCCACTTTTGAACCGATCTATCCACTTGTAAACGTCCGCATGGTTCACGCAACTTTGTCCATACTGTAATAACATTTTAGAATGTATTTCACTTGGCTTAATACCTTCTGATACTAAAAAATCTGATGACAGAACGCTGTTCTTCTAAAATGCTATGGACTCGCCATGGTAAACAGGATATTTTCAGGTTATGTTTACATTACATGATCGAATAGTTGACTAAAGCTCATCACAAGGTTGCCAACTTGCACTCCTACTATACGGAGCGATTTCGTTGAATGGGTTTAAGCCGAGACGAATTGTCTCTTTACTTATTGAATAACCCTCGTATTTCTTTATGTACTAGAGAAGAAGAACCTTTTTCTTTAATTGTCCTTCTTCAGATAGTGTTTAAATATATTTTGTAAAACTTTAAAATAAAATTTGAAGAAAATATGAAATAATGCGAAAACTATGAGTGGAAAGAAAGTAAGTATGAAACCGCTGGTTTGCTTTAGTAATTTCCGCCAGAATTGTACGTAACTAAGCCAAAATACCTTGATTATTGAATAACTTTAATGTTTAAAATTTTATGTTATCTCTTTATTATACTATTACATACTCTGATAACCCACAAACAAATAGTATTAAGAAAATAAATTTGATAATGGTGAATTATTTAAATCTACCTGGTCGTTAAGACTTGTAAGAGTACTTGTAGTTCTTAATCGATTTATTTACACTGTTTCTAAAAAGTTTAGTTTTAAACCTTTTTGTTGTGTATGTAAAATTTTGAATATCTTATTAAACGTGAGACTAGCATATGTTGAATTAGATTTTTTATGAATGAAACTTTTTTCGTGTTCTGTAGTTCTTTATATAAATATTCGTCCAATGTGTCCTATGTATGTTTTAGGACATGACCAGCATTAGTTGATATACCCCTGATTTATTATCTTTTATGATTTGCAGTTTGTAGTTTTTGAGATATTGCACTATAGTATTGTTTATCTCGTAAGCTATGTTGATGTTTTTTTGATTTAAAAATCTGCTCAGTTTTTCTGTTGGTTTGCAGAAACAGATTAAGCGTTTAAATGGGGTTTTTCTTGTCTTCAAACATGGATATATTTCTGACCTTTGTTGACAAATCCACTATGGTCGTTTCTGAATAGTTGTCTATCTGTATCCGTAAAGCATACAATTATGTCATCTACGTATCGATACCAGTATAAACAATTATTACTATTATTATTAATGTTGTTAAATATCTTTATATCAATATTGTCCATGAACATTTCGACAAGCAATGGGCTTAATGGACTTCCCATAATTAACCCTTCCTTACTATTGTAGACGTTATTGTTAAATGAAAAATAATGTTTTCATAGGCAAGTTTTTAATAAATTAATTCTGACCATTTTTATAACTTCATTTATTTTGCTTTTGGTTAATAGGTTCTCAACTAAAATTATTGTTTCGTCTGGGAGAACACTTGGAAATAAATTTTTGATGTCGAAAGAAACTAATTTAGAATTATCAGGTATTGTTAAATTTTTTAATTTTCTATGAGTTCACACGAGTTTTTGATATTGTTTTTACGTTCAAATTTGCTATATTTGATTAAAACTGTTAAAAAGGATGACATCTCATATGCTGGAGCAGGCATATAGGATACAACTGGTCTGACTGGGTGGTCAGGTTTGTATAATTTTATGAGTGAATTTGCGGATTCATGTTTATCAGTTCAAATTTGTCTTTATTTCTTTTTGAAAATTATTTGTTGGATCTTTATTTAAAATTTCATAATTTTAAATTAGACTATATAAAGTTCGTGTGTATATGTTTACAAAACTCGCGGCCTGTTATAGCTTTATACATAGATTAACTAATTTCCCTTATCAGAATAAAATTTTACTGAGGAATTAAACTACATAAACAAGTACCCGTTAATCGAAAAGATCTGGAGATCTTAGAAACAAGGCTATCTCAGAAATATATTCATATTTTAAGGAAAGAAAAACCCCATTTAAATGCTTAACCTATCTCGGCAAACCAACAGAAAAACTAGATGGACGTTTAAATCAAAAAAACACCAACATAGCTTACAAGGCTAACAATACTATAGAGAAATATCTCAAAAACTACAGACTGCAAATCAATAAAGATAATAAATCAGGAGTATATCAATTAACATGCTAGTCATGTCCTAAACTAATGGAACGAACATCTATACAAAGAATTACCGAACACGAAAATGGTTTCATATAAAAAAAATCTAATTCAAATGCTAGTTTTCTTTTAAATGGTAATTACACGTTTAATAAGAATTACAAAATTAAACCTTTAAAACTTAAAACTAAACCTTTTAGAAACAGAGCAAATAAATCGATTAGGTAAATTTAAATAATTAACCATTATTGAATTTATTTTCTTAATACCATATCTGTGTGAGTTTTCCAATATATATATATATATATATATATATATATATATATATATATATATATATATATATATATATATATATATATATATATATCAATATAATTTAAATAGGTGTAAAAGTATAATAAAGAAATAATGTAAAATTGTAAACATTAAAGATATTCAGTGCTGTTCAAATAAACGAAACTTGACAGTGTTAAATTTAGATCCGACGAAGCTGTTATCTACAGCGAAACGCGTCATCAAAAAAAAAAACAAAATACTGACTAAAAATAGTCTTTTATGATATATTTAGTTGGTATCTGTTGCCACTTCACAAAAACTAGAAAAGCTGTAATAAATGCGAATTAAAACTTACACGTGACATAATAAGAGTAATTTAGTATTCATCAATTATTGCACAAGGAAGAAAAATATTTGCTAGTGTAAAAAAAACATGAAACTGTTGCTTGAAGTATTTATATGTTAGTAATACATACTTATCTGAAAAAATCTACTGAAAATTTAGGTCGTCCACCATATACTCGTGTTGTAGCATCAGATGAAGATATCTGGTATAGATTTTAAAGTTTTCTTCTTTTCACAAATGTTGAACATCAGTGTATAATCATAATTCCATGACTGTTTACTGATGAATGTGCTTTCGGTTTTATGATTACAACAACTAATATGCTATCAACAAGATAAAGTCTTTTTACAATAAATTGTTGACCGTGACGAATCTTGATGTCATCATTACGGATCCAAATCCAAATTCAAAAATACTTCAGTGGAAGATTGCAGAATCTTCGGAGGTGAAAAAATGCCGCTCTCAACCTTCAGCAGAAAACATTTTCAAGAATTACGTGTCATCTTGAAGAATAATTGATTCTGGAACTTCACAAACGGTCTCATCCTTCTGCATCATCCTGTTGACCTATACGTATAATCAAATTTCTTGATTTTTGAATGTTTTGTCCATTAAAACTATCGCCAAATAAATAGATGGGTGTTTAATTCGAACGCTGCGGTAGAGTTTACTGTAAGAAAATTGTCACGTAAAGAGTCGTAGAAATTTTACGAGGAAGAAATTGGTAGATTAGTACACCAGGGTAACCCAAAACTTTGAATAAAAAGGAAAATACGGTGGTAAAGACACAACCACAAAAGAAATAAAAAACTATCTAGTGGCCTACTTGCCGGTGGAAATCGGACCCATGATTGAATTGGAAAAGTTGCCGCATAATTCAAAGCACCTCTGGCGTCATTTTGTGACCGCCGATGAAACTATTATATACTATTATATCCCAGAGACAAGACGGCAGCCAAAACAGTGAGTTAGCGAAGGTAAAAGTGCACCGAAAAAAGCAGAAACAGTTTTATTGGCGGAACAAATGATGGCAGCTGTTTTTTGGAACTCACAGGGTATCATCATAATTGACTATTTAGAAAAGAGTAAAGCAGTGACTTGCTCTTATTACGCAACGTTATTGGGCCCTTCGCACAGGGAATTGAAGGAGAAGTACCAAGATTAGGGCGCAAAAAAGTGTTCCGTCACCAGGACAATTCACTGGCTTACACATCAGCTGTTACAATCGTAAAATCTCCCACCTTATTCTCCAGCTTTAACCCCAAATGACTTTTTTTTTGTTTCGTAATGTCAAAAATTTGCTTGGAGGGAAAAAATTTTCGTCGAATAAAGATGTTATCTGTGTGAATATTAGACACAGCTTGAACAATTTTTTTTGTTCTGAGGGAACGAAAAAATGGGAACCTCGCTGGACCAAATCTATTGAGCTCAATGTTGCGGAACAAATTTTTATTTCTGCAAAAAAATTTTAGTTATCTTATTTTTTTACAAGACTTTTCAATCCACCCTCGTGTATATATATATATATATATATATATATATATATATATATATATATATATATATAAATAATTTTTTCTAATGAGAATGGATGAAAAACATTTCTTTCCACAGTTCACATTCAAAAATTTTTTAGTAACCCCAAACACAACCCACTAAAATCGACTGTAGTTCCCATACATTATAGTTATAACCTAAATAGGAGATACCCCAAAATTCATTTGCTTGTATCTAAAAAATGCTGTGAATTTTACAGTAAAGAAGAAAATAAATATGAATATTCAAAACATAATTGTATTAAGTATTATTAAGTGATGAAGAATTTTCAGTGAAAATTTTTATCTGCAACTGGTTACAATTATGAATTGTCCGCAAAAACTGAGCAATTTAATAGTCAAAAATGGGCAGAAATTATAAAATATAACCTATAGCTCGACATAAAAATGCGACTATATGTAGTTTTTTTCTCGTAGATATAATGCATAACGTTTCTTGGAGGTTTATACAAAAAGGTTTTATAAATTAGGTGAAGTGGTGTATTAAATGGTTACTAATTGAGCCCTCGTAAAAAGTAAATTGGTTTCTAAAAGCGGAAAAGGCGAATTTTTTACGGCAAATAAAATGGAGTTTGTGGAAATGAAGTAACCGGCACGATGTAATAACATTTGACTTGACGAGTAAAAAAAAAATATTAAATATCATCAAACACTATATGACACGAAAAAGCAAATAGAGTGATACTAAGAAATGTGGGATCGAAAGAAATTCTCGATGTAACAACGGATGAAATAATGAACAACATTGCACAACAACAAAGAACCAGGGGACGATGAAATAACTATAGAAATAATAAGGTATGGAGGGACACTAATAAAATACAATCTTTTCAAGCTCTATTTAACAGGTGCCTTATAGAAAGTAATATTCTAACACCTAGGGTAAACGCCTTGATTATGCTTGTTTTTAAAAATGAGAACAAATTTAAATTGGAGAATTCCTTATCCATTAGCCTGTTATCGTATCGTGACTATACAAAATCCTCACTAAAATCATAGCATATAGATTAAAAAACAAATTAGACCGTTATCAACCACGTGAACAAGGGGGATTTAGACGGGAATACAGCACTTTGGACCATCTTCAAACAATTAGATTATTAGTGAAAAAGCAAATGAATATAAGGTCATCTTGTGGATAGCAATAGTTGACTACAACAAAAGCATTTGATTCGCTAGAGATATAGGCAGTCCTTAACGTCTTAAGTAAGAGCAGAGTCGATGAAAGATACACAATTCTTCTTGAATACATATATAAAAATGCCATATCACAAATACTGCTTGAAAAAAAAAATAAATTAAAAGAAAATTAAAAGAGGAATTAAATAAGGCGACTCGATATCCCCAAAGCTATCTACGTTGACTCTAGAAGACTAATGGACGGTGAAAGATTAAATCAGTTAAGGTTAGCAGATGATGTCACTCTGATCGCCAACACAGAGAACGGATATCAAGAAATGCTGATGAAATTAGACAACAAATCGAGAAATAGAGAAAACTAAATATTTGAACAACGAAAGTGAAGGTAACAGCCAGGAACCGTCAATAGAAGATGAAAGTATGGGAAAGGTACAAACATTCATATATTTAGAACAAAAAACGAAATATTAAAAAATAATTTAAAGACTTGGATAGAATCAGCATTATCTAAAATATCTTGAAGGATTCAACATTATTAGCGATCATCAATATGGCTTTCGTAAAAATAGATCAACAGGGGATCTTCTGACTTGACACACGTTTGGAACAACGCAATTGAAAACTTTGGAGAATCTCGAGCGGTTGCTCTTCTCATATCCAAGGCATTCGACCGTGTTTGGCACGATGGGCTGTTGGCTAAACTACGCTCTTATGGTATGTCTGAAAAGTTCTGTTTGTGGCTCTCATGTTTTCTCAGAGAGCGCTCTTTACGAGTGGCAGTCGACAGATTTCTTTCTAACACTTTCACTATCAACGTCGGTGTACCTCAAGGCTCCATACTGTCTCCTACTCTTTTTCTCATTTACATTAACGATCTGCTGGAAAAGACCGAGAATCCAATCTACAGCTTTGCAGATGACAGTACCCTTATCTCTTCATTCACTTCGAACGCTCGGACATCGGCTACTCAGGTGAATATCCGCAGACAGCGGGAAGTCATTCAACTTAACAAAGACCTGGAAGAAATTTTATCTTGGGGTGACAGTAACCAAGTGGAATTTAACGCTACAGAAACCCAGGCGGCAGTTTTTTCTAAAAAAGTTAACGTTGCTCAACCCGACATAGTTATGTCGGGGCACTCCATTCCTCTAACATCGTCACTCAATTTGTTGGGCGTTAATTTGGGAGCAAATATGTCCTGGCATGAACATGTTGCAGGCATAGCAAGGAAAGCTTCTCAAAAGTTGGGAATATTATTTCGAACCAGAAAGCTTTACACTCCACAACAACTGTTAATTCTTTACAAAGCTCAAATTCGACCAACTATGGAATGCTGCTCCCATGTTTGGGGCTCCGCTCCCAAACATACACTGCATCTGTTGGATTCTATTCAGAGAAGAGCTGTTCGTCTGATTGGAGACCCGGAACAGACCGGCGGCCTTGATTCGCTGGAACATCGAAGAACGGTTGGCGACTTGAGCCTATTCTACAAGTATTTTCATGGAAGGTGTTCAAAGGATGTGGCCCGCTTAATTCCTCCCAGAGCAATGCATGTTAGAAGTACACGTTGCGCTAATACTTCACATCCGTATGAGGTTCGGCTTGTTACTCCTCGTACAACGCTTTTCAAGCAGTCTTTTATATGGAGAACATCATCCCTTTGGAATAATTTGCCCAGGTCTGTACTTCCCACCGAGTACAATTTACAGCGATACGTGAATCGCTTTTTCCGCACACGTATCGCTCCTGTAGCGCTTTAGGGACTTCTTCCCTGCAGCACATGTGCTAGACCCATACAAAAAAAAGAAAAGCCTCGTTAGCTTCGTCTGCGTTCGGAAGGTCACAATCTACATTTAAATTGGACATCTCAAATATAATAAAAGCTAGAGTATTCGATCAATATGTATTGCCGGTATCAACATATGACAATGAAACGTGGGCTTTAAAAAAGTATAATAAATAAACTCCAGGTAACCCAAAAAGCAATTGAGAGGAGAATGCTAAATATTAAGCTCCAAAATCGTACTCCTAACATCGAGATACTAAGAAGATCAAAAGTGACAGATGTCATACAACGAATGTGTATATTAAGGTGGAATTGGGCAGGCCATATCGCAAAGATGATTGATAACAGATGGACATGCCGTGGACTTAAATGTAGACCTAAAGAACACAAAAGATGCAGAGGTAGACCACAGGCAAGATGGACCGACGACATAAAAAGATTGACAAGACACGATTGGATGCAAAAAGCAAATAACAAAGCTCCCTGGAGACAACTTGGGGAGGCTTATCTATCGATGCGATGGATGGAATGGATGCTAATATATTTTTTCTTCATTTACACATAACATGTATCAAAGAGAAAATAATATCTACACCGTGTCTCAGGTGGATAGCGGGTAAAACATATAGAAATAGTGTCGCTTTAATGATACTTAAACGATGAAGCTTTCAGAATCTGTACAGATATACGATTTTTTTAAGGTTTTTAATATCAAAGAAAGACTTATTGAAATATCAAGTGACGAAACGGTAAATCTAGACTTATTTTTCCCGAACATACATTAATTTTAGCCACAAATAAGGAACAAATGACCTTGAAAATATTTTCATATATATTAAAAAAACAGCGCAAATTTGAGATGCTAGTTAATAAATAATATTACCGTTTTAGTATTTCTTTACTTTGTAATTCGTTTTATCTTTGGTATATTTTTATTTAATTCGCCAAAGTTGAAACTAACACGTAAAAAGGTATTATTGTTTTATTCATGGCCTGAAAAATTCTAAGTGAAAATTTTCCACATTTCCGCTGGTGAAATACTCTTTTTTTCATGATGTATTTATTTTTACTTTATTTCAGTTTATTTTAGCGCAATAACAGCAGTGCTTAGACCATCATGTCGACATTTCTTTGTTTCTAAAAATAGTGTGATAAAAATACAAATATATAAGTTATTAATATAACAGAATTTTTAAAACTTATCTATCTTTTTTAATTAGCTTTCCAAGCACCATACTTTAAATAAAATAGCCTTGAGGCAAAATTTTAATAGAACAAAATTCTAAGTTTTAAGATAATAACAGGAAGCGTCTTTCAGCATAATCAAAAGTTTAGTTTGCTTTAAAAGAGATTTGCATACTTTGAACAAATCAAGCGCGGGACAAAGGTAAACAAGCGCCGAAATTATTATATCAGGAAATATTTACCCACACTAATTGTTATTTAATTAAATAATGTTTATATATAACATTAAAACAATTATTATACAGTAAACGGAAAGTTCCTACAACTTTCTAAACCTATTCTTCTAAAACTAAATTTGAAATAACTTATTATTACCTTAAAGATAATAATAATGTAAGATAAAGTTAACCTTTCATAACTTTGGATTTTTGACATATTCATTAATCAACTTGAGTTATACCCATCCACTGTCGCAGAGCTCGTACAAAGAGGATTGAACAATGTACAGCGCTGGTGTGAGGGAGTCCAGCTGCAAAGGCTGCTGTAACACAATTCACAAAAAAAAGAAACCAAGCCAATTACAGCAACCTTAGTATCTTCAGAAAATGGATAGAAATCGAACCAAATATCTCGGCTTGACGTTAGACACGAAATAAACGTGGAACAAACAAATTTCAAAAGAACCTTAATAAAGTAAAAATGTCTCATGAGATACAGGAACTTGTTCCGGAAAATCTTGATCGTAAACCAAAGTACTTTGGATATACGTCACGGTCATTAGACTCAAGTTTACATACGGAGCTGCAGTAAGGTGGACGAAAACGGAGCAGAGAACAACAACCAGAAGTTGTTTTGCTTATGTTCCACTGATCCTATAAATAGCACACCCACTACGGCTCTGATATTAATTTTAGGAATAATACTCGTAGATATATATATATATAAACAGAGGCTATCGATAGCACCTATTAAATTAGAAGAAATAGTGAATGAGAACAATTTGGGCACACAAGAATTATGGATGAAAGGTAAGCAGATGAATAAGCAAGATTCGTAGCTGCAAAACTATACAGGGATCTAGAATCTATGCTTAGTATACAAAAACAGGTGGTACAAATGACAATCAACAGATGATCATATCAGCAACATCTAGATCGTTGGCTAGCAACATCTGACCAAAAACATGCGACAGATATAATTGGCGGACCCTCGAAGAAACCAACAACTGATGTCCTTTGTTTAAGAAGTGCCCAGACCAAATTAGTGGTGAGACCGATCACCGGTTACCGTCACCGGAGAAAATATTTACAGAAAACCGGTATCCACAATGGTCGCACGCCATGCAGACAATATGGTGAAGCAGAAGAGACCACTATGCACATCTTATATGAATGTGTGGTTTTGTCTTGGAACAGCCATAGACTATTTCGAGATCTACATCCTGAGGGAAAATTACTTCATGAAGGGGTTAGAAGGAAACTAATAAACCTTTTTAAAGGGACAACACTCATGTGATCAAGAGAGAGGAGCACACTAAACCAAGAGGCTGTACAGGGTGAGTCAACGATAGAGTAAAGTTCATTATTTCATTTTTTTCGGGAATGACAAAAAAATGTTAAATACAATAGTTTTAGGGAATGTTAAGGTACACAGTTTAAAATTATTTTTGAGTAATATGGTACTCCAAAAAAGTGTGGCCGATATAGCTTAGGTTTTTTTAAATGGAACATCCCATTTTCTAATTTATTCTGCGTAAAATTTAATAACTTTTTTTTATTAATAATGTTATATACCTAAACCTAGTAGTTTTTCTAATATTTCAATTTAAAAAAAAAAAATAGTAGTTTTCAACTTTGTAAAAAATTGCCAGTAGCGCCATTGTTTCTGAAGGTGGAATATTTATAACTGGTACAAGCATTCTATAGAGATGAAAAAAAAGATATATGTAAAGAAATCTGAATTAGATGCTACAGGATGTTCAAAATAAATGTATGCATTTCGACTATTTTAAATTGAAAAATCTTAAATTTTTTAAATGGCACACCCTGTATATTTTTTTTTTTTTTTTTTGATAGATTTTATAAAACCCTCCAAGTTTTATTAGGTATGTCATATACCTATTTCTAATAGTTTTCGATTTATTTTGAATTTTTCAATTTTTTACCCTTGTTTTTAATACACTTACGCTATAACATCATAGTTGCCAAGACAAAACAAAAATGTAGGCATTGTCAAATTTTGACATGTCTATTAAGCAAGTAAAAATAGTTTAATTTATTGTAGTAAGTGACGTATAAAGGTAATAGTCATGGATTTTCTTAAAAATGAATTAATTTATATGGTTTATATATTGGGCGAGGCGGGAAAAAATTATCTTTTGGCAGTAAGGCTTTACGGAGCGAAGTACCCTAACAGACTTTTAGAAAATATTTTTAGTGCTTGATGGAACGGTTTTATGGTAGTGGTAGCGTTGAGTATACGAAACGGAAAGTAGTAAACCAGAATGCTACCAATGAGGAAAAAGAAATGGAGATTTTACTTCATGTTGAAGATAATCTCCAGGTTAGCAGCCGTCAACTAGCTGGCTTATCTGACACATCCCAATCTACGGCTAATCGCACCACGAGAAAATACAAGTATCATCCCTTTTATATGGAACTACACCAAGACCGTGATTTTGAACAACGAGTAAACTTTTATACCACCATGAATGGAGCAGTAGAGGCCGATTCAAATTTTTTATCCAAATTAATGTTTTCTGATGAAGCTACTTTTCGCAGTAATGGAACAGTTAACAGCCATAACATGCATTATTATTCAACAGTTAGTCCATTTTGGGTCCGGGAAGTTCAAAACCAAAACCATTGGTGTGGAATATTAAATTTTCGAATTATTGGTCCATATTTTTTCCGCGAACCGCTTAACGGGCCTAGATATCAAAATTTTTTGCAAAACGAATTTATCCCAGCTTCTTAAAGAAGTTGATAACTTTGAAAGGCAACATATGTGGATTCAACAAGGGGGAGCTCCTGCTCATTACCACCGGAGAGTTTGGGAATTTTTGAAGGATCGTTACTCACAAAAATGGATCGGTAGGGATGGATTCATTCAGTGGCCCCCTCGATCATGTGATTTAACACCTTTAGACTTCTTTTTGTGGGGTTGCATTAATGATCGTGTTTATATGAATCCCTCTATAATACCAGTAGATATAGAAAATAGGATATGGGATGCGTGCAGGACAATAACGCCCTTTATGCTACGGGAAATGAAGGAAAATATAGAAAAACGACGAAACATGTCTATTTAAGTAGACGGGCATATTTTTGAACATTTATTACGTCATAATAATTAATCATTAGATAAGTAAAACTATATTAAAATTATTATTAACTATTTATTTATGTTTTCACAATAACGTAAGTGTATTAAAAACAAAGGTAAAATTGAAAAATTCAAAATAAATCGAAAACTATTAGAAATAGGTATATGACATACTTAATAAAAGTTGGAGGGTTTTGTAAAATCTATCTGAAAAAATAATAATATAAAGGGTGTGCCGTTTAAAAAATTTGAGATTTTTCAGTTTAAAATAGTCGAAGTGTATAAATTTATTTTGAACACCCTGTAGCATATAACTCAAATTTCTTTACATATATCCTTTTTTTCATCTTTATAGAACGCTCGTACCAATTATGAGTATTCCACCTTCAGAAACAAGGGCGCTACTGGCAATTTTTTACAAAAGTGAAAACTAGTACCAACAGGAACAATCGTCTACCCCGCCTATAGCCAACTAGCCAATGAGAAAGAAGGAAAATAAAATTTCTTTAAATATATCATTGCGGAGTTAAGGCTAAAATATTAAGCTAAAACTCAAGACATATTCATTTACTTTGATTATATTGTTACATTCTTGACGAATGAAAGTGCGTAATTTAGGTCAGGTTTAAGAGGGTCAATACCTATTCAAGTACGATTTAGGTGAAAAAAACCAAATAAACTAATCAGAAATTCATCGATGTGAGGTGCGACTTGTGATACTAAATTTTAAGTGTTTATGTCAAAATTACATTCTAACCAATTTCCTAAACTACCTACTAAATATTTTACTTACTAAAAAATTATAGATGGAGCTTAAGGCTGTGTTCTAGTCGAGAGAAGTAATTTAAGGCATTTTTAGGGCAGAATAAAAAAATTAAAAATATTTTTAATCCGTTTTTTTTATCATAGTTTTATTAATATTTCAAGCAGCTATAACAAATTTGAGTTCTGAGGACATGTAATAAAAAAAAAGTTGTGCGGTAGTCGACGTGATTCCAGGACTCTCGTTTATCTTAAACAAAAATTTAAGCAAGATTTTTGTTCAGAAAAGATATCACTATGGCAGGTACCAATAAAAGAAAAATTCATAAAATGGAGGCTTAAAAAAGAATTGAAAAATTAATATTTCCGTTTTTTTTTTAAATTTTTTAAAAATAGTAATAATCATAATTTTGCAATTTCGAAGGTAAGACACAACATACACTGAAGGTACACACCCAATTTGAAGTCGATCAGTTAACTAGAACTCGAGATATTATGTAATGTAAAATTGAAAAAAATATTTTCGAGAAAAACTAACTTGCACTAAAATTGACAAAAAAGGTCCGTTACGATGAATTCGGGTTTACTATTGGTACATATTCTGGGTCGACTATAAAAATACATTCTAATCCAAAAAAGGTACTCGTACCAGGTAATACAATAAATAATATTTGACCTACATAGGCTATTGTACGTAGACGATCATACTCAATTCTACAGTATAAATTTTAAAATATCCTTTTGAGGACATATTCTTCAAAAGAAAAAAAAACAGTTTTTCGGTTTTCTAGACTAGAATACTTCCTTAAAACTATTTATATATATATATATATATATATATATATATATATATATATATATATATATATAGAGAGAGAGAGAGAGAGAGAGAGAGAGAGAGAGAGAGAGAGAGAGAGAGAGAGAGAGAATTCACAATATTGTGAGGGTAGCGGTCAAAAGATTTTGGCCAAATAAAACTCTTAGTTAATAGTCTAGCTTTCGGAATATATTTCTTCCTTCATCAGGACACTCTACAAGTAAAATGGACAGTAAATTTGTGCTAATTAATGAAGCAGATGGTAAAATACTAATTGGTATCACTGAACAGAGAAATTATAATATTAAACTTACTTAACATGAGTTATCTTCCAGGATAAGCATTGTTCAATCAAAAACAACTTGTAAAAACAATTTTATACTAAAACTAACGGACTACATATTAAAACTTGTTAAAAAAATTTTACATTTTCTTAATCATTACTAGTGAAACATGTGGTTTCAGGAACCGAAAAAGTGAGAGAGGTTAGAAAAAACCCGGCATTTTTTGACATTTGGCAGACAGTTCGCGTCTGCGTATTGTACCACAAGGGGCTCAACTATGAACTTTACGAGGGAGTAATCATAATTATAAAAATCTTTTATTTTATTTGGTTTTTATTTTATAAATTTTTTTTTTTTTTCCAAAAGGAACCTGTTTAATAATTGTTTATTTGGAAGGACTGGTGGTCAACAGGGGGGGAATCTGAAGAGGTAGATAGCTGTAGTAAGTAAGAGTACACGACGCTAGGGTCGTCCACATCAGTTTTGATGTTCATATTATTAGGTGTGTTATGAATGGCCACCATCTCCAAAAACCTCCTCCTGTAGTAGTTGGTCTCTGAGTAAAGTATTTGAGCCTCTCCGAAATTAATCCTGTGGTCGTGCTGTGTAAAGTGATGTGCCAGGGCACAAGATTGAGTGGTCCTTCTACAGTCGCTCTTATGGGATGTTATTCTCCTTTGGAGTGATCTAGAAGTCTGGCCAATGTATGAAAGTTGGCAATCCAGACAAGGGATCTTGTAAACAATTCCTGTCTTTTTTAGTTTGGGTACCGGCTGTTTCAAATTGGTGAATAGGCATTTGAGGGTATTATCAATCCTCGTGGCAAATTTAATATTTTCGTTCTTAAATACTTTTATTAGTTTAGGGGTTAAGCCCTTAATATAAGGTAAGCTTCTGTATATTGTTGTGTTAGGGTCTGGGGTGACATGGGGAAGAACATTAGGGGTGAGAAATTGATTCTGAATGTTAAGAAGAGATCTATTCAGGTCGTTATTTTGAAAAAGCAACCGTTGAACTAAAGAGTTGGGGTAAGAAAGAAATTGGGGCGTCATCAAAATTTTCATAGACCTTTTTGAAACATTCAGCTGTTCTAATTTACATTGTCCTATTTTTAACATACTCGGTATAACTTTTCAAATTTAACGTTAGCCAAATAGATTAAACTTAAAAAATATAGAATCTAAATTAGAGGTGATATTCATTATATTATTATAATATATGGAACTTAGAACCTCGTGTTGCTATATTAAGCGCTGATTTTGGAAGAAACAAACGTATAACATAAAATATCAACTAATCCAGACACAAATGTTATCCTATACAGTTTATTTGTTAATATTTATTATAAAAAGGTTGTTTCAAAGATGTCACCAAATCGGGCGACAGACAGGACGCATGAAACGTGAAAAAAACGCAAAATATCAAAGTAGAAAGTAAAAAATAATAACTGTTAGAGAGTTATCACAGAACTGTTAAATATGTCTTTGTAATACTATTCAAACTAAGAGACGCTTTGAACAATACCGCTCAAAAACTACAAGTTATATCCTTAGTTCAAGTATTATATGTACACCAATTATTAAATTGAAATATAAAAAATAAAGTTAGAAAGTTATCGTACCAACAAATCGATAAATTAACAGACTGGCAGACAGACAAATCGATGGAAACAAAAAACTAAATTATTCGTGCTCTAAGGACTCTAAAACAAAGAAATTTAAAAAATGTCAGAGGAAGTTTTTTTCATAAATAGTAAAGTGACAAGATTTTATTTTATTATTTTTGATAATTTATCAGTAATTTTAAAACCCAGACCACTACTAAACTCAAGCCTTACATATCGCAAGAAATAATAACAAAATTATTTTTGCATTAAACCGTTTTGTTTTGAAAAGGAAATAACAGATGTCAGAATTTGTTTGTAAAATGTTGAAGTCGACAATGTAATTTGTTTGCTCTTCTTTATAACGTTTATTTCACAGACAGTAAAGTTTAACGTATTGGACGTCTATGTGTTTTACAGTTTCAGGTTTATTGGATCATAAAACATTTTACTTTGTTACGTTCCTGAAATTGGTAGCATGACGAACAGCTAGACAATGTTGATTTTGCTATCGATATGGCTTAGCCAATAACATATCATAAAATTTTCGTAATAAAATCATCCATGTGCTTTAGAAAGTTACAAAGTCAATGTAAATGTACATATATGTATATATATGTATATATATATATATATATATATATATATATATATATATATATATATATATATATATATATGTATATACATATATATATTATTATATTATTCATTCAAAAAATAAACATAAACACTTTAAAAACCGATGTATTAACGTTTTTAACATATAAATAAGTACATACATTATAAAACAGTGAAATAGGTATCTATGCGCTTCTGTTTCATATTGCATCTTCTTTCTCTCCTCTCGCTGCAATGTTTCTCCATCTGTTAAGAAGAAGCAAATCCGCTGGGGTTGCCTCTGGTTGTTGTTCGATATACCTCAAAGCTTTTTCCAAAGAAGCAAAACCTCCTTGATGAGAGATCTTAGTGGGAGACTGTTCATCTATCGCCGCTTCGTCATCGTCATCGTCATCTGATTTTTCGGTTTCCTGAAAGGCATTCGTTATTTCTTCAATACTCATTTCTTCTTCTAAATCATCTGCTGTAATCCATTCAACAACATCTTCTCTTGACACATTTTCGCAACCTTTTAATTTTTGCATTAATTCAAATAAACTTTTTTCTTTTTCTTCTATCTCGCTGTCAAAATTTGAACAGGACATTTCTCCATGGCTTCTCAATTTCAAAGCTAATTCATTTAATGGAGTATCATCTTCACTGTCATTATAGTCCTCAAAATCAATAACTTTTGACCAAGAATTTTGAATAGTGGTAGTACGCACAGAATCTCAAGCTTGACTTACCCAGTAAATAACATTTTTCAGTGTAACCTTTCTCATCCCATTGATAATATCCTCCTTTTCTGTGTATTCTAACAGCAGTTGAAGATATAAACGCCTATAATTTTTTTTTAATGTTTTCGAGGATGCCTTGATCCATTGGTTGCATTATGCTGATTACATTTGGAGGAAAAAATTTTACAACAATTTCGCCCACATGAAGTTCTTCTCCAGGGTAGGAGGGGGCATTATCCATTAACATAATTGCTTTAATAGGAAGACGGGTTCTGTTCAAAAATTTAGTCACAGATGGCACGAACTCTTCTTCAAATCAGTTAGTAAATAAGGTCGCATCCATCCATGCGCTCTTCTGACTTTTGTAATAAACTGGTAGAACTTTGGGTGACATGTCTTTTAAAGCTCTTGGACGTGCAGACTTGCCAATCAGCATCAGTGGGATTTTGTGCTTGCATTGGAACATACCATTATGGTTAATCTTTCCTTACTTCGTTTGTGCCCAGGAGCTGATTTTTCCTGTCGAGATGCCAATGTTTTTGATGGAAGCATTTTATAATTCAGACCAATTTCGTCACAGTTGTAAATTTGATCACATGTGTTTCCACAACCTTCGATTTGCTTTTTAAAGTTCTGCTTAAACTTCTCAATTGATGACACATTAGCAGAAGGTTTTTCACCACTTACAGTCAGTTGTCGTACATCGTACCGTTTTTTCCAGCGGTCAAGCCATCCAGAACAGGCGGTAAACTGATCTATCTCTGAGAATTGCCTACTAATCATTATTGCTTTCTGTTGTAAAATTGGACCTGACAGAGGCACACCTTTTGATCTTTGTTGGTTAAACCACATGAATAAAGCTTCGTTAACCTTTTCATAGTCGCCGGTTTTCATTGATTTTCTTCATGAGGACGAGGAGGCTTGATTTATACACCACTCTTCTATTTTTGTGCGGTTTCTTTTCCAATCTCCAACTGTTACCTCACCTACTCCATAATCTCGTGCAACAACTTTAATTGTCTCTCCTGCTTCAGTTCTTCCGATGGCTTTTTAGGCATTCCATAATATACTGCATGAAGTTTTAAAAATAAAAAAGCTGAGTGTGCCACTGGTGTCGCGTTTGTGACACCAAAAAGACATTTCAGAATTATGTTTGGAATATGAGATTATATTGAGAAATTTTTTTTTTTGCAAAAAAAATGTTTCCGTGTTCTTTACGAGAGGTGTTAATCGACCCTTATACGTGGCTTGCCCAAATAAACTACATCAAAATTGTATTCGTAATAAAATTTCTACAAACGACACATTCGAACGCAAATTTTTCACGGTTTTATCAAAGCAGATATTTTTATTCATTCGTAAATTCACAAATTGTGCTGTTTTAATCTAGAAAAATAATATTCAGCACGGTTGACAACAGTGACGTTTAAAATTACATTTTAATAACATATATCATTAATTTTTTTTTGATAACGTGTATAATTTTTTCAAATATAGGTATGCTGAAGGAATATTGAGTTTCGATGTATAAATTCAAACCTGTCTTAAATAAAAAAATTATCGATGTAGTTCATTTAACAAAACTACATAAAATGTATCATCTTAATAGCTGAAAAAATATAAATTGCTTTCCTACAGCAAATATCTTATTTATAAAAAATTTAAATTCATTTATTTATTCCGCTCGAGAGTTATCGTGCCAATAGCCCAATCGATTAAATTAAGACTTAGTTCCATACACCATATCTAAAAAAGATACTAGACATCATTTCAGTACTTTTCGTGTAGTAAATGAAATTACGTAAGTTTACTCTGCATATTTCTTTATCTGCAACCTACCGTAATGTGTTGACTATTAACACAAAAAATTCTGAAAATAGGTTAATAATTTCTTATTTATACTTAACTTTGATTAACCTTGTAACTTATTTTTTTTTATCGCTCACCTCCCCGCCTCAGTAGGGATTTTACCCCTTTTTCCATATCTCAAGGATATCGGCGAGGATGTCGTAATACTCGTTAACGTTGTGCAAGTGCCGAAACAACGCGGTAGTGCTGCCAAGGACGTTATTTACATTTCTGCAACAACTACTACCTATGTACGTGGCCAGGTCAAATATACTTAAATAAATTAATAAATAAGTATACCGACCTGCGGGATTGAACCCTGGATCTTCTGTACAGTCGCAAAGTACTACGCCACCGAGCCACAGCCAGCCACGACTTAAGGAATTTTTCTAGATTTCCTTGAAATAATAAACAAATTTTAAGTATAATTATTATTGACCTAAAAAATTATGTTACGTTATTTCCAATTATATATATATATATATATATATATATATATATGTATATATGTATATATGTATATATGTATATATATATATATATATATATATATATATATATATATATATATATATATATATATATATATATATATATGTACGAGGCATGTTTTTTAAGTAAGTACCGTTTTGCGATTCCGCCGCCGCAGCGATACGGTCGGCGTTCCGCGCATGCGCGCTGGTAACCTACATCTCATGTCTACGCACTGACGCCATTACAGTCTGATTCTTCATTGTATACGTTGTTTACTGAGTGTTTAAGATGCCTCCGACAATCGTAAGTCCCGCCGATTGTGAAGTACGGGCTGTTATACGATTTCTTAGTGCTAAAGGCGTAAAACCGATCGATATTCATCGTGAGATCTGTGAAGTTTACGGACAGAACATTATGAGTGATGGAATGGTAAGGAAATGGGTGAGAGCATTTAAAGATGGCCGCACAAATGTGCATGATGAAGAACGGAGTGGGCGTCCTTCGGTCGTTAATGAAGATTTGGTGCAGAAAGTGGACGAAAAGGTGAGAGAAAACAGACTACCATTTGTTCCTGCACTTGAAGAAGCACCTGGGTGGTCAGCGTCTTCAAGACGATAACGAAGTCAAAACATTTGTGATACAGTGGTTAACAAGTCAGGCGGCAGAATTTTATGAGGAGGGTATTCAAAAACTGGTGCCACGTTATGACAAGTGCCTCAATATTCACGGAAATTATGTAGAAAAGTAGATTAAGGTACAGGCTTTCATGTAAAAATAAAATTATAGCGATATCTTTGCACGTCTTTTTTTAATTCCAAAACGGTACTTACTTAAAAAACATGCCTCGTATATATGTATATATATATATATATATATATATATATATATATATATATATATATATATATATATATATATATATATATATATACATATATATACATATACATATATATATATATATATATATATATATATATATATATATATATATATATATATATATATATATATATATATATATATATATATATATATATATATATATATATATATATATATATATATATATATATATATATATATATATATATATATATATATATATATATATATATATATATATATATATATATATATATATATATATATATATATATATATATATATATATATATATATATATATATATATATATATATACATATATATCTATATATATATATATATATATATATATATATATATATATATATATATATAAAACATACTAGCCGTGCCCGCGGCTCCGCTCGCGTAGACTTGATTCACTACTATCGTCACTGCTTATTCCTTATGTTACCTAACGTAATAAAATATCTGCCATTATTTACCCTTATCTCCCATTATTTCTCCTTATCTCCCATTTTCTCTACATAATTTCCATTATCTAGGCTTATCTCTACTCATCTCCCATTATTTCTTCTTATCTCCCATTATTTCTCCCATTATCTCACCTTATCTCCCATTATCTCACCTTATCTCCCATTATCTCACCTTATCTCCCATTATCTCACCTTATCTCCCATTATCTAGGCTTATCTCGACTTATTTCGCAATATTTCTCCTTATCTCCCATTATTTCTCCTTACCTCCCATTATTTCACCATGATTCCCATTATCTAGACTTATCCCTGCTTATCTCCCATTATTTCTCCTTATCTCTCGTCATTTATACTTATCTCCCACTATCTCACCTTATCTCCCATTATCTAGGCTTATATCGAATTATATAGAACATATGTATAAATTTACAAAAACACGTAAATCGGATAAGTAGTTCTCAAGTGATAAGCGCACTAACGGACAGACAGACAGACAGACAGAGAGATGTTGCATTTTATATATATTATATTCTTTGCAACATGATATTATTCCATATTTAATGGTTTAGGCAGTGTATTGCAAGAGAACGCGCTAACGGTAACCTTTTTTCCGACTTGATTCATTATTATCGTCACTGCTTATTCTTTATGTTACCTAACGCAATAAAATATATCCTATAACATGGCCAGAGAACATATGTATGTTTTAAAAAAAAGCACGTAACGCACTAAGGGACAGACAGACAGATAGAGAGACGTTGCATTATATATATATATATATATATATATATATATATATATATATATATAAATATATATGTATATATATTTATATATATTATAGATAGATAACCTGGCCAGAGAACATATGTATGTTTAAAAAAAAAAAACGTAAATCGGATAAGTGGTTCTCAAGTGATAAGCGCACTAACGGACAGACAGACAGACAGAGAGACGCTGCATTTTATATATTATAAATATAGATTATTATTATTATATAACCTGGCCAAAGAGTATATGTATGAATTTAAAAAAAAGACACGTAAATCTGATAAGTGGTTCTCGCGTGATAAACGCTCTAATGGACAGACAGACAGACAGAGAAACCTTGCATTTTATATATTATAGATATTCTCTGCTACATAAAATTGTTCCATATTTAATGATTTAGGCTGTGTATTGCAAGAGAACGCGCTAGCGGTAAACTTTTTTCCGACTTCATTCACTATTATCATCACTGCCAATTCCTTATGCTACCTATCGTAATAAAATATAGCCTATAACCTGGCCAGAAAACATATGTGTGTTTAAAAAAAAAAGTACCTAAATCGGATAAGTGGTTCTTCAGTGATAAGTGCACTAACGGACAGACAGACAGACACACAGTCAGTCAGAGATACGTTGCATTTTATATATATTATAGATGTAGTAAAATATATATCTATAACCTGGTCAGAGAACATATGTATGAAATTAAAAAATCACGTAAATCGGATAAGTGGTTCTCGACGGATAAGCGTACTAACGGACAGACAGACAGAGAGACGTTGCATTTTATATATATTATAGATATAAATTGTTATTATTATTATATAACCTGGCCAAAGAATATATGTATGAATTTAAAAAAAGACACGTAAATCGGATAAGTGGTTCTCGCGTGATAAACGCACTAATGGGCAGACAGACAGAGAGACATTTCATTTTA
>CM032455.1:58904491-59154491 GCA_019049505.1 Pachyrhynchus sulphureomaculatus | reverse complement strand
AAAAAAAAAATAGGAAAAAACAATAATTCCGCATTTCACCTTTTTTCCCAAACTAATATTATAATTGCCATTAAACATCAAAAGAAAAGAGCTCGGCCTTGCTTCTTATTGCCTTAGTAACTTGGGATACCCTTTTGAAATTGTTTATTTAAATAATTGCCAACACAGGTCCTTGTAACTAAACTGACTGACTAAATAATATAAAAAGTTATAAATTGTATAAAATGAAATTATCCAACTCTGAGTATTTTTTGTTCCAACTCACATGATGAAGCATTGCCTCTCTGTGGTTTTAGTTTCCAACTGAAATGCAATAACAAAATATTGATTGATTTAGAATGTATATTTGTTTTTCAGTAGCAGATATGTCCGGTGTGTTTTATTAACGCTTTATTGAAAATAAAGGGGATACAGTTGTAATTAAAATTATATTGGTGGTAAATATTTTGAATATAATATATTACTTCTGTTGCTAAGTGACGCTTATATTGGAAAAAAAATTACTGCTTTCCTTAGTTTTACATTTCTTCATGTTTGACGGTCTATAATGATCCTTTAAAGATATATTTGCACGATAATTCTTTAGTGTTTTAATCTTGTAGATTAAGGATATTCGGAGATGCTTTATGCACGATTTAATTCCAAGAACCGTGACTTATTGCTTAGCTTAAGCCGTGAAAGCTTCCGTTGCATTTTAGAAAGAGTATTTAAAGGAAAATGCCACGTTCAGATGTAAATTTATTATGTAATTAATAACTGACCCTAAAATATCAATCATTTAAAATCTCTGGTTGCAGTGCTTGAGTTACGTTATTCTCGAGTGTGGCAAACTCAAATTCCACAATGGCATATTTCCAAAAAAAAGTACTGGGTAGATCAGTTTATCAATTTTTATTGCTTTGATGTACTAAGTAAATCACCATTTCTTTAAAAATTTTAAGCAAATATTATTTTTTCTGTAAATGTTGTTATGTGAACAAATATATATATATATATATATATATATATATATATATATATATATATATATATATATATATACATATATATATATATATATATATATATATATATATATATATATATATATATATATATATATATATATATATATATATAAGAGGGTAGTCTTGACCAACTAGTTAAACATCAGACTTAGGGTAAGCGGTCATGGGAATAGGGCTAAAAGGTTATTAACACCTTTTTAGCTACACCAATCTTTCGAAAACGTTTTATTTTCTTCTTCAGAGCTACAAATATAGTAGATTATCAGTATTCTCAGGTTTACAATAGAAAGCAACCCAAATTATTAACATCGAACTACTTACTGCTAAGTGGTGCTTTTTGGATAATTCCTTTCAACAAAAAACCACATTACTATTAATATTTATTAGGAAAACATGAGAAAGTTTCGACAAAAATACTTTTAAAGAATATAAAAAATCGTTTACTCCGTTTTGTTATATACGTTACGAACAACTATGTGCTTATAAGGTGATTTTACACTTTTACAAACAAATAATGGGTACTCTAATGGGGGCTACCCTTTCTCCAAGTATATCACAATATGAAATGGATGACCTCCTAAACGAATCCATACCTAAACTTTCTTTTAACCTACCTTGTTTAAAAAAATATGCTGATGACATTATCACCTTAATACCAAATGATGGATTAGCTGAGATCCTCAAAATATTCCATGGTTTTCATCTCAAACTTCAGTTCACGATAGTGTCCCTTTCTAAGACACTTTATTAATTAGAAAAGATGGTAACTCCCTCATCGTAGATTGGTACACCAAACCAACCTATTCAGGAAGGTATATCAACTTCCATTCCTCCCACACCACGAAAATCAAAATAAATACGATTTTGGTGTTGAAATCCAGGATAGAGAGGATCTCTTATTCCTCTTTCAAACTTAAGAACTTAAATAAACTTCGAGATATTTTGCTTACTAACTCCTATCCAGTTGAGATGGTGAACAAACTATTATTTAACTAAATATCATCTATCTCTCAACAAGAAAATAATCTTACTCCTGATATCAATGCTTTTCTTTCTGAAAACCGAATCATTTATTGCTTCTCCTTCCCTTATCTAAAAGAAATTTCCACTAAAATTACTAAATTTTCAATACTGAATAATCAACCTAATTTCCTTCAAACATGCAAAAACAATTAATAATATTTTTATCAATTTAAAAGATAAGGATGAAACTATAAAAGTCTCGGAAGTAATATACAGCATCCCTTGCACTCAGTGTGAAAAAGTCTACATAGGACAAACATCAAGGGTCCTAAAAGACAGAATCACTTCTCATAAAAGTGATTGCAAACTTAAGAAAAACTCTTGCGCACTTGCTTCACATAGTAATCAATTTTCACATAAATTTAATTTTAATGAAACCAAAATCATGTGCAGAGAAGAAAATTTTAACAAAAGAATCTTTAGGGAAATGGTAAAAATCCACCTTGAACCGAATTCTGTTAATAAAAAAACTAACATTGAGGATTTAAGTTCAACTTTCTTCAGTCAATCAGTCGGCAAAATGAAAATTCACAAAATATATCAGACATATCTCTATAATATAACCTAAGTCAAGTTCTACAAATTTCACAAACTTTGGAAAAATGGAACGAAATGTCAACGTCATTGTCTTCTCTAGTATAAATAAACCACGACTTGACCAGAAGATAAAAAGATGCTGGCCTTACAAAAGGAATGAAAACTGTATAAAAAAATTTTAAATAAAATCACCTTGTAAGCACACAGTTGTTCGTATCATATATACAACAAAATAGAGTAAACGATTTTTTATATTCTTTAAAAGTATTTTTGTCGAAATTTTCTCATGTTTTCCTAATAAATATTAACAGTAATGTGTTTTTTATGTTGAACGGAATTATCCAAAAAGCATCACTTAGCAGTAAGTAGTTTGATGTTAATAATTTGGGTTGCTTTCTATTGTAAACGTTAGAATACTGTTAATCTATTGTATTTGTAGCCCTAAAGAAAAAAAATAAAAATTTTCGAAAGCTTGGCGTAGCTATAAAGGTGTTAAAAACCTTTTAGCCCTATTCCCATGACCGCTTACCCCAAGAATTTTAAGGTTGCTATGTATATATGTATAAATATAAATATATATATATAGGTATATATATATATATATATATATATATATATATATATATATATATATATATATATATATATATATATAAGAGGAACGACAGTAACAGGGCACTGGCAACAAACAATCTTAAGTTTAACTACTGGGAAACGCCCTTAAAAGGAGAAGAGATGAGCAATCAAAGATCTAAAAGCTCTAGTATCTGCTTTTTATTTTTGTTATCGAGCTTTCGCTGCCTAATGGTAGCTTCTTCTGGATTCTAAAAAGGCAAACAAGGTACAGAAAAATAAATTTAAAAAGCTCGTTTTTGAAATGTGATTCAATAAATTATAAGGCTGTATGAAAAATTACTTACAAAAATTTAGCAGTTAATTCATCTCTGGTGAAGACAATAAAATTTGCATTTTTGTTGGCCAGATAGTAGGTATGATTACAAAAAACACGACAAAAGGACACGTAGAGAGTTATACAAGTATTAAAAATAAAACGTGTCAATAAATATTAATCAAAAACACTTTTTAAGACAGAACAAAACTGTAAGAAAGACCATGATGTTGAAATGGTACTCCATTTTGAAAATTTTTTTTGACGTCGAATTTAGTCACTTATTTAGTGATATTTGAGTCTGAACCAGATATTGTTGGTAGTCTATGTCGTCATCAGGTCGACAAAAAACCCAAAAGCATTAAAGTTAGGGATGTGGTAAATTTTTTTATTTTTTTTTGGTGGTTGCTACTATTAGACAAAGTATTTATTATTAATGATATTTATTTTTTTAATTTTATAGCTTGGAGAAATCAACTATTGGTAAATACGTCAGGAGAGCTAGCGGACTTGAAGAAACTACCACTAATATTAGTAGTTTGTAATAGCTTAAATTATTCCCATAGTTTACTTAATGTATAGTAGTAATGGGTTAACACCGTGTCATTCAACTCTCAAAACTCTGACAACCCGATTCGTTCAGATAAACACGAGGAGACATACAGAGAATTTACAAGACACATTCTCACTAAATGATATATCTGGCAATACACAACGGTTTATTTAGTTCACTAATAAATTCGGAGATCATTTTTATGACAGCTACCAAAAGTGGAACCATCATGAAGAATATAAATCTCGTATGTATACTGTCGGATGGGAAAATATTATCAGACTTTACGAAACTACGTAGCACGTGTCAGCATATTTTCCCAGATCTAGCAATGATCGAACACTTTGGGAATAATCTTGACAGTGGCTCAGTAGATAAGCCATCCTGAATAAGTTATTCTCTAGGATGATACTGGTTTCATAAGCAAAATATGAAAATTAATGGATAAGTCGATAATAAAGTCACAAGACGCAAATGTCCATAAACAAGTTAAAAATAATTCCTCGGCTATCTGCTGCAGATAATATAGTAAGTATTTAGTGCGCGATGACGTGTATACGCCTGGACGACTATATACAACAAAGATGAGGAAAATAGCTAATAAGCTTGATCATACTCATTATAACAACACTCACAAAATACCATCCAACTGTACTAAATATAATGAATATGAGTATTGGTAAATGTCAACAGACGCCCTGTAAAGGAAGTTAATTCTATTGTCGATAACAAAATCTTCCAGGTACAACCAACAAGCCTATTTAACATTGGAACACCGCTATTCAAGCAACAAGTAAATAAATTTTGCAAAAACATTTAGAGGTCCTAGCATACTATGCAACCTACTGCATACTGCTCCAATAATAGACCATTTCAAATGCTGTAGGGAAAGTTTTACTACGAAACCATGTGTCATCAGCAGTTTCTGGTGGAAAAACTTTTTTATCACCCATGGATATCTAACTAGAATATTTCACATATTAACCATATAAAATGGTATTTATTTTTAAACAACCGGCCAAGTGCAAGTCGGACTTGCGCAATTAGTGTTCCGTGCGTTGATTGCTTTTAAAATAAAAAATTTTGTTTTTTTTTTATATACCAGATAAATTATTAAAGGTAATGCACTCGTGATTTTTTTGGTTCAATCTACACCCTGTGGAGAATATTCCAGAATTTTTTCAAAATTTTTTTATCACTACTTTTCGAGAAAAGAGGGGGGAGGGCATCAAAGAAAAGTGTGCGCAAGTATTAACCTATATATGTTTTTGAACTTGTAGTTTCACAAGCTCTCATTTGACATCCCACTCGATGACGTGACAATTTTTTTTCGCTTCGGATTTCATCTCCCGAAACTAACCCTTTAAGTCAAGATTTAACTTCCAAAACTACACGGCTCTAATGGGGCTATCAATTCCTATATTAGTGCTAAATTTCAAGCTTTTTATGCCAAATAGTTTCGGAGAAAATCGGGTGTGACAGACAGACGGACGTAGAGACAGAAAGAACAGACACCGAAGTGATTTTATAAGTGTTACGTACGGAACACTAAAAAAAAAAGGTCAATTCAGTTTCCTAGATGAATAATACAACAAAAATCTATCCGTTACATCGATTAATCATCAAAATTAAATTAGAAGCACTGAAGAAAATTAAAAGTTGTAACTTCTCTAATTACCTGCATACAATATCTAATTATGGAAAACTCATGTTCGCATTAAATCAGGTATCCAAAAGGTAGAAACTGAGACAGTAACTTTCAAAAGAAAAGTTTTTCCAATAGATTCTTTAAGCGGACTTTTATTCCACACTCGTTTATGTATCCTACGCTAAACGCGTGAGTATAACTTTGGTCCACCAGGAAATCGCAGACCCATAGATTTTATATATCTGACCTTAAACTTTATGCTGCTTGGAAATGAAAGCTAAATCAATTATTCAAAATAGTTGAGAAATGCATATAGGATATTGTTTTTTTTTATGGGTCTAGCATACGTGCTACAGGGAAGTCCCTAAAACGCTCCAGGAGCGGCATGTGTGCGGAAAAAGCACGTTGTTCTTGAATCGCTGTAAATTGTACTCGGGGGGAAACACAGCCCTGGGCAAATTATTCCAAAGGGATGATGTTCTCCATATAAAAGACCGCTTGAAAAGCGTTGTACGAGGAGTAACAAACTGAACCTCATACGGATATGAAGTATTAGCACGACGTGTAGTTCTAGCATGCACCGCTCTGAGAGGAATTAAGTGGGCTACATCCTTCGAACACTTTCTATGAAAATACTTGTAGAACAGACTCAAGTCGCCAACCGTTCTCCGATGTTCCAGCGAATCAAGGCCGCCGGTCAGTTCCGGGTCTCCAATCAGACGAACAGCTCTTCTCTGAACAGAATCCAAATGCAGTGTGTGTTTGGGAGCGGGGGGCCCCAAACATGGGAGCAGTATTCCATAGTTGGTCGAATTTGAGCTTTGTAAAGAATTAATAGTTGTTGTGGAGTGTAAAGCTTTCTGGTTCGAAATAATATTCCCAACTTTTGAGAAACTCTCCTTGCCATGAGTAGGAGATAGTATGGAGCCTTGGGGCACACCGGCGTTGATAGTGAAGGTGTTAGAAAGAAATCCGTCGACCGCCACTCGTAAAGAACGCTCTCTGAGGAAACATGAGAGCCACAAGGAAACATGAGAGCCACATGGTACGGAATTTAGATTCGATAACTGTCACATTATCAGATAGTAGCATTTCACATCATTTAGATATAAGAGAAATGTAAAATTACATATTACCATATTCAGTACAGTATCAAAGACGATTTAGTCAACAAAACTTCCAAAAAGTAATAACCTTACTGCAAAAAATATGCTGTTTCGGTACTTTTCTATTCGTTTGACATGGTGAAATAGACGAAAGACAAAAACACCCTAATAAAAAAATTAAAGCCAATAAAACGTAGTTTACTAGTTGGTTGAAAACAATTTTTTGCAATGAAAATAAATTTCGCACGCTCTGACATCGATATATACTAAAAATTCACATTAAAAAGGTATTTTCTAACATCATGATTCCTGTGAGAATACTATTTAATTGAATTATTTCAAAATCTATAATTGTTTTTTTCTTATTTTTTATGAACTACCCTTGTTTTTTCTCAAAGAGAAAATAATGAAGAAGCTATAATATAGCTATTATATTATATAAAAGAATGAAGTGAATTAGCTTTTTCTGTAAGTTCATTGACGCGTCGTTAAAATATTTCTTACGACACTAGGAGAGAGAACCTATATATTCCTTAAAAAATTTGAACTCAAAGATCGTCTTTAGATTAATTATTTTAAGACCTTTTCCTCGAAGATGATTTGCCCTTAAAAATTAATGTCAAAATTATTACGATAATATGTTTACTCTTACATCAGATTTGGACGAAACTAAAGTATATTTCTAAAAAAAAATCCATTTAGGGAATTTTTTAATGGAGAAAAATGATATCTTAAAACCTTTCAATAATAAAAATTTTATTTTTATCGTTTTCTCCGCTAACCCCTATAAAATGTAGAGAAAAGAAATACCGAGAAAGAATAATAAATCAAAATAGCTTTCGCCGGCATAACAAGATTTTCATTTTTAAACTTGGGGGACCTCATAACCCAAAGAAATCGGGATTATCAGTAGTCCAGATTTTGGCGAAACGAAATTTGATCCTGATGAAACCGAAATTTTATAATAACTTAAACAGCTTTCTATCAAATACAAGTAATATTATTATAACGATATAAAAATGAATAATTTTAAATATAATGGAATATACCGGTTAAATAAATACTCAGTTTGTGAACGAATTGCTAAAATTGTTAAAAGTTCAGTTTGCAATAATATTGTTCTAAAAACTGTACAAATATCTGATGTATTTTCTATATACAAAGTGCAAAGCTAGGTTTGTGAAAACGCCAAAAAAATAATATCGATGGTAAGGACCCTATAGTATTGACGTCAATTACTTCGCAAAGAAACAATCCTTTGTGTGACAATCAAAAAGTCAATTATGATGGCGCAGAGACTGGACACAAATACTGTACGTCGGGTATTGTCTGAGATTGTTGGTGGGGTTGTGGAGGGGGAGAGAGATCACAAACGCTGTTTCTAGTCAGAATCAAGATTTTTATACCCGTGCCTGTCCCACTAGAGACTAACCAAAATTTAAGTTTAATTTAGGGTAAATTTGGTTTCTTTAGAAACCTAAAATTGTCCTTACTCAGTATATATCACCACTACACCAAACACTTTATTTTTGCACTCGACACGCGTTTCGCTAACCATGTTAGCTTCATCAGGAGCGATAATTGATAACCTAAAATTGTGTCATATAAATATTCAAAGTATTTTTAATAAGCTATCCATTTTTGAAAATAAGTTAAAAGCAGAGAATATTGATATTATGTGTATTACAGAGCTCCCCGTAGGGGGGAAGCGGGATAGATTATCTCCCCCGGTACGTTCTGCCTGTCGTAGGAGGAGACTTAAAGAACAATCTAGATGGTAGAGGCCCAGATCCCACCAGCATCGCCCGGTGTGATAACATCGCATCGGCTTAAGCTGCGTGAAGTTGCTTAACGTTTCGTGGCTGTGCCGATATCCCGGACTGTGGGACCAAATAGCATGATGAGGCACCTGGATACAAAAAATTCCGGAGGTAAAATAACCCCCGGTCGGATCTCCGGGTGGGGGCTGGTTCAGGTGCGTTGACATGCAGAGATCAGAATTTTAAAATGGATTTTTGCAACATAGAAGGTTTAAACTCGAACATAAATTCAGTGCACCAACACCTGCAATCAAATAAACCTCATGTACTCACTCTCTGTGAAACCAAGGTCAGTTCATCGACCAGCACAGTTAACTATCTTTATCCTGGGTACTTCTATTCCCGATTTAGGCGTAACTATGGAATCTGTCTTTTTGTCAGAAGCGACCTCTCTTGCCAAGGAGAAGAGGCTCTGGAGCCCCCAAAGTTTGATTTTATGTGGTTAAAAATAACGACTCAACCAACCACAAGGTTCATCTGTATCCTTTATCGACCACCAAGCGATACTAACTTTAGAGCACTTTTCGCTTCTCTTGCAGACACCATCGATCATTTACAAATTAACTATCCAAATGCCGAAATTGCCATCCTGGGCGACTTTAATGCCCACAACATCAACTGGCTTAAATATTCAAATACTACCGATGAACAAGGTCGTGAAGCCGAATCATTTTCAATCAGTTGTGGCTTAACTCAGCTTATTGACGAACCAACACGGATCCCTGATCGAGACAGGGAGTTCGCCAGTCTTCTTGATCTGTTTTTAACCACCAATCCGGAGATTTACACGGTCAGCGTAAATCCGCCATTAGGTTCTTCCAGCCATAAACTATTATCGACATCGAGTATCCTACCTATCAGTGACAGAGAGGCGCCTGAACCGCGCAAGATTTGGCACTACAAATCTGCTAAATGGGAAGATCTCATGGAATATTTTCGAACTTTCCCTTGGTTAGACGTTTGTTTTCGATCCGATGACCCATCTGACTGCGCCGAGGAGGTTTCCGATGTTATTTTGGCCGGTATGGACACCATAAATCGAAACACCTTTGTTCGTGCCAGGAACAGATGCAAAGAAATTATCGACGAAACCAAGGAGGCACACAATCAACGGATTAGAAACAAACTTCTCGTTTGTCCCAACAATTCCAGGTCCTTTTGGTCAGTCGCTAAGGCAGTTAGTCAAAATTTCACCAAATCCACCATACCACCACTCACACGGCCAGATAATTCTATTGCAACGACACCTGTTGAGAAAGCGAACTTGTTGGCTGAACTCTTTGCTTCACATTCTACTGTCGATTTCCAAGGAAAAACACCACCTAATATTCCCACAGTGCAGTCAAGGATGCCCGATATTGTCTTAAGGCAGCGTATCATAAAACGTATTTTGATGAAGCTAGACATCAAAAAGGCTTCTGGCGCTGACGGAATACCTGCCATAGTTCTCAAAAACTGTGCGAGGGAACTAACACCAATTTTCTATAGACTTTTCAACCTATCTTATAGAAAGGGAATATTTCCTTCCTGCTGGAAATGTGCCACAGTTCAGCCGATACCTAAAAAAGGCAAGAAGACCTTGCCATATAACTACCGACCAATCGTACTGCTTTCAATAATATCGAAAGTCATGGAAAAGGCATCAGCATCTTCTAAAATATCTTGAAGGATTCAACATTATTACCGATCACCAATATGGCTTTGGTAAAAATAGATCAACAGGGGATCTCCTGACTTATGTAACACATGTTTGGAACAACGCAATTGAACACTTTGGAGAATCTCGAGCGGTTGCTCTTGACATATCCAAGGCTTTCGACCGTGTTTGGCACTGTTAGCTAAGCTACGTTCTTATGGTATGTCTGAAAAGTTCTGTTTGTGGCTCTCATGTTTCCTCAGAGAGCGTTCTTTGCGAGTGGAAGTCGACGGATTTCTTTCTAACACTTTCACTATCAACGCCGGTGTACCCCAAGGCTCCATACTGTCTCCTACTCTCTTACTCATTTACATTAACGATCTGCTGGAAAATTCCGAGAATCCAATCTATAGCTTTGCAGATAACAGTACACTTATCTCTTCATTCACTTTGAACGCTCGGACATCGGCTACTCAGACGAATATCCGAGACAGCAGGAAATCATTCCACTTAACAAAGACCTGAAAGAAATTCTATCTTGGGGTGACAGTAACCAAGTGGAATTTAACGCTACAAAAACCCAGGCGACAGTTTTTTTTTCTAAAAAAGTTAACGTTGCTGAACCCGACATAGTTATGTCGGGACACTCCATTCCCCTAACATCGTCACTCAATTTGTTGGGAGTTAATTTGGGAGCAAATATGTCCTGGCATGAACATGTTGCAGGCATAGCAAGAAGAGCTTCTCAGAAGTTGGGAATATTATTTCGAACCAGAAACTGTTAATTCTTTACAAAGCTCAAATTCGACCAACTATGGAATACTGCTCCCATGTTTGGGGCTCCGCTCCCAAACATACACTGCATTTGTTGGATTTTATTCAGAGAAGAGCTGTTCGTCTGATTGGAGACCCGGAACTGACAGGTGGCCTTGATTCGCTGGAACATCGAAGAACGGTTGGCGACTTGAGCCTATTCTACAAGTATTTTCATGGAAAGTGTTCGAAGGATGTAGCCAGTTTAAATCCTACCAGAGCGGTGCATGTTAGAAGTACACGTCACGCTAATACTTCACATCCGTATGAGGTTCAGCTTGTTACTCCTCGTACAACGCTTTTCAAGCAGTCATTTATATGGAGAACAACATCCCTTTGGAATAATTTGCCCAGGGCTGTGTTTCCCAGCGAGTACAATTTACAGCGATTTAAGAACAACGTGAATCGCTTTCTCCGCACACGTGTCGCTCCTGTAGCGCTTTAGGGACTTCCCTGTAGCACGTGTGCTAGACCCATAAAAAAAAAAACTGGCTTCGGTCTGCTGGCAACTTGCAGGGTGCTGTGCCCTTTTTTTTCTTTCCCCAGAGCTGAATCTAGACGTGGAAGTTCCCTTATATTAGTTAGAAATACGTTGAAAAATATTTTTAAGGCATGTAATAAAATATTAGGTTCATCTGTTGATTTGCATAATAAATTATATGGAATATGTTCCGATGATATCTGTCTAGTATGCTGCTACCGTCCTCGTTCTGGCGACTTGCAGATATTCTTTGATTCTTCAAGTTCTGCTATTTCTGCAGCTTTTAGTAGTTGTAAGCCTCTAACATTTTGTGGATATTTGAATATTGACTATTGTGTCAACAATGAAGTGAAAAGACAGCTTTGCGATTTGCTTGATTCTTTTGGGCTAAAAGTAACTACCACGGATCCGGCTAAGGCGTACAGAAATTGTAACGGATACGCGAGTGTATCAGTGATTGACTATGTCATGAACATTGATAGGACTTTATGTCAGTGTTTTGTTTTTAACCCTCATGTGGGCAATCATTTTTTACACAAGGACGTTATTAGTATACCAGGAAAAAGAAAATCTATAGAACGATCTAAAGGTAAACTGTGTCGCGACCTCTCGGAACAAAATATAATAAATTTTATCAATATGATTAAACTGAGTAACTGGGAGGCTGACTTAAGCTTGTCCAGTAATTGTGATGTTTCGTGGAATAATTTAAAATCATCAAAGGGGTGGTATAATAAAGACTGGCACGCCTAAAGGAAAAAATTAGATCATATAATGGTTACAGCGCAGAAATAATGATAGTAAAACCGTGATAGAATATCGCAATTTCAAGAAAACATATAGACCTAAAATAAAAATGACAAAAGGATTTTATTTTATAAACAAAACAACTAATTCTGATAATAAATATAAAACCGTTTGGTCAAAAGCCTTAAAAAAAGATATAAAAAAGAGTCCTCTTTCACTGCTAATAGATTCAGAACTTATTTCTGAGCCTATTGTGGTCGTAAATACATTTGTAAATTCCTTTAGTACTGTCTCTGCTGCTCAATAAATATGGTCCAAATAAGACAGATGAGTGCACCCTCTCACCAATAACATCTAATACTATGGTTATGGAAGCTGTGACCAAGAAAGAGGTACTTCAAAATATCTCTAAATTAAAACACAAACAATCGGCAGGATCCGATGATCTAAATACTAAAATAATAAAAACCATTAAGAATGCAATTGCCTAACCGTTTGCATTTTTGATAAACCGTAGTTTAAGTGAGGGAATCTTTCCCAGAGTTCTTAAAACTGCTAACGTTATCCCTGTTTATAAAAAAGATAAGCACAGTGATGTGGGAAATTATAGGAAAATATCTATACTATTTCAAAAATTATTGAGAGAATTGTGTATGACCGAGTATTAACCTTTATTGCCAAGTACAATATACTACACCCAGCACAAAATGGTTTTTTACCTAATAGATCAACTGAATCTGCTTCTTTCTACTATCTAAATCAGGTCTACCACAGTATTGATGAAGGTAAATATGTTGTTACGTTTTTTTTTCGATTTTTATATAGCCTTTGACGCAGTCAACAAAATATCTTTGATGAAAAAATTGTAATCTGCTGAAATGGATAGGGTCATATTTGACCGACAGGGAAATAGTGGTTAAATATGATGGTGCAATTTCGGATAGGAGAGCGTTAGACCTCGGTGTCCCGTAAAGATCTGTTTTGGAACTTCTGTTATTTATCTTATATGTAAATGACCTGCCATAAAACATCGATACAGGTCATGTAACTATGTATGCGAATGACATTACCATTGTGACTGTGGATGGTCTGTTTGATGCTGTTACAGGTGTATGCGGGGACATGGAGGTGTGGTGTAGAAGAAATGGACTAATATTAAATATTGAAAAAAAAGTCTGTATGAATATATTCAATGGAAAATCTCTAGCAGCGGGATTTGGCGATTTCCTTAGGGTAAATTTTGTCGAGAGGACACTTTTGTGGAAGCTCAGCTTTCTTTTAGGGATCATATAGACCATGTATGCTCAAAATTAAATTCAGCGTACTTTGCAATTTTGAGTTTAAAAAATACCCTCAATTATTCAAAATATTAAGGGGGCTGTGTATTATGCTTTCGCTTTCAGTCATCTGTGAAACAATGTTTTGTCCTAGAGTCTTGCTGGTGAAAAATGTAAGCCTGTTTTTGTGAGCCAGAAGAAAATAATTCGTCTAATTTTTAATCTCGACTTTCACGAAAACTGCAAAGATATATTTATAAATAATCGAATCTTAACCTTCACATGTCTGTACATATTGCGCTGTTCAACTTTTGTAAACAAAAATAGACACTTTTTTGAGGTGCTGGGCTCTACAAATATGTATAACACAACGCTTCCCTCTACAGTTTCATCAGCCTCTACTGCAGGACTGCGAGCTACGCGTGGCACGAAATTTTTTCCTGGGGTCAAGTCTCTTTTACTGGACAATGCCTTTTACTCAGTAAGTGACTTTTACAAGAGCAGATGTTGGAGAAAGGAAGTCCTAGTTATGAAATTTTTATTTACATATCTATTTAATCCTTTTGTTTTTAAATTAGTATTTGACAAGCTTGGAACACCTGCACCAGTCTGGTGAATGGCTTGTGTGTGTTTGTTTAATTTAATTTTGACTTTTGCACATTATTTTGTATGTATTTATGTATGTATTTCTGTGCACGTATATACGGTACTGTTGTTCATTTTTACTTTGTTTTCATCTTATTTTATTTCATTTTATTTATATGATGTATTTTGGCGGTAATGTATTATTATTATTATAAATTGCAAGGCGGTATCAAAAAACATTAAATCAATAACCTTAAATAAAAATTAAATTTAGCAAAAAATATTCCTTTATTACTACTGGAGCGCCCTCGAAAATTGCGCGAATTCGGTTCAAAAAGAGGAATAAAAAGCCAATTTAACTTTGTTGAAGTAAAAAATGAGCTACGATTTTATTGGTTTTAAATTTGGGGAGAACTGTTTTATTAAATTGTTAGCAAGCAGAACCGTACATAGCTTATATTAATCGTACATACATCACTTATAACATGCAAAAACAAATACGGAACGGCGAATATATATGCGAGCTTTCGGTTTTTCTATTCAATTTCGTCTATTTATTTTGAAGTTTGGTAGATAAATTCGTATTTAGTTATGGCATTTTATTTCTTGTTAAACCAAGTAATAAAGAAAATAATAAATGTCTCCGTTAATTAAAGGCTGGTATCGGAAAACTTAATTAGCAAATGAATCTCAATATATTCAGAAATTCCTCTCTTTCGCGGGAACTTTTAAATGTTTTTTTTTCTCTTCTTCTTCTTCATCGTTATTGTAGACTATGGATCTATTTAACTTCCAGGGCCTTATGGGCTCTTTTCGGAGCCAGAATGCCAGCTATCTATCCACCTTTTGGGAGGTTTTCCCAGTAAACGTCGTCCCGGTGGTATTCCTTCCAGAGCTATTCTGTTTAGATTCATCCTCCTGACATGACCATGCCAAAATCGTCGCCTCTATCTTCCCCATCTCACCACGTCATAGCCTCTACATGATGTATATTTTCTTTTTTTTATCCGGACTTGTACTGTCTTTCCTGATATTACTCTTAGTGTTTTTATTTCCGCCGATCTCAGATTTGAAACTACTAGGTTATATGTGACCAAATGGTAATGTTTATGAAATACTGGTCTATCGTTAGTTAATTAAATTAAAATTAGTATGTGTCCCAATCATTTTCTGTGGTCTGCAATTGGCATTTGGTATCAATAAATGTTTTAAGAGAAGCGACATTGAAGAGGTATTGTATTGGTAGCTAATAAAGAAGAAACCCTGATAAATTTATGGTTGGACACAAAAAAAATTGTGCTAAATCGTATGTGTCCTGAGACTATAAAATTTCATAATAAGCACTGAAAGGAATATATTTATACCATTTAACCAGACTATAGGACATAGATGGAAAATCCCACAAGTGTAGAAAAAAAGGGTCTTTATAACTCCTGAAGATAGCTAATCATTTCACATCGTAACAAAAACCGGCAAAAGAGGAAATGTTCAGAACGCCAAAAATTGAAAAATGGGCAACAATTTGACATAAAGAAATTGACTCAATTCGTTTTTTTTATGTCTTATCACACTTACTTTCTTTCGTAGTAATTCATTTGATGCAGTTTCTTTATCCACATGAATTAACATTTGGTTTTATTAATAAGTGTTTTGGTTAATAATGTCGATTTTGCTAAGAAATGGCGTTACTAATACACTTGTTGGTATAGACTAGTGACATCTATGGCGTTTTGGAAGGTAAACATACTTCATCAAAAGCCAGTTCGTTATTAATTGTCATTGTGCGAAAAACATAGTTCTTCATAGCTTTAAATATATCATGTTTCGTGCGGGGAAGTTTAATAACCTTCTTTCATTTGAAGAAAACGGCTGCTGTAAGTTATCAGTTGTTAGTTGAAGCTTACGGTGAACATGCTCCAACCCAAAAAACTTGGGTAGATACAGGCCAGCCTTCAACATCACAACCAGTGCGTAATATACAGGAAAAGATAGCTTGGCTATGTATTTGGTGAGGTTGTAGAGTGGCTGTAAGCTGCTGAAACCTGGAGTAACGATTTATGGCAATCGATGCCGACAACCGAGCATTGAAGGTAAAACGACCCGAATACGCCCAAAGACACGATAAAGTTATTTTTCAACATGACAAAGCTCGTCCCATGTTGCAAAATGTGTTAAAAATTATTTGGAAAACATCAAATAGGACGTTCTACCGCCGTATTCACCGGACTTAGCCCCTTCAGACTACCACTTATTTCGATCGATGCAGCACGGAATTTCAGAACAACACTTGCATTCTTACGAAGAAGTGAAAATTTGACTTGATGAATGGTTGGCCTCAAAAGATGAAAAGTTCTTCTGATGCGGAATCCATTCTTTGACAGAAAGATGGGAAAAAGTCATAGCTAACGATGGCCAATACTTTGATTATTAAAGAAATAAATGCTTAAATGTTGCGAAAAAATCAACATTATTAACCGAAACACCTATTATTATACCGAAGTACAAATTAAGACGTATCTGTCTCATATCATTTTTTATAAAATATGCGTCTGATATCAGTTTTATAAATTATTACTATATTCTGATATATAACTAAGCTAACTGCTGTTAAAAAATTAATATCATCAAGGTTAAAACAAGTAAAGTTCAGCAAACCTCCTCGCTAGACTGGAATTTTTAAATTTCTCGTAATTCAAACGAATATTCAATTGGGGTCTAACAGTTTACACCAGTTGTATGTGTACCGCCTACGCTTCCCATTTTTTAAAATCGTACGATAAATCTCTACAGGAATACATTCCATTAACAAAATTCTCCTAAAAATGCTATAAATATTTTTCTATTCTTGAACGATTCTGGCATAGAATTTATCCGGTATGAGAATCGAAAGCACATAAATATTCTTTTGAAGCCACCGCAATTTGAGGATAAAGAAGAAACGTATAAGTATTTCCATTTCCCGTCCTAAAAAGAAATGACTGTTTTATTTGCCCACGCATAAATAGGTATTTATTTTTAGTCTATGATTATTTTTAGTTTGATTTTCTTCATGTACCATAAAAAATCGGTAAAGTGATTTACCCAATAATGATATCGAATAAAAACTATAGGTATCATATCTATTTCGAATAGTATAATATCATTTTGTGTGAGAATTATGGTGCCAACAAATTGACAGTCCAACAGGCCGATAATCAGATAGACACACCGACGGAGATTGGAACATATGCGTTTCTTGATCTAAAAACCCTGAAACGTAAAAAAAGCAAAAACTGCGGAGGGCATTTTTTACAGATATAATAATTCCCTTTAGCAAGGGAAATAAAAACATTAATGCTGTGTCAGAGGTAAGTTTTTGGTATAGTTTATTGTTTGCGTTTCTAAAACTATATAATCAAATCAAATAACACAATAAATACGAAATCATCCTTCTAACTACCTTCCCCGCCACCTAATTATTTATAGTGAATAAATAATTATGCTTAAAATTTCTTCATTATGGTAGTAAAAAACCTGGAAAAATTCTCAGAACATTCCTAAAATTATACAATATTGGACCATTCGACCTCTTTCTCATCCTTCCCCCATTAAAATTGAAAGTAATTTAAAAATAACTGTATGGACACAAAAGTACAGATTAAAGATGTGATAAAAATAGGAGCGACTCTATACAAGATAGAACTTGGAAACACGGGAGATAAGAAAGCTGTAATGAAAAATAAAAACAAACTGAGAAACCAAAGAGCGAGAGTTTATATAAACAACGATTTAACAAAAGATGAACGGGAAATTCAAAAGAAATTGAAGTATAACAGAGAACGAGAAAAAGAATGGAAAAAGGGTGAAGATAGGATATTAAAAATCAAAATCGAAGGAAAAGGATATAAATGGGACATTGAGGAAGAAAATCTGAAAGAACAAACAAAGAATACTACGCCCCTCAAGTCAAAAAACTGAGAAAAAGGAGAGAGATAGGTGAGATTGACGACGACCCTGGCAAAGATAAAGGATACGGAAGCGAGGACTAGTAAAATGAATACAAATAAAAAGATAATTAAAGAAATAGATAGGAAGAAAATGGGAAATAATTATCGAGTGTTTAGATTGAGAACACGGAATAAAAGAAGTATAAACGGAAAAGAGGATGAACTGACAGAAGACCAACAAATGCACTATGTAGGAATCACCGAAACAGAAAGGAAAGGAAATGGATGCAAAAAATTAGAAGGAAAAGCATACAAAAATCAAAATAGAGACATAATACCGAAACAAGATACAGAACTCATACAAACAGAAGAAACTAATACAGAAGAAACAAAAGAGGCAATCGGCAATTTAAACAGGATGGAAGGATATAGAAGGAAATAGGGAAAAACAGTTATAAAATAACTCAACTCCACGGGCCTTACACTCCTCAAGGGGTAGAAAGGCATAAAGACTAAGTAAGTAAGTAAAGTAACCAAAGATTCAGAAATTTACAAAAACATATCCAGGTACAGACATCTCAACAGACCATAACCCAATAGTTTCTAAGTTTAGAAACCAACTTAAAAGACCTACCAAAACACCCACAGCAAGAGGTACAGATATCCAACTCTTACTAAAGAAGAAAACAGAGAACAATTGAAAAACTCTTTTACCAAATCTACAGGATCGTAATATCTCAAGAACACAGACAAATATTGAGACGGAATGGGAAGAACTGACAAAAAATAAACAGTACAAGTAAACAGATTTTGGAAAAAGAGAAGATCATCCACAAGGAGTGCCTGAATAAAGATATTTTAAAAATGATAGAAGACGGAAGATTGGCAAAGAACTCCAACCTCATTGAGTACAAAGAGCTTAACCGAAATATTAGAAGGCATATCCGTTTGGCAAAGGAGGAATGAATGAGTAGAAAATGCAAAGAAATAGAATGTCTCGAATAAAAAACATGATTACATAAACATGCACAGAAATGTGAAACAAATGACAGGAAGCCGAAAACGCAAAGTAGCAACTTTAATAGATAGTGATGGCAACATACTAATAGAAAAGCATGACAAGCTAAAAATATGGAAAACTACATAAAAGACCTTTTTAAGGATGTACTACCAGAGTTTACCACAACCAATGAAAATCGTGCCCCCCAATAACTAAGGATGAAATTCTTAATTCAATAAACCATATGGAAAATGGACATGCACCAGATCCGCACGAAATCTATACTGCTAAGTGAGTGTGGCGTACGAGCATCTACGATACGTGGGATTACGGGGCGGAAATTAAATGCCGATTTGAAAAGGCCAGAGTCACATTTCTTAAAATCAGGGAATTTTTCATTGCCAAATCTTAGTCTAACACTAAAAATCTAAATGCTGAAGTGTTACCTGTGCTCTGAGGCTTAAGCGTGAACAGTCAATGAAACTATACTAAAAAGAATTAGCGCTTTTGAAATGTGGCTGTCTCATCTAGTACTGAAAATTCCTTGGACACAACATATAACAAAATGTTCTCGGGAAACTGCGCGAAGATCTGGGATTGGTCCGTGCCTTAAAAAAGGTCAAACTAGAATACTTAGGTCATATATCATGAGGCATGAAAAATATCGATTTTTGCTGCTCATACTCCAGGGCAAACTTGAGGTGAGGAGAGATCCAGGCAGCCGATGTCACTCTTGAACGAAGAATCTGGTTCGGACTCAGCTCAACTGAACTTTTCCACATAGCCGCTAATAAAGTGAGAATCGCCATGATGAACGCCAATGTCCGGAACGGATACGGCACATTAAGAAGAGAAAAAGAAGAAGGCTTTAACAAGACAAGTTTATACATAAATTTGGGATAACAAATAAGTATATTTTATTCATTACTTTAAGAAAATGTTATCAAAAACACATTGTGATGTAAATCGTAAAGCGTTTCCTTGGTAACGTTATTAGGGTTGTAAATTTCGAGTAATTTTATATTCTGTCTTTTATATAAATTAGAAATTCAAGCAAACTATTAGATGCTGTTACATTGATAACATGTCAGGTACACTCCTGATGTTAAGCTAAAGCAGATTTTAAAATTAGTTTCCTTTCGAAATATTTTTCATGTACGTTATTTACAGTTTCTCTCACCGATGCTATACCACATAAACAGAGGATTTACTAAATACATTCAGTTCGTGAAGAGATGGCGTCCTTTGGCAACTTTAAGTATTATCCAATTCTTCTTACAAATATTTAACACTGATTGAATGTTGAACTTCTTAAACACGGGTTACGACCGAGGTGGAGATCGATTATTGTACTAGATCACGATACAGCGAGGATCAATAGGCAGTATATGCTTGACTTGTACCCCTGCGAAGCCATTCAGTATTCAAATTTGAATTAGGTAAAAAAATACTGTCAGTTGGTGGAAACTCAAATTTACCCATCAGAAATAGCTACTCGCTCTATATATACTACATCTCAATGATTCTAAAACTGTTAAGGAATTAAGCGCAGCAAGAGACTTCTTTTTGATTTTTCTTTGCAGAATGAATTGAATTACTAAAGAAAATAGACGTAAGGTCAAGAAATACTTAGCTATTATATGACGTACGACTCTTCTTTTGGAGTAATAATAAAGAAGAAAGAACTTTTAAGTTTCCTGTTTCAGTTGAATATTTCAACAATATATATTGGTAATAAACTTATTCGTATAGTCATAAATATATATGTTTAAAATGTACTTTTGTATTCAAGCTTTAAAATCATTCGAGTTCAAACGTCAAAAATTGGTAAATCATACATTTTGATCTTGTGAGTAACACCAAAAAATATTAATCATACTTCTAAATATTGTAATTAACTAAATCTGGAACATATTAAGAGTTAACAACGTTAACCGTTTATTTAGGATATTTTATAATATAATTACTTTCATTCCGGCAGGAAATTTAACAGTACACACTGGGAGGTTTGAACACGCTAAAATTTTGATAAGGGTGTCTTCAAATATGCTCCAAATTAAATTCTTGAACACTAGCAACAAACAACAAAAAACAATAATAACCCAGAATATTACTGTGTCATCAAAAATCAAAGCTTCAAAATTATTGTTTGTTTGCCACAAACGAAAGTCTAAAAGTATTATGATATAAATACCAGTTTCAGTTAATAAATTAAATAATTGTCTCAATGCCTTATAAGAAATATAAACAACTTTTGATTTTGAGCAATTTATTTATGAGTCTATTTGTACTTTTCCAATAATTCTATTAACACATCTTCATTTGCGTTAGCTTTTTTGCTTCGTAGTTTGCTTTCTTGTTAAACATTTAAGTAAAATTGAGTTATTCACTCCAAGGCAAATATAGAAGTTATGTAATTCAGATTTCTAAATTATAGCTCGCTTATGACGCAAATGTTTTATTTTCGTTATCTTATAACTCTTAGAGTCAAATAGTGTGTAAAAAAAGGCACAACAAAGATTTTGACAAATATGACTGTTTTATTCTGTTTTTTTATGGGTCTAGCACACGTGCTGCAGGAAAGCCCCTAAAGTGCTACAGGAGCGATACGTATGCGGAAAAAGCGATTCACGTTGTTCTTGAATCGCTGTAAATTGTACTCGGTGGGAAACATAGTCCTGGACAAATTATTCCAAAGTAATGATCTTCTTCATATAAAAGACTACTTGAAAAGCGTTGTACGAGGAGTAACAAGTTGAACTTCATACGGATGTAAAGTATTAGCGCGACGTGTATTTCTAGCATGCACCGCTCTAGAAGGAATTAAACGGACTACATCCATCGAGTGTAAAGCTTTCTGGTTCGAAATAATATTCCCAACGTTTGAGAAGTTCTCCTTGCTATGCCTGCGACATGTTCATGCCAGGACATATTTGCTCCCAAACTAACACCCAACAAATTGAGTGACGATGTTAGAGGAATGGAGTGCCCCGCCATAACTATGTCGGGTTCAGCACCGTTAACTTTTTTAGAAAAAACTGCCACCTGGTTTTGTAGCGTTAAATTCCACTTGGTTACTGTCACCCCAAGATAGAATTTCTTCCAGGTCTTTATTAAGTTGAATGACTTCCCGCTGTCTGCGGATATTCGTCTCAGTAGCCGATGTCCGAGCCTTCAAAGTGAATGAAGAGATAAGCGCACTGTCATCTGCAAAGCTGTAGATTGAGTTTCTGGTCTTTCCCAGCAGATCGCTAATGTAAATGAGAAAGAGTAGGAGATAGTAAGGAGCCTTGGGGCACACCGACGCTGATAGTGAAAGTGTTAGCAAGAAATCCGTCGCCTGCCACTCGTAAAGAACGCTCTCTGAGGAAACGTGAGAGCCACAAACAAAACTTTTCAGACATACCATAAGAGCGTAGCTTAGCCAACAGTCCATCGTGCCAAAATACGGTCGAATGCCTTGGATATGTCAAGAACAACCGCTCGAGATTCTCTAAAGTGTTCAACTGCGTTGTTCCAAACATGTATTACATAAGTCAGAAGATCTCCTGTTGATCTATGTTTACGAAAGCCATATTGGTGATCGCTAATAATGTTGAATCCTTCAAGATATTTTAGAAGATGCTGACTGATAGCCTTTTCCATGACTTCCACGATATTATTGAAAGCAATGCGACTGGTCGGTAGTTATTTGGCAAGGTATTCTTGCCTTTTTTAGGTATCGGCTGGACTGTGGCACATTTCCAGCAGAAAGGAAATATTCCCTTTCTGTAGGATAGGTTAAAACGTCTATAAAAAACTGGTGTTAGTTCCCTCGTACAGTTTTTGAGAATTATGGCAGGTATTCCGTCAGCGCCAGAAGCTTTTTTGGTGTCTAGCTTCTTTCAAATATGCTGTCTGAAGACAATATCTGGCATCCTTGTTCGCAAATATTCCATGAGATCTTCCCATTTAGCAGATCTGTAGTGTGCAGTTTAGGCGCCTCTCTGTCATTGATTGGTAGAATACTCGATATCGAAAGCAATTTATGGTCGGAAGAACATAACGACGGATTTACAGTGACCGTATAAATCTCCGGTTTGGTGATTAAAAACAGATCAAGAAGACTGGCGAACTCCCCGTCTCGATCAGGGATCCGTGTTGGTTCATCAATAGCTGAGTTAAGCCACAACTGATTGAGAATGATTCAGCTTCACGACCTTGTTCGTCGGTAGTATTTGAATATTTAAGCCAGTTGAAGTCGAAGACATTAAAGTCTTTTTCCGTTTTCACACAGTTGCCCATAGGGACAAACTCTAGAGCTTTACTCTAAAATGATTAACTACCAAAGAAGCACTAAAATGTTAGTAACATATTATTCTTGGAATTATTAGGGCGATAATAATATCTTATGGAGGACTCGAGGATCAACATAAAATGTACATATGATCTATGTCCTTCTCCTCAATGAAAAGCTTATAATTATGGAAACTGTATAAAATCTAATTTGTAGGGAGTTTATTAAATAAACTTGTCAGGAAAATTAATCACCCTAAGTAAATTTAATATCTTTCATACTCGCTTTTACATTCTAATCATCTAAAATGCCATTGAAATAAAGAACGAAAACATTTCCTATTTAATTAATTTGTATGTAATTCTTAATGAAATTATTACAGTTATTTAAACAGTTTATAGGAACCTTTTTTAAAATGCAATGTCTCAGAAGTACTAAGAACTACGAGTTTTTTTTTTGTAAAATTTGTCACTTAGATGTTGTTAATTAATTATCTTTTTAGTATTCAATTTAAAAGGAAATTATTGTCATCTGACCATGTCATGTGGTTAAAATTATCTTAAAACGTGTTGAAAAATCATAAAGTTTTTAGTTTAATACAGTAGCGCACTCAATTTTTTTTCAGAATTTGAATTTTTTGAGGTATTAGGTAAAATGGCATTTAAGAAAAATAGAACAAATTTGTATTTTTTCACTCTTTTTTGACCGCGCCTTAAGCCTGTTAAAATATGTAATAGTTGGCAGGTAAAAACATTATAAACATTTTTTAAAAAATATATAATCCTATTAAATTTAAAATATTTTTTGTGATATGGGAAAATAAAAATTCTAAGCAATAATAAATAAATCAACAATAAATGAACATTAAATTTGTAATTTTTAGTTATGAGTGGGCCCCAAATTCTTTCGACGGTACGATACTATTCTCACTTTGTTCTCCTGTTTAACAAGAAGAACTTCTCACACAACGTTGTTATTCGCGATAAAAAGTGGCCATTGCATGATAACACAGCCCCACAAAAAAAAAAGTGGGGTGTACTTTTGATGCGATATATCAGATCCGTAGTATTTTTGCCCGCTGATCACGAATCTGACGTCAGAATATCGCCTTCACATCTCAATTTTTTTCTAACCTCAAAAAATAGGTAAAAATTAGTTAAAATTAAGAAAAATATACTCCTAAAAAATTGATTCAAGCTTTTTCAAGAATCCAAAGATGTATTAATATGTATTCGAACACGCTAAGCTAATATTCATCGCTTGGATTAAGCCATACAGTTCTGTTTTCTTTTTAACCTCAATAAATCAGACAGATATAGTGCTTCTCGAATGCAAAAACGAATTCAAATTAAAATTCAACCCATTCTTACCAAATTTGGTACACGGGGGTTTTTTTGGGTTGCTGATCATGAATCTGAGATCGGATTTGCAAAATTCAAAATTGCGGATCCAAGATGGCGGACAAAATTTTTGAAAACCAACCGATTCCTACCAAATTTGGTATACAGTTGGGAATCCTCAAACCTGATACTCTTAAACCCTAAACCCTGAAACCTTAGACTCCCACACCCTGTAACCTCAAAAAATATAGACCTCAATAACCCTGTAACTTTAAAAATGGGATCCAATAAACTCAAAACCAGGACTTTTAAACCATATACTCTCAAATAGTAGACCCTTAAGCCCTAGAATTGCGAAGGTTAGACCCGCGCCTAACTTTCCTTTTTTTGGCTGTATCTTGTTCTTTTTTCCGCGAATGACCTATTCAAAGGCTTTCTGCCCAAACGCTTTTGAGGACTTGTTTCTCTTTTTAGCGATCAGCAATAGTCCGCTAGCATATGGTCATCCCATCGTCCTTGATACCGATTTTCTATGATTTTCAGATCTTGGTGAAAACGTTCCCCTTGCTCCTCACTATAGTCACCAAAATTATCTGGGAAATCATCGATGTGGGAGTCCAGGAAATGTAATTTTAGATTCATTAAGCAACCTAATGTTTGAAAATTTTTTACCATTTTCTCGACTATTTCTTTGTACTTAGGACTTTTATTATTTCCCAAAAAGTTTGTTGCGACTTCTTTAAAACTAAGCCAAGCAGCTTTTTCAACTTTATTCATTTTAGTAACAAATAATGAATCTTGAAACAATTTTCTTATTTGTGGCCCGTCAAATACGCCTGCCTTAATTTTAGCTTCAGAAAATTTCGGAAATTTTTTATGCAAATATTTGAAACATGGGCCGTTTGTATCTAATGCTCTCGTGAATTGCTTCATAAGTTCAAGCTTAAGGTGAAGCGGGGGAATAAGAACTTTTCCTGGATCTACCAATGGTGGAAACAATACATTATTTTCACCAGGAGTGAACGATTCTCTTTTTGGCCAAATTTTTTTCTTATAATGACGTTCCCTGTCTCTGCTATTCCACAGACATTTATAACAGGTATAAAGTGTAAACCCTGACTGTTGGCCAAGCAATATTGTTACAATTTTCAGATCTCCACAAATTTGCCAGTTATGATCAGCATATTTTATATTTATCAAAAGCTGCTTCATTTTTTCATATTGCTCTTCCATAACTGTGGAATGAGCAATCGGAATGGGAGCATAAACGTTGGTATTATGCAGCAAAACTGCCTTAATGCTCCGTTTAGAAGAATCAATGAACAGTCTCCATTCTTCAGGATCGTATGAGTTATTTTGAAATTCATCCATTAGACCTTTTACATCGGTACAATATGAAAGTGACAATTCCTCGTCCATTGTGAAATATTTTCGAAATTCTTCATCTCTGTTTCTATAATAAGAAATCGTAGCTTCTGGCTTAAGTAAATGTCTTTTCTTTAAAAAGTAAGCAAGATGCTCTGAACCATCTTTGGATAAGCCTAAATCTCTGACTAGATCACTAAGTTCTGACTGTGATACGAGTATTGGTTCTGGTTTACGGTTGTATGGTAGAAATTCTTTATCTGTGTCACTAGTATATGATAGGTTGTCACTAGAACATTCATTAGTAACAGTGTTTGAATCTTTTTCGACAGTCTCAATGTTTTCGGCATGAACTGATAAGGTGAAATCATCAGCATCAAGTGGTTCAGGAGGCGGAATTAGTTTAGTTGGTCTTGTTACTGTCGAAACATCGTTATAAGTAATAGTGCTTTTATTTTTTCGGTTATGCCTAGATACAACATTCATACAAAAGTAGCAATCATTTTCACTGTATGGTCTATTCCATATTGCTGGTCTGGAATATTTAATCGCCCTCTTATTGAGGTACAACATTATTTTGCAAGAACTGCAAATGATGTGGGGAACCTAATCTGTATCCTGGTGCTGTATTTCAATGTTAAAACAATCCTTATATAAGGTTTTAATCTTATCCGTTATCGGTGACCCCATTTTACTCAATACGTGTTGACAGCAAATATAACAAAATGAATCACTGTTTTTATCGCACTTATGAAAAGTCCTTGTACCGTGAGACCGTTTTCTTGTAGCATTATACTCTACATGAGCCAAGTCACCCACACATGAAGAGCTACGGTCGCTGGATGACGACGGCTGCGGGCCCGCTTTCCCACCCTGACCAACCGCCGATACTGGGTTTCCGAGTCCCTGCATCGTAATTCTCTTTCTTCTACCTGCCATGACGGCATCTAAGCCGTTATCCAGGGACTCTGCCGGCTAGTCGAGTAACACCGTTGCCCACCGTCACCACGTGGAGGTGCCCTGGATGCAGGTAGAAGAATAAAAATCGACCGATGAATTTTCTCGGCGTTCAAAATGGCGCGAAAACATCTGCCATCTTGAATTTTGCAAATCCAACCTCAGATTCGTGATCAGCGACCCAAAAAATCCCCGTGTACCAAATTTGGTAAGGATCGGTTGAATTTTAATTTGAATTCGTTTTTGCATTCGAGAAGCACTATATCTGTCTGATTTATTGAGGTTAGAAAGAAAACAGAACTGTATGGCTCAATCCAACCGATGAATATTAGCTTAGCGTGTCCGAATACATATTAATACATCTTTGGATTCATGAAAAAGCTTGAATCAATTTTTTAGGAGTATATTTTTCTTAATTTTTACTAATTTTTACCTATTTTTTGAGGTTAGAAAAAAATTTAGATGTGATGGCGATATTCTGACGTCAGATTCGTGATCAGCGGGCAAAAATACTACGGATCTGATATATCGCATCAAAAGCATACCCCACTTTTTTTTGTGGGGCTGTGTAATCCTAAGAAGCAAAAATCTATCCAGGTGAACCATTAACGAGCACCAGAAAATATATACAAAAAAGGTATTGCTATGCATTTGGTGGGATCAGTGGGATCATCGTCCCTTTTGAACTCTATTCACAACAGACAGCGCGAGAAGGATGGTGATACAACCGTAGGATATCGCCCAGTCTCATACTGTAAAAAAATCTAGAAACCACCTTAGATTCGGATTCGAAACTTCTCCCTCATGCGGTGTAGTCTTTAGATTTAAACCCTTTGAATTAGCATCTATTGCGATTCCTGTAACACCACCTGGTCGATACTTAGTGCTTCGGAAAAGCCTAAATGAATATATCACACTGAAACAACTATCATTTTTTCGATCCGAAATCCGAAAATTGTGTTAGACATGGCAGAAATTGTTCTTAAGATTAAGTTGCGTTATGGTAAAATTTGGCCCTCAGGAAAAATAGTCCTTTATCATTATCTTTGAGCAAAGCAGGTATTTTTCTCATAGGTATAAATTGTCCTTTAAATTAAATTTAATTAAACATTAGATTGTTAAATTTAGTCCTTAAAAAGACATAAACTGAAACAACTTATTTTCAATTTCGTTTTAAAACAATATATTTTTAACTAATGAAAATTATTTTTACCTTGTTTTGTTTATATGAACATAACCTTGATTTTGACCAAATATTTCATAGTTCTTTCTGACAAAATGTAGGGAGTTAGTTTATAACATCCCTCGTGTTTCCCAGTTGATGAATAGATGGGAAAACTTAATTTTCTTGGATAAATTAATAAATTAAATCCTATTTAGGTAAATATTTGATTTTTGACCACTGAGGGCGAAAATGTCAAACGACTGACGGTTAAGAATATGCAGTTACGCAAGGTTGTTTTTACGCCCAATTTGGTTGAATTCAGCTGGTATTTTTACGACTGACGTAATAGATTCGACTGGTCTCACTTCTACCTTTGAATTCGGTATGAATAAGAGATAACCTTGAGTTTCTTTTCTTGTATGGTATGTTGGGGCGTATACTGACGTATGAAATTTAGTAATTTTGTGTTAGTAGGGGAGTGATATTTGAAGGAAAAGGTGGTTTGTAACGTTCTTTTCCTGCCACTAGAATTTTAAGAAGTATTTTGGTTTTCAATAATGTTTTTAAAGGACCAGCGTGCTGACTGATGAAAGCTGATTTTTCGAGCTACGGTATAATTAGTAGTTTTGATAAGATACCTGGCCAGCCGTATATTGGCGATTTATTTTAGTTCTCATCAAGATGAGCTCTATTGTCTACTCAAGGTGAGTAGCCTTTTTATGGATCCTTTTTTTGGCTGTATCAGTTGGATTCTCTCAGAGAATGGTCTAAGCTTGATCGTTGAGATCAGGACACAAACTGGACTACAATAACCTAAACAAGGATGTATTTTATTCCAGGTATATAATTCTGATTTTACTACTAGAATTTTGGTATTGTGTGCGTTCCACGTGCGTGCAACGTGTTCTAATTCAAAAAGGGTCTTACCACTTGGTGGATACAAGTTAGGACCGCCAGTTCCTTGTTTTCCGAAACTCCGTCTGTTGGGTAGGACCTTAATTTTCTTTCACTCAACGTCGTGGTGTAACCACATATATAACTGCAGTTTCTACCCACCTTGGTAGGATTTGAAAGTAACAGATAAGTTTTAGCTTGTAGAAGTCACTATTTTTGATCTCCAAAGCTACAACTTAAGACTGATATTTAGCTCAAGTCATAATTAAGAGACCTCCAGTGGTTCGGATCCTTTGTAAGATCTAACACTTTGATATTGTATCGTTTTTTTTTGTTGTGGATAAACTTAGTATTAAGAACATTACCATGTGTGAGCACCAAGTAGCGCATTTGGGTAAAGCCTAGTTCCTTATTAAAAAACATGAAGATCTAAGAGTATAAGATTTATATCGATAGTAATATTTGCGAATCAGAAAATTTCACCTACCGTTTAATCTATTTAGCTGATAAGCGTATAAGTGATTTTAATTTTGTTAACGATGTGGTACGAGTCATATTTTGTAGTAAGAGTAGTCATGTAACGACTAAGTACTGTTAATTGTTTTAGTTCTAGTTTAATATTTTTTCCATATAGAGAGTAGGGGAATTTTAAGGCAAATCTAATGACACCCGACAATCTGCAGCAGTCTTTTGGCAGGCCACAAGGTGTATGTTCAAAGTAGCCAAAATTGGTAATATAATTTATCCACTCCTCTTCAAACCAATGTTAGTTGTAAAATAAATAATCAATTTAATTTTTTCTGACCAAGCAATAATCTAATTCCAACACTACAACTCAGAACTTTAAGTATTAGATACTTTGAGATATTAATCATAAAAAAAGCGGATTCCAGATTTTTTGGTAATCAATATCTCACCATATGAAATAAAAAATTGCATTCTTGCACGATTGAAAATGGTGAATTTTGGAGCAAAGCTGCTGAATACGTTTTTATTTTAGTTTATCGTTAAGCCAAAAATATTAATTCATCGAGGGGAATTGATTATAAAAATTATTAAATAATTTTTATATTTAAAAGTTGTCAGTTTGAAGAATATAAGAAACTAAAATAAGAGCAAATAAACTAACATAGTTTTCATTTTTGGTTGGATCACCTCTATACTAGATAATAGTTAACACCAAATTCTTTTTACAAGTTTGTTCCTGATGATGGTAACGTCGTTGGCGAAATGAGAGTCAAATGTTAAAATAAAGTCTTTAGTGTAGTTTTTTTTTATTGGCGTAGCACACGTGCTACCGGGCAATCCCTAAAGCACTACAGAACTGACGCGTGTGCGGAAAAAGCTGCTTAGATTGGTCTTGAATAGCTGTTTGTTATACTCGATGGAAAACCCAGTTCTAGGATAAATTATTCCAAAAGGATAAGTTCTCTTGTTATGGTCGGAATTGACTCTCGATGTCCTTCATCATTATCTTTCAGAAAAGCATTTTCTTATCACAGATATAAATTTTCCTTTAATTAAATTAATTATTAAATTATTTTTAGTCCTTAAAAAGACCTAAATTAAACTATTTTTAGTCCTTAAAAAGACCTAAATTGAAATACCTTATTTTTCCCGTTTCATTAATGCACATGAAATTACCTTTTTGTTTACTTGGAACATAACCCTTGTTTTACCAAATATTTTATAGTCCTTTCTGACAAAATTTAGGGAGTTAGTATATAGTTTCCCTCGGGTTTTCTAGTTGATGAATAGATGAGAAAACTTAATTTTCTTGGGTAAATTAATAAATTAAAATCCTATTTAGGTAAAGTCGAGAATATTAAATGTCTGACGGTCGAAAGCATGCCATTGCACAAGGATGTTTTACATCCAATTTGGTTGAATTTATCTGGTATCTTTACGACCGGCGTAATAGATTCGCCTGGTCTCACTTTTACCTTGAGATTTGGTATAAATAGTATGTAACCTCGAGTTTCTTTTCTGGTATGTTGGGACGCACACTGGCGTCTGAAATTTAGTAATTTTTGGTTTTTTATTATTGCATATGGTTGGTATGCAAAATAGTGGGAGGGTGGTTTTTCAGGAAACAGATGGTTTTAATGTTCTCTTTATGCCTCTAGAATTTTGAGAAGCAATTCAGTTTTCAGTAAAGTTTTTAAAGGGTCAATGTGCAGATTACTGAAAACGGAATTTTCGGGCTTGGGTATAATTTGTACCTGACCAGCCGAATGTTGGCGATTTATTTTTCTTCTCGTTGATACAGACGAGCCTAGGAAAAATCTATTCTGTACTCGAGATGAGTAACCATTTTATGAATCTTTTTTGTTGTTCCAGTTGGATTCTCTCAGACAATGTTCTGGGCCTGGTGGTGGCGACTAGGGTATATACTGGACTATAAGATCCCAAACAAAGATTTGTTCCAGAGTTTTTATTCGTAGATGTGCAATTCGGGTTTTACTACTGGAATTTTGATATTGTTAGGCCCACGTGTGTGAGCAACATGTTTCAATCCAAAAAGGGAATCTTACTACATGCTAGATACAAGTTGAGGCCAAAAGTTTCTTGATTTCCGAAACACCGTCTGTTGAGTAGGATGTTAGTTTTGTTCTAGTCAACGTCTCGGTGTAACCATACATACGACTACAGGTCCCACCCACCTTGGTAGGACTAGAAAGTGACAGATAAGTTTTAGTTTGTAGAATTTACTATTTTCAATCTCCAGAGCTACGAACCCTAAGGGAGAAGTTAAGATAAACAATTAACTCAAGTCATAAATACGAGACCATCAGTCCTATCACATTGTGAATGTATTATTTTCTGCTGTTGCAGATCAACTTAATATTAAGAAAGTTACTATATGTGGGCAATACGTAGCACATTTGGGTAAAGTCTAGTTCTTGTTCAAAGAACATCAATATCTTAGAGTATAAGTTTGTTCGTATTGATAATAACATTTGTGTATCTAGGAAATTTCACCTACTGCTTAATTAATTTACCTGATAAGCGAATAACTTTAATTTTGATAACGATTAAATTGTACGAGTCATATTTTGTAGCAGAATTAGTCGCGTAACGACTAAGTACTTTTATGGTGTTAGTTCTACCTTAATCTTTGTATTTTTTTTTCATGTGGAGAGTAAGGGAATTTTAAGGCAAATCTTTACACCATTCCAACTTCCCGAGAATAACTACTGTTAACAGTTAAGTTTCTTATTGATCTTTGCCTTGTAATTTCCACTTGCCCTCTATACGCAAATCTTCTAATTGTACTAAAATAACTGAACTCTAGAATAAAGTAACCAATTAAGAGTTCGTCTGGATTTCTCTTTTATTCTATTAGATAGGCGATGTAACTACTGTACAGCAGATTAGATTTAGAATCAGTACATCTTTTTTTCCAAGTTTTTTATCACTGGCCCACTTAACATGCCTGTAAGGCCAGCTTCATGTAAAATAAAACTTGATGGTGCGCTTTCGGATTCGGTCTAGATTAAGCTGGGTTGGGAAAACTAAAAGATCGAACCTATCCTGAGACAGAACCAGCGGATTTAGATTTGCAGGCGTTTGGACGTGATATCCTATAGAATCTAATGAGGTGACAGGGCGATTGACTGTGCTGTTAGTTTAAATTGGCAATTTTCTAGTTTTGGGTTTTGGCTATTTATATTGCCTCGTGAAGGATCTAAACGGGGAGGCTAAGCGCAGTGAAGGGTTGTTTCCTATAGTGACAGAAACCAGTTATACCTGACAATCTATAGCGGCCTTCTGACAGGCCGCAAGCGAGGGAGTATATAATTTTGCTTAGAATTATAGCAGCACAAAACAGTAGTAACAGTAAGAGTAGCAATATGATATTATATACCTTTCCCCGAATAAATTCCTGTTTTGTATAATAAATTGCCGCCCAAGTAAAAATTATAAGTAACACTCCATACCAAAGACTACTTAAAAAGTGTTGGACAAGGAGTAACAAACCGAACCTCATACGGAGGTGATGTATTAGCTCGACGTGGATTTATAGCATGCACCGCTCTGGCAGGAATTAAGTGCGCCAACCGTTCTTCTATATTCCAATGTTTCAAGGTTCCTGGTGCGTTCTGGGGCTCCAATCAGGCGAACAGCTCTCTTCTGAATAGAATCCAACAAATGCAGTGGAGGTTTGGGACCAGAGCCCCAAATATGGAAGCAGTATTTCATCGTTGATTAAATTTGAGCTCGACAGAATTAACAGATGTGGAGCGTAAAGCTTTCTAGTTCGAAATAGTATTCTCTTTTGAGAAGCTCTCTTGCTATGCATGCAATGTTCGTGTCAAGACATATTTGCCCCCAAATTAACGCCCAGCAAGTGGCGATGCTAGCGGAAAGGTGTGTCGCGACATAAATATGTTGGGTTCCCCAACGTGTGATTGGTTTATAAATAGAATTGCAACTTACTTGGTAGTATGCATTATGGCGCCCAAACACACAGCAGCCTATTATCGCTATTGACTTCTGTTGCCGTCAAAGCAAAGTTCAAATAACTGTCAACTTACTTTTAGTATTTACGCTTCTTCACACTCTTGCTACTAATTGGTAATATGCTCTCCTTATTTTTACCCCCACAAGGCTTATTACTACTAGTAAAAACCAACTTATTGTTTAAAGAAATACTTCATAAACATGCGTTGATTTAATTTCAATAATATTCGGTTTTATAATCTCCTAAAACTAACTCTGCTCGCGAAACCAACAGTTATTTATATACGAACATCAAATATCAACACAAGTCAAAAAAACTACTAAACACGTACATAATACACGTATTATATTTGTAACGTAACAATTTAACTAATGTTTCCCATAAAAAATTCTAATATTACAATTCTAAATAATGAGGACTTACTAGTTCTCATTATTTCAATAACTTTGCCAAAGATAATATGACTGGCTTCCATAGCTTTGAGAAACAGAGTTAAATATTTAACTTTATCCTTTCTACCTCAAACTAAATTTTCATTTGAAATGCAGCCGCAGTTCTACTGTACACGTATTATATTTGTAGCGTAACAATTTAACTAATGTTTCCCATAAAAAATTCTAATATTACAATTCTAAATAATGAGAACTTACTAGTTCTCATTATTTCAATAACTTTGCCAAAGATAATAGGACTGGTTTCCATAGCTTTGAGAAACAGAGTTAAATATTTAACTTCATCCTTTCTACCTCAAACGAAATTTTCATTTGAAATGCAACCGAAGTTCTACTGTTTATGTTGGACACTTCGATGAAAAGGTATTTCTGTAAAAGCAGAAAGTCTCGAAACTATTATAAAGTTAGTTTAATAAATTAAGACATTGTGTCATAATAAACTTCTTAACAGTTGAAGCCTTTTACATATACGATAAAGAGGGAAACTTTGTAAGAGTTTTCTTTAGAATCGTTGGCAATATTACAGTTAGAAGGCATTCATTATGTGTGTTAATTATGTTCATCGTCTAGCTGTCGAAGGTGATAGAATCCACCGAAATAAAAGAAAATAAGTTCCGGGAAACATTGACCAGGAAATTAAAAAATTTAAGATAAAAATAAAGTTTAAAAATTTCTTATTTATTTAAATTATAAAATCTTCTTGAAGTACCAAATCTCCCATTTTCCCCGTGGGGGAGCGGGATAGAATATCTTCCCCGGTCGTAGAAGACGACTAATAGAACAACTTAGATGGTAGATACTCAGATCTCACGAGATATCGCCCAGTGTGATACTATCGCATCGGCGTAGGCTACGCTGCGTGAAGTTGCTTAAAGTTTCGAGGCTGGGCCGATGTCCCGAGACTGTGGGATCAAATAGCATTATGAGGCACCTGGATACAAAAAATTCCGAAGATAAAATAGCCCCCCGTTCGGATTTCCGGGTGGGGGCTGATTCAGCAGCGTCAAGATGTAAAAATAGATTTTTGCAACATACGAGGTTTAAACTCGAACATAAATTCAGTGCATCAAAACCTGCTATCAAAAAAACTTCGCTCTCTATGAAACCAGGGTCAGTTCATCGACCGACACGGTCAACTTTCTCTATCCTGGGTACGACTTTTATTCTCGGTTTAGGCGTAACTTTGGAATCTGTCTTTAGGTAAGGAAGCGACTTCTCTTGTCAACGAGAGAAGGCCCTGGAGCCCCGAAACTTCGATATTATGTGGTTGAAAATTCCAACTCAACAAACCACAAGATTTATCTGCTATCTCCATCCACCACCAAGTGATACTAACTTTGGAACTCTTTTGACTTCTCTTGCAGATACCATCGATCATTTACAGATTAACTATCCGAATGCCGAAATTGAAATCCTGGGCGACTTTAATGTCCACAAGATCAACTAGCTTAAGTATTCAAATACGACCGACGAACAAGGTCGTGGCTTAACTCAGCTTACTGACAAGCCAACACAGATCCCTGATCGAGACGGAGAGTTCGCCAGTCTTCTTGATCTGTCTTAAACTGCTTTCGATATTGAGTAACATGCTAATCAATGACAGGGAGGTGCGTAAACCGCGCAAGATTTAGCACTACAAATCTGCGAAATGGGAAGAAATCATGGAATATTTTCGAACTCTCCCTTAGTTAGACGTTTGCTTTCGATCCGACGACTCATCTGACTGCGGTTAGGAGGTTTCCGATATTATTTTGGCTGGTATGGACGCTTACATCCCTTTTTCGAAGAAATGCCCTTCCAACGGCAAGCCTTGGTTTGACCAAAAATGCAAAGAAGTTTTTGCTTCTAAACCTCTTGCCTACCGACAGTAGCGTGAAAATCCTAACAATAAATGCAAAGAAATTATCGACGAAACCAGGAGCCACATAATCAACGAATTAGAAACAAACTTCTTACTTGCTCCAACAATTCCAGGTCCTTTTGGTCAGTCGCTAAGGCAGGTAGCCAAAATTTCACAAAATCCGTTCTACCACCACTCATACGGCCTATTGCAGCAACACCTGTTGAGAAAGCAAACTTGTTAGCTGAGCTCCTTGCTTCATATTGTACTGCTGATTTTCAAGGAGAAACACCACCTGCTGTTCCCATAGTATAATCAAGGTTACCCGATACTGTCTTCAGACAGCATATCCTAAAACATATTTTAATGAAGTTAAACACCAAAAAAGCTTCTGGCGCTGACGGAGTAGCTGCCACATTACTCAAAAACTGCGCGAGGAAACTAACATCATTATTCTGTAGACTTTTTAACCTATCCTACAGAAAGGGAATATTTCCTTCCTTCCTAGTGGAAATGCGCTACAGTTCAGCCGTTACCCAAAAAAGCAAGAACCTTGCCAAACAACTACCGACCAGTCGCATTGCTTTCAATAATATCAAAAGTCATGGAAAAGGCTATCAATCAGCATCTTCTAAAATATTTTGAAGGATTCAATATTATTAGCAACCATCAATATGGCTTTTGTAAACATAGATCAACAGGAGATCTTCTAACTTATGTAACACATGTTTGGAACAACGCAATTGAACACTTTGAAGAATCTTGGGCGGTGGCTCTTGATATATCCAAAGCATTCGACCGTGTTTGGCACGATGGATTGTTGGCTAAGCTACGCTCTTCTGGTATGTCTGAAAAATTCTGTTTATGGCTCTCAAGTTTACTCAAAAATCAACACCTTCACTATCAACGCCGATGTGCTCCAGGACTCCATACTGTTTCCTACTCTCTTTCTCATTTACATTAACGATCTGCTGGAAAAAACCAGGAATCCAATCTACAGCTTTGCAGATGATAGTGCTCCTCATTCACTTTGAACGCTCGAACATCGGGTACTCATGCAAATATCTGCAGACAGGAAGTCGTTCAACTTAACAAAGCCCCTCAGTATTATATGAGATTTTTGTTTGGGTGTTTTATTTTTAAAACAATTATAGCAGTTATTCCTCGTTCTACTTGAAAGTAAAATTTTGTTCTGTTACCCATTTATTTATTTTATTTCTAAGTCTTCTATGGTTAAACAAAACACATCTATTTATGAGACAACATATAAAATAAATTAAATTAAAATTAAATTGATTAAATTAAATAAAAACTCCTAATATAATTCTTCAAATACTGTTTGATATCTTACAAGTAACAGATTTACAAAATAATTTCATTCTCACATATGAATAGTATATTTATACAATAATTTTAAAAAAATATAAGGCAAGATATTTTGGAATATTAATTTTTTCATTTTAAGAATAATGACAAACCGTTTTTCATAAAGCTGAGATTATTTTTAAAAACTCTTAAACTGGTACACTCCTTAACATGTATAAGCAAATTATTAAAGTCATTCAGCCCTTTGAAAAATAGTAAGTTTTTGGTTTTTTGTAATTTGTTCGTACTATGTAGAAATCATTTCGTGATCGTGTTTGATAACCATATATTTCATAAGAATAATTAATATAGTTATGTAGATAGGTAGGTGACAGATAATTTATTATTTTAAAAATGAATATCATGGTACAGTACTTAAAGTGAAGATCAAGTGGTCGCCAATTTAAACAATACTGCATTAAAGCTAATGGCGTATATCTATTGCACTTTAAGATAATTCTCATACTCCTATTTTCCAATGTTTATAAGGCAGATTTACTATTGTTATTAAGAAAACATAAGAGGCTTGCGCAGTAAGTAAAGTGAGGCTGTATAGTACTTTCATAAACAGTCAGCCTTGAATGAAAAGAAAAGTTATTGGATACTCGTGAAAAGAAGAAAAGTTTTGTAGCAATTTTCCTATAAATATATGAAAAGTGACTTTTATATGTTAGACAAGAATCAATAAAAAAGCCTAAGTATTTTATTTCTGAATATACTTTCTATATATTAATATACATTTCCTTGTTACAGGATTAAACTACTGTGGGTTGTAGTACAATCAGGGCAATATGTAATGAAAAAGTGGATGAATTAGCAAGATTCGAAGCTTCAAAACCATAGAGAGGTCCAGAATCATCCTTTGGTATACCACAACAGGTAGTAAGAATGCCAATCAATAGATGGTCATATCAGCTCCATTTATCTTTGACACGTAACATTCAGCTAAAGATATGTTAGGAACGTAATTAGCAAGTCCTTAAAGAAATTAACAACTGACGTCCTTTGACTAACAAGGTCCCACTCCAAACTAGTGGTGGAACTGATCACCACCCACTGCTACCTGAAAAACATTCACAGGAAATGGATATTTACAATGGTCCCACAACATGCAACCTATGTAGCGAAAAGGAAGACACCTCTGTGCACATCCTATATGAATATGCTGCTTTAATACGTGGCGATAAATTACCACATGAAAGTAGTTAATAAACTCGACCCTCCTGTAACCATAAGAGTGGAGCATAGTGAGCCAAAATGCTACAATGCACAAACAGGCATTACCTACTCCGCTTACAACTAACCAAAAATTTCCTGCCCCTGAAGAGATACCACTCAAAAACTACAGGTTCAAATATTATATGTGTACCAAAATTTGAATGTCAGAAAAGGGAACTGTGTTTTTAAAATCTAACGACCCCGAGACACCAAGAAATGCTAAAATCTGAAAGGGTAATTTTTTCACGAATTCAATATTTTCCTCAGCAAGGAAGTTAAAAATAAATTCGTTAAATAGATCGATTAAAAATTAAATGGCTACACCATGATGTCACTTTGAGTTAATAAAATGTCAAGTTAATGCACCATGAGTAATTTAAAAAAAAAATAATGAATAATTTAGTACTTTGTTAAAAAAGAGAAGAATATAAGTGGAAAACGTGACAGGAAGGCATTTTCAGGAAATATGTTACAGACAAAAGTTTTAGCATTTTCTCCAGGGAATTGGATAGGTATATCAGATTTTGGGACCAACGCTTTGTTGGCATTCTATAAGGCCCAAAAGTGAAAACTGAAACTAGAACCCAAATTTTTAAATACAGTTTGAATTCAGCAAGGAATTTTATGTTCGAATACAAACTGAATGTGTCTGGGCCAGATTGTGCCTCATTGTAACTACAATAAAACCCGACTCTTATAAGGATCTTTACCTGTGTTATTAGCATTTGACACACGGAGTATTCTTTTCTCACAGATAAGCCCGATGAATTTAAAGAAAATATATATTTTTTGAAATGTGACTTTATCAATGCGTTTTAAACACCCTCTCTAATCTAGAAGCTAGAAGAGAGTACACGTTTTATAAAAAAATATGTTTTATTTAAAATTTACACAAATATAAATAGTTTTAAATAAAAAAATAAATGAATGCTCCTAGTTTATACAAAAATAAATCTTTTCAAATGCACAGTTTTGTTTTTAATTAAAAAGAGGTATACAGTGCTAAATATTTTAAGTTTAAGATTAACATGTTCATTTATAAGGACGTCTCTGCATTTTAACATAAATAACGACGAATTTCACCTTCCACCCCTTGACGAAGCACCAGCCAGCAGTATTTATGCCAAACCCGCCTACTAACCCGTGACCCAGCGTAATGATCGGTTTGTAGGTATGATGCAGTCCGTAACCAAAGACTCTATTAACATTGTTAATAAATTTGAATGGTTTTCCTAAACCTTGGTCATAGTAAACCCAATACAGTCGCGAGACTTAGGGGTTACCGTATAGGAAAGTCAAGTCTCAATTTTCAAGAGGTCACGTGGCAGTTCGCCATGTTAAAAACAGGACAAGCGGGAGTTTGTAAATATAAATAATGTTACTGTGTAAAGTTTTATTATTCAAAATCACAGACATAATATGTAATTTTTGAGTTAATAAAATGTCAAGTTAATGCAGCATGAGTAATTTAAAAAAAAATAATGAATAATTTAGTACTTTGTTAAAAAAGAGAAGAATATAAGTGGAAAACGTGACAGGAAGGCATTTTCAGGAAACATGTTACAGACAAAAGTTTTAGCATTTTCTCCAGGGAATTGGATAGGTATATCAGATTTTGGGACCAACGCTTTGTTGGCATTCTATAAGGCCCAAAAGTGAAAACTCAAACTAGAACCCAAATTTTTAAATACATTTTGAATTCAGCAAGGAATTTTATGTTCGAATACAAACTGAATGTGTCTGGGCCAGATTGTGCCTCATTGTAACTACAATAAAACCCGACTCTTATAAGGATCTTTACCTGTGTTATTAGCATTTGACACACGGAGTATTCTTTTCTCACAGGTAAGCCCGATGAATTTAAAGAAAATATATATTTTTTTGAAATGTGACTTTATCAATGCGTTTTTAAACACCCTCTCTAATCTAGAAGCTAGAAGAGAGTACACGTTTTATAAAAAAATATGTTTTATTTAAAATTTACACAAATATAAATAGTTTTAAATAAAAAAATAAATGAATGCTCCTAGTTTATACAAAAATAAATCTTTTCAAATGCACAGTTTTGTTTTTAATTAAAAAGAGGTATACAATGCTAAATATTTTAAGTTTAAGATTAACATGTTCATTTATAAGGACGTCTCTGCATTTTAACATAAATAACGACGAATTTCACCTTCCACCCCTTGACGAAGCACCAGCCAGCAGTATTTATGCCAAACCCGCCTACTAAACCGTGACCCAGCGTAATGATCGGTTTGTAGGTATGATGCAGTCATTGTTAATAAATTTGAATGGTTTTCCTAAACCTTGGTCATAGTAAACCCAATACAGTCGCGAGACTTAGGGGTTACCGTATAGGAAAGTCAAGTCTCAATTTTCAAGAGGTCACGTGGCAGTTCGCCATGTTAAAAACAGGACAAGCGGGAGTTTGTAAATATAAATAATGTTACTGTGTAAAGTTTTATTATTCAAAATCACAGACATAATATGTAATTTTTGAGTTAATAAAATGTCAAGTTAATGCAGCATGAGTAATTTAAAAAAAAAATAATGAATAATTTAGTACTTTGTTAAAAAAGAGAAGAATATAAGTGGAAAACGTGACAGGAAGGCATTTTCAGGAAACATGTTACAGACAAAAGTTTTAGCATTTTCTCCAGGGAATTGGATAGGTATATCAGATTTTGGGACCAACGCTTTGTTGGTATTCTATAAGGCCCAAAAGTGAAAACTCAAACTAGAACCCAAATTTTTAAATACAGTTTGAATTCAGCAAGGAATTTTATGTTCGAATACAAACTGAATGTGTCTGGGCCAGATTGTGCCACATTGTAACTACAATAAAACCCGACTCTTATAAGGATCTTTACCTGTGTTATTAGCATTTGACACACGGAGTATTCTTTTCTCACAGCTAAGCCCGATGAATTTAAAAAAAATATATATTTTTTTGAAATGTGACTTTATCAATGCGTTTTAAACACCCTCTCTAATCTAGAAGCTAGAAGAGAGTACACATTTTATAAAAAAATATGTTTTATTTAAAATTTACACAAATATAAATAGTTTTAAATAAGAAAATAAATGAATGCTCCTAGTTTATACAAAAATAAATCTTTTCAAATGCACAATTGATGACTCGTTTGGTTACTGCAAGCCAAATCTTTGCTCTATAACCAAAAAAAAAAAAGTCATAAGAGAAATAGCTTCTCGGAGTTATTCAAATTATCCGCGTACGATTACTTACGCAACTGATATTTTTTAATTAAATCACTTCCTTTTAACATCTTTGGGGAAGAAGGAAGAAACTCACTCCCGGTGTACGTTTTGCCTGTAACCATGAGAGGGGAGCATAGTGAGCCAAGATGCTACAATGCACAAACAGGCATCACTTCCTCACTAACAACCAATCAACAATTTACTGCCCCTAACGGGATACCACTAAAAAACTACAGGTTCCATTGGTACTTCAAATATTATATGTGTACCAAATTTGAATGTCAGAAAAGGGAAACTGTTTTTTTGTAATTTCACGACCCTGAGACACCAAGAAATACTAAAATCTAAAAGAATAATTTTTTCACGAATACAATATTTTCAGCAAGGAAATTAAAAATAAATTCGTTAAATAGATCGATTAAAAATAAAATGGCTGTCACTTGTGAAAAGCACATTCCTATTTTTAATTAAAAAACGGTCTGGTAAAAATAATGCTAAATATTTAAAGTTTAAGACCAGCATGTTAATTTATAACGACATCCCTGCCTTTTAACATAAATAACGACGAAAAAAATATTCACGTTCATTTATAAAAGTACTTGGAAATAATTAAAAGTATTTTATTTCTCGTACATCTATATTGAGAATTAAAATCTTATTCAAAAACTACCATAATATTCACAACTATCCTGAAATTACCATGATATAATCAACAAGGTTTTTTTATTTACTTATATAGATATACACTCTTGAATTAGCAAGGGGGAAAAATCTGTTAATGTATATATTTGATAGCAATTGCGAGCTTGCAAAATAAACTAAAAAGGGAAAGAAAAAGCAATGAAAATTGAAAAATAAAAATATTAACTATAGATAAAAGGATAATTATTTACTTGATCATCCCATCCCCGCAGGGGGTGGGGTTTTTTAGGGGGTGTAGAGGGAAGTGTCCTTGACATAAAACACGAAAGGTTAGCCGCCGGCCACCCCTTATAAAAAAATTATTAATGGTTGAAATTTTATTAAATGAAATGCTTTAAAACGCTGCAGAATCAAATATTTTTGATTCTAATTTAAGTTTTTGATGAAAAATGAGCAATCTGTACTGGTATGTTGGGAATGTGGAATCTTTGGCACAATGGCACTACTCAGTATATATCACCACTACATCAAACACTTGATTTAAATCATCGCTCTTGATAAAACTAACATGTTAGCAAAACGCGCGTTGAGTGCAAAAGTAAAGTGTTTTGTATAGGGGTGATATATTCGTCAAGAGCGATGATTGACTTCAAACATCGCTGTTGATGAAGCTAACATAATTAGCGAAACACGCGGCGAGTGCAAAGATAAAGTGTTTGGTGTAGTGGTGATATATACTGAGTAGAATCCCTTAAAAAAATAAGTCTTTGAAAAGAGTAATGTGAAGTTCACAAAAAGTGTAGTATCACATATCATGGCTTTGCTACAGGATCGTGACTGCCTCCAACCTCAATCACCACCCTTTCGCCCTTAGCCAGCCCCCCTTCATCCACTCTCTTGCCATTTTTATAGAGTAATTCTAATAACCGAAGAAACCGATAAAACACAGTTTCTCGATTTCTCGTGTTCCTTGAAACTAGGTTCCCGATAATGCAGAAAGGAGATACGTGCATCTAACTCGCTGGCGTTTTCATTTGGCAACTACTTTGACAGTAGATACCGGACATTGTAAAATCAATGTTTAGCGACACACAACAAGCTCGCGAATTAATCGCCGTTGCAACAATAAATCTATCAATTCTTCGCGATTTTACACGAGTGTAATAAATGAACACTAACGCATGTTTGCCGCTCCATGAACATCGATAAACTAAATCAAATTCATCATATTTATTATCGCTACACAATAGTTTGTAGCTCTATGTGTTCATAAAAAAACTGCACGTTTCAAGCCTAAAACTGCTAGGAAAAAGTTACGGGGAAATGTAAACAAAGACCCGTGTGTTTACATTCGTGTTTCATCTATTATTTTGCAATGAACTTATCATATTTTGGAGTGAAATATTTTCGAAAACATAAATTGACAATTTAAAATTTCAGTAAAACAAGAGGGGAGGTGGTTGAGGGCGAAAGAGGATCAGAGGTGGTCAACATCCAGGGACAGAACTCCTGCTGCGATTTGAGAGGCAAAGCCCTAGACATTTTTTGATGACTTTACTTTTTTTTTCTGGGTCTAGCACACGTGCTACAGGGAAGTCCCTAAAGCGCTCCAGGAGCGGCATGTGTGCGGAAAAAGCGATTCACGTTGTTCTTGAATCGCTGTAAATTGTACTCGGTGGGAAACACAGCCCTGGGCAAATTAGTCCAAAGGGATGATGTTCTCCATATAAAAGATTGCTTGAAAAGCGTTGAACGCGGATTAACAAGCTGAACCTCATACGGATGTGAAGTATTAGTGCGACGTGTATTTCTAACATACACCTCTCTGGAAGGAATTAAGCGGGCTACATCTTTCGAACACTCTCCATGAAAATACTTGTAGAACAGACTCCAGTCGCCAACCGTTCTTCGATGTTCCAGCAAATCAAGGCCACCGGTCAGTTCTGGGTCTCCAATCAGACGAACAGCTCCTCTCTGAACAGAATTCAACAAATGCAGTGTGTGTGGGAGCGGAGCCCCAAACATGGAAGCAGTATTACATAGTTGGTCAAATTTGAGGTTTGTAAAGGATTAACAGTTGTTGTGGAGTGTAAAGCTTTCTGGTTTGAAATAATATTCCCAACTTTTGAGAAGCTCTACATGCAACATGTTCATGCCAGGACATATTTGCTCCAAAATTAACGCCCGATGTCCGAGCGTTCAAAGTGAATGAAGAGATAAGCGTGCTGTCATTTTACCTTATTTAAGGGTTGATTTTTTTTAAGCGGTTGAGAGGCGAAACCGCCGCTAAAGAGGCGTCCAGAAGTACAGCTTCCGGTACAGATATGTAATTTGTCATAAAAAAAACACTTAAATCAAAAATATTTGATATTACTGCGGTTTTAATAAAATTTCCGCCCTTAATAATTTTTTATGAGAGGTGAAATACGTTCGAGTGAACCCCCTCTACAACCCCTAAAAACTCCACCTACTGGGATGAGATGATCAAGTAAATAATTATCGATAAAAAAAACAAATAGCGCTAAGTAAATAGTAAATTTCCGATAAACAAAAAACAATTAACAGTATACATTGTCGTCTCGAGTTATTACCTTCACGTTTCCTCGTTATTTTGTAAAAGGAAAAACAGAATAGAAAATGGAAGTCCAAAGAACCAATTATATTCTTTACTGTTTCCATAAGGGTTGTAAAAAGTAATTATCTTATTTTGTTCAACATTATAGCCCACAGTCACGAACTCGTTTCTTGCTCTTAAGTGAAATTAACCTAACATTTCGTAGAATCATTTTATTTACGAGGGTGGATTGGAAAGTTCTCGGCCTAGTCGAGAAAACAAAATAAGTAATCTCCACTCTATGCATTTCTTCCACCTGCTTTTCAAAGCTTCCACATCTATTTGAAAAAAAGATTCCTCAAGGTCTTCAAAATACTGGTTAACTGCATCTTCGACTTCTTTATTTGATGAAAATTTGTGGCCAACGAGATGTTTTTTAAGTTTGTAAACCAATGAAAGTCCGAAGATGCCAGATCAGGAGAATAAGCCGGGAGTGGCGGAAATTCGAAACCACAATCATGAATTTGAGCCATAGACTCAACAGACGTGTGAACGGGAGCGTTGTCCTGATGGAACAAAACTTCTTTCTCAGTAATCCTGGGCGTTTCTCTTTAATTTCTTGACGTAAACGACGCAAAAGGGTGCAATATTAAGTCGAGTTTATTGTTTCGCTTTTCGGAAGGTAGTCCACCATAATAATACCTTTAGCATCCCAAAAAACTGACGCCATCACTTTTCCAACCGGCAGAATTGTCTTCGCTTTCTTTGGGGTCGGTTCACCAGATTTTTTCCACTGCTTGGAATGTTCTTTTGACTCTGGAGTATAGTGGTGAACCTAGGTTTCATCCATTGTCGCAAACCTGTTAAGAAAATCTTGCGGATCAGCCTGAAACATCTCCAAACAGTCGCGAGAAATCGTTTTTGTTCAGCTGAAAGCAATCTGGGGACCCAACTAGCGGAAACCTTAGAAAATCCCAGTTCATTGGCAATGATGTTTTGTGTTCGTTCATACGAGATGCGTATAGTAACTGCAGTCTTCCTAATGGTTAATCTACGGTCTTCCAGTATGAGATCACACACTTTGCCGATGTTTTCTTCGGTCGTAAACGTCGTGGGCCTGCCGGAGCGAGGGTCATCTTTGATACCGTCTCGTCCACGTTTAAATTCTGCAACCCATTTTTTCACTGTGAGATATGACGGAGCGGATTCCCCTAGTGTTGTTTTCATATCATCGTGGATCTCCTTTGGTGTTAATCTTGTTTTTAAACAGGTACTTGATGACCGCACGTTGTTCAATTTCTTCCATTTTTCCAAAAACGCAGCACTTGGTCTCACTAAACTCGTTCTAACGTAAAAACTACAAATTCTACAGCAACAAAATTTTACACTCTGTCAACCAAAAAAAGTATGAACTTATTGAGGGTACTATAATATAAATATTATAATTATTTTTTTGGTGAGGCCGCGAACTTTTCAATCCATCCTCGTATTATGTCACAATTAGGAAGTATAAAAAATATGGCTTATTATTTTTTTGAATGATATGTAACAGAGAAAAAAATATTAATAAAGAGTGTGTAGTGTTCGCTAAAAATGATGCACAATATGAGAACATGCTGTACTTAAATTTTTTAAAAAGAAAATACTCTACACAAAAGTTTTGTGCTCGGTTTTTGATGTTAGAAAATAGCAACCAACTAGATATGCTGAGTAAGCAAGAAAATTTTAAAAATTCCGCCGCGCAAAGCAATAACCTCTGTAAAGTGATAGTTTTGAAATAAATATAACAAATAATTATGTTGAGTCATTTAGTATTCTGTCCAGGTATTTAAATTTGTTGTTGACTTGTACATGTAGAGCATTGATATAAGTCTTTACAGAAGATGTCAAATATTTTAATAAAATTAATGATCGAACTTAAATAGGAAATCTCTCAGCAATAATTTTTTGCTGCCAGAAATTGGAAGTAAATGCGATAAATTATGGAGAGAGACGCTTTTACCCAATAAATTAAATTTATAAGCAACAAAGCTGAAAAGTTCGTGCTAATTTTATAAATCTCCCTCTCTAAGTACTTTAGGGTGAAGATAAGCAGAGAAAGGGCTTTAGAGGTATTTATATCTCTCTATCATTATTGGAAATAATGAAAAAGTAATATAATATTTAGATTCCCTAACTTCAAGGAACTAACTTGAATTTACCCTCCCAACCCCTGAAGGAGCACCAGATAAGTATTTATGCCTAACCCATCTATACTGAACCATGACCTAGTGTAAGAATCGGTTTCCAGGTATGACGCAGACCGTAACCGAAGGCCCTATTAACATTGTTAATAAACTTGGATTCATTTCGTAAACCTTGGTTTTTTCTTACCTGGATGATATGGGGTATAGAGTGCTGGTGTTTAGCTAGAGCTCGCCTATCCTCAGTGTAAAATATGAACTGAAAATTTTATAGATACCTTCTGTTTGTGTATATATATATATATATATATATATATATATATATATATATATATATATATATATATATACATATATATATATATATATATATATATATATATATATATATATATATATATGTATATATATATATATATATATATATATATATATATATATATATATATATATATATATATATATATATATATATATCTGACCAGGATATATTTTATTTTGTTAGGTAACATAAGGAATAAGCAGTAACGATAACAGTGAATCAAGTCGGAAAAAAGTTTGCCGCTAGCACCTTCTCTTGCAATACACTGCCTAGACAATTAAATGGAACAATATCATGTAACAAACAATATAATATATATAAAATACAACGTCGCTCTGTCTGTCTGTCGGTTAGTGCGCTTATGACTTGAGAACCACTTATCCGATTTACATGTTTTTTTTTTAATTCATACATCTGTTCTCCTTATAGGTTATCTATAATCTTCTACGATATATAAAAAGTGCAACGTCTGTCTGTTTGTTTGCCCGTTATTGGGCTTATCACTCGAGAACCACTTATCCGATTTACGTGTTTTTTTTTAAGATTTATACATATGTTCTGTGGCCAGGTTTTAGGATATATTTTATTACGTTAGGTAATATAAAAAATAAGCAATGACGATAATAGTGAATTAAGTTGGATAAAAGCTTGCCGTTAGCACACTCTCTTGCAATACGTTGCCTAAACCGTTAAATATGGAACAATATCAAGTAAAAAAGAATACGATATATATTAAATGCAACGTCTCTCTGTCTGTCTGTCTGTCCGTTAGTGCATTTATCACTCGAGAACCACTTATCCGATTTAGGTTTTTTTTTTAAATTCATTTTTAATTCTCTGGCCATGTTATATAATAATAATAATAATAATAATAATAATCTATATAATATGAATAAAACGCAACGTCTCTCAATCTGTCTGTCTGCTCTTTAGTGTGCTTATCATTCAAAAAGCACTTATCCGATTTACGTGTTTTTTTTTTTAATTCTTAACTTATTATCAAAAAAAGTATATAATATATGAAAAACGCAACGTCTTTCTGTCTGTCTGTCTGTTAGTGCGCTTAACACTGAAGAGCCGCTTATCTGTTTTGCGTGTTTTTTTTTTATAAAATACATATATTCTCTGGCCAGGTTATAAGATATATTTTATTATGTTAGATAACATAAGGAATAAATAGTGACGATAATAGTGAATCAAGTCCACGTGAGCGGAGCCGCGGAGACAGCTAATATATATATATATATATATATATATATATATATATATATATATATATATATATATATATATATATATATATATATATATATATATGTATATATATATATATATATATATATATATATATATATATATATATATAATATATATATATATATATATATATATATATATATATATATATATATATATATGTATATATAATACATTAAAATTCCGGGTTTCAATCCGTTCGTCTAACAAAGAATTTGCACGACGTTTTGCCAAAATCTCATTTGGCATTTTCAAGTGCTCTAGCTGCTGCTGATAGATATATGGCATTTTTACCATTTTGTTCTTGCATTTGGTTGCTACTGAACAAATTTTAGGTATAATTACCTATAGTCAAACATAAATGGGTTAAAAGGAAGAGGGAAGAGTTTAGGGCTGCTTTAAACATATCATGTTATACGTCCTTTTGAGGTTTCTTGAAATTGGGGAATCTAAAAAATTACGTTACTTTTTTATTATTTGCAATATATGGGGTGTCAGGTTTTAATTGTAAGTACCTCTAAAGCCTTTTCTCTATTCATGTTGTTCACTATCCGTCTAAAATATAAATTAAATGTTCCAATTAATTTATTCTTCAATGCGAAAAAGTAAAATTCACTATTTATTTTATAACTGTTTGTTAAGCGGGAGAGTAATAGGTAATTCACACGCAGTGTTCCCCATGGAACACTTATAAAATCACTTCGATGTCCGTCCGTCCGTCTGCCTGTCTGTCACACCGATTTTCTCCGAAACTATTTCACATAGAAAATTGAAATTTGGCACTAATATAGAAATCGATGGCCTCATCAGAGCCGTATAGTCTTGAAAGTTAAATTTTGACTTAAGAGGTTAGTTGTGGGAGGTGAAATCGGAAGTAAAAACAATTTTACCAAGTCATCGAGTGGGAATATCAAATGAAAGCTTGTAAAACACTTTGTTTGTACTGCTTTTAAAAAAATGCGAAAAATCGCTGCCCCACCCTTATCTCGAAAAGTACGGATCAAAAAATTTTGAAAAAATTCGGGAATATCCGGGAAGGTGTAGATTAAACGAAAATTATCACGAGAACGTTTAATAATTTATCTGGCATATAAAAAAAAAAAATTTCAAGGTCATCAGTTTTCAGTAAAGATCGGAAAAAACCTTTGTTGAAAACTCATTTGGAATGTGTTTTGTGAAGTCATTGATCATCTTATACCTCCATAACAAAAATTTTTATTTTAAAAGCAATCAACCTACGGAACACTAATTGCACAAGTTCAACTTGCACTTGCCCAGTTTTTATTTAATCCTAGTTTATCTTAACAAGACTTGTACGAAACCTTATTTAGAATTAAATAACTTAATAGTTTATCAATATGGAAGAAATTAAACAGGGATTTATTAAATTAGCAGCAACTTTTGAGCTTGGTTGCTCACAAATTTAATTTATTGGAGAAATTAGTCCTACTCAATGATTTATCACGTTTATTTCCAATTTCTGCCACTCAAGAATTATTGTCCAGAGACGAATTTCCTGATAAACTTAGATCATTAATCTTACTAAAATATGTGACATCTTCTTTAAGGATTACATTACGGTTACAGCAATTCTTTGAAGGTAAATATTTAATTTAGTTCATAATCTATATTACGAACTTTATTTTTATTTTTTTCTTAAATATCAATAAAATGAAAATTGCTAAAGTGGTTTACCCATTATTTTCACTGCAAGATGTAGTTCTAAAATTGGTACCAGATTTAATTTCCTTACCAGAAAAATAACTTAATCCGAACAGAACAATCCGATAATTGAAATAATAGATAGTTTATGGAAAAAAAATGGAAACGGTAAGAGCATCAGGATATTCACGTCACGATAATTCATTTTTGTTACATGCGATTCTTTTTTTTCTTCGTTTACCTCCCCACTTGAGTAGATATTTTACCCTTTTTCATATCCTAGATTCATCGCTAGGTTCTAGCGATTCAACAAAAAATCAAGTAAAATTCAAAATAAGTCACTTGTTTGCGCGTCGGTTCCCATCCAAAAGAGCCTAAAATGACACATTCCGCGTCCGCTAATTAGATTAAAAAGTCGGTATCGGTTGTGAAGAAATAGGTAAGTCGTTTTAATGACACGAAAAATGTGTCTTTGTTTTCACGAGATTCGAAATTGACGCTGCGTCAAAGAGCGGCAAAATTAATAAAAACGGGCTTGAAATTCAGAAACACGTTGAGAAACCTTCACTGGGCGAAAATCACGTCACTAAGGCTCCCTTGGGTCCACGATAACATACTAGAGTGGCAATCACAATCGCCGGACTCCAAACCTATTGAAAACGTTTGATTCCCTGTAAAGAGAAAGCTCAGAAGAGAGACTCTGAGGACTTTGGCTCAGTTGTCTCGCGAGATTCAAAAAATTTTGAAAGTTGACAGCCTCCAAAATGTCAGGCGATTATTGATGCAGGAGGTAACTGGGCAACTTACTAAGGTAAATGCACCATTGTTAGCACACCAAAGAACACATTGATGGCAAAAAATGTTCTCGAAACACACACGTTCTTCCTTGACAGACTGTATAACTGAAATCTGACGAAAATATACAATTTTGAAAATAAGCTGATAATGCCATGAGCATATTTCCTCGCAAGATTTTTGATTTCATCCTTTCAGTAACAATTCAATGTAATTTAAAATTATATAAACGAGAGAAACGAAAAACGTATTTGGGAATATTTTATATATATTTTTCAAATAAAATAAAGTCTTGTTATGACATAATCGGCTTTAGTATCTAATATTTTATCGAACACGCGTTGTTTTCCTTTCAGTTTTAAGTTCTTCTTTAAGCGTCTTTTTCAGCTGACCTTAAAGTTTCTAATTTGTAATGTTAGGAAAGGCCGACTGTCTGTAAAAAAATTCAAGTTTTTTGCTTTTTCTTTATATTGCAGGGTATGAAATTCACATTCTACCAGGAATTTTCAAAAGATCTTTTCCTGGCACCGTGGCGTCCTTTTTCAGTAGTGCGTCCCTTTTTTTCTATCCTAGCAATTAATATTTGAAATGCTGAAGAGTTGCATAAACTTAGATGCTAGTCGACGTAATTCGTTACTTTCTTAAATAATTTTAGAATTAAATCGATATTCCGAAATAAAATTTCGGAATATGGTTTGTTACTTGATTGGTCACTACAACATAAAGTCCAGAAATTTGCACGTGCAAAATGACCAACAAAGATTCCATGACTGCTATATTCCATGCCTTTCCTCCTACGACTATAGTTTCTGAGCCTATAATCTTCATCAGGTACGCTTTAGGCAACGGTATCGATCGTGAAGATCCGAGTACAGTGGAGAGTCAAGTTGGAATGACTCTCGCTGGCTTATAGCAAGCATGGTACCTTAAATAAACGAGATATTACTCGTTAGGCAAGATACAGACCCTTGCGCCTTCTGTTGAGATTTTCGAACTTCGAAAATATAGTTGAGCAGTTTTTCGAAGTTCGAAAATCTCAACAGATGGCGCAAGGGTCTGTATCTTGCCCAACGAGTAGCATCTCGTTTATTTAAGGTACCATGGTTCCTATAAGCCAGCGAGAGTCATTTCAACTTGACTCTCCACGGTACTCGGATCTTCACGATCGATACCGTTGCCTAAAGCCTACCTGATGAAGAGTATAGGCCCAGAAATAATAGTCGTAGGAGGAAAGGCATGGAATATAGCAGTCATGGGATCTTTGTTGGTCATTTTGCACGTGCAAATTTCTCGACTCTAAATTTTAGAATTTTCATAATACATTTATAACTTTATTAAACATTATTCAGCATTTAGCCAACAAAGATATTGTGTAATTAGAAAGCTAACCTTAGATTTATCAGATTTAAAGGTCAGTTTTGTTGAGTTATAATTCATATATCTATTTTAGCATAGAACTTCCCAATCAAATATTTTACACATTACGTTTTCAATTTCACACATAAAAATGCCATTTGTACGAGCGTGGATTTCCCAATAATGTTAAATCATTAATCTTAATGACATGCGTAACAACCCCTCGGGAGCAGGAAGGTATTTGAAGTTGAACTAAGCTTTTTAAGGTTGTAAAAATCATGGAATTTGTTGAAGTATCTGTTACATATACATATTCTGTGTTTTTATATATATATATATATATATATATATATATATATATATATATATATATATATATATATATATATGTATATATATATATATATATATATATATATATATATAAATATAAATACTCGTATATATATATATATATATATATATATATATATATATATATATATATATATATATATATATAAATATATATATATATATATATATATATATATATATATATATATATATATATATATATATATATATATATATATATATATATATATATATATATATATATATATATATATATACGAGGCTAGTTTGAAAAGTCCGTGCAAAAATAAAAACTACTTATGTGTTTGGGGTAAACCTTTTTTATTTTTCCTTTTAGGCTTATACACTTCGTCCAACGATGTTCTAGTTTGTTGATCCCTTCCGAATAATAGGATTTGTCCAAGTCTGCAAAATATCCATTAGTGTCTGCAATCACCTCCTCGTTTGAATAAAATCTTTGTCCCGCCAGCCATTTCTTCAAATTGGGGAACAAATAGTAGTCCGAGGGAGCCAAGTCTGGAGAATAGGGGGGATGTGAAACGAGTTGGAATCCTATTTCCATTAATTTTCAGACCACAACTGCTGAGGTGTGTGCTGGTGCGTTGTCGTGATGGAAAAGGACTTTCTTGTGGGCCAATCGCGGGCGTTTTTCTTGCAGCTCGGTTTTCAAACGGTCCAATAACGATGAATAATATTCACCTGTAATAGTTTTACCCTTTTCCAGATAGTCGATGAGGATTATCCCTTGCGAATCCCAAAAGACAGTCGCCATAAACTTTCCGGCCGAAGGAACGGTCTTCGCCTTTTTTGGTGCAGATTCCCCCTTGGTAACCCATTGTTTAGATTGTTGTTTGGTCTCAGGAGTATAGTAATGTATCCATGTTTCATCCACAGTGACGAAACGATGCTTAAAGTCCTCCGGACTCTTCTGGAACAGCTGCAAACCATCCTTGCAACACTTCACACGATTCCGTTTGTGGTCAAGCGTGAGCAATCGCGGCACCCATCTTGCGGATAGCTTTCTCATGTCCAAATGTTTATGCAAAATATTATGTACCCGTTCAGTCGAGATGCCTACAGCACTAGCAATCTCACGCACCTTAACTCTTCTGTCATCCATCACCATATCATGGATTTGATCAATGATTTCTGGAGTCCACAGGCCGTCCAGAACGTTCAGCGTCACTTGTGCCCATATGGTCAGTCCGAAAATTTTGAAACCACTTATAAACTGTTCTAATCGAAGGTGCAGAGTCACCATAATGTTTATCAAGCTTCTCTTTAGTCTCCTGAGGCGTTTTGCCTTTCATAAAGTAATGTTTAATCACCACACGAAATTCTTTTTCGTCCATTTCTTGAAAATCACTCGACTTCCTTGATTCACACGAATGCCAAACACAAAGAAATAGACCAATATGGCTGAAGCTTGGTGTGTATTCATTCAAGAGATGCTACTAACTAAACATGACCTCGATACGCGCCGGTGGTGCCATCTCTCAGACTTTGCACGGACTTTTCAAACCAGCCTCGTGTATATATATATATATATATATATATATATATATATATATATATATATATATATATATATATATATATATATATATATATATATATATATATATATATATATATATATATATATATATATATATATATATATATATATATATATATATATATATATATATATATATATATATATATATATATTCAACGCCAAGACACCGACCAGTGATCAACGCTTTAAAAAAGATGGATGAGATTCCATCGAAATGTCAGCGAAATCGTCCATCAAGGGACTTTAAGCTAACACGGGATACCCATATATATATATATATATATATATATATATATATATATATATATATATATATATATATATATATATACGTATATTCTTCTTCTTAAGGTGCCGTGCAGATTCCTGCATAGGCGTCTGTACCAAACTTCTCTCATCAGATGAGTCTGTTCAAAGCCGCATTTTGGAGAGACCGAAAATCACTTATTCCGGTCCAGTGACGAATATTGCGCAGCCATGATAGTTTTTTTTGTCCCATTCCCCTTTTGCCTTGAATTTTACCCTGCAGTATCAGTTCCCCACGAATAATATGACCTAAGCATGAAATCTTTCTCCTTTTTGTGTTTTCGAATAATTCGCGATCTTTCAGGTTGGCTCTCTCGATCACCTCATTTCTCACTCTATCACCCCAAGATACTTATAGCGTTCTTCTGAGTATCCACATTTCAAATGCCTCCAGTTTGTTAATAGATGACAATTTCAATATCTAAGTTTCAACATCGTACAGCAAAACGGACCAAACATAGCACTTAACCATCCGGTAACTGCGTTGCAGGTTAAAGTTTTTATTACAAAGTAATTTGCGTAACTTGATGCTCTTGCCTGCTCAACTCTTGCTTTAATTTCCATGTACGAGTCACATTTGTCATTCACAAGGCATCCCAGGTATTTAAACTTGTTAACCCGTTCTATGTTCTCGCCATTTATATGAATTCGGACGTCTTGTATGGGATTTCTACTGATGACCGTGAATTTTGTTTTGTCTATGTTAAAGCTTAATCCAATATTTTCTCCTACCTTGTGTATAGCCTTCACTAATGCTTGAAGAACATCTGCGCTATCTGCCAGAATGGCAGTGTCATCTGCATATGAATCGGAATACAATGCCTTAACGAAGGCTCATTTGACATATAAATTAAACAGCATGGGTGACAAAACACAACCCTTTCTAACTTCAAAATCTTCCGTTGTCTAACCATTCTGAAGTTTTACGTCTGCTGATTGATTCCAATATAGGTTGGCAATGACTTTTATATCTTTAGAATCTAGCTCTAGTTCTTGTAGATATTTCAAGTGTTTGTCATTTATATATATTTATATATATATATATATATATATATATATATATATATATATATATATATGTACATATATATATATATATATATATATATATATATATATATATATATATATATATATGTACATATATAAATATGTATATATATATATATATATATATATATATATATATATATATATATGTACATATATAAATATGTATATATATATATATATATATATATATATATATATATATATATATATATATATATATATATATATATATATATATACATTATATATACATATACATATATATGTCGAGTACTAGTAACATTATAAACTTAGGAAATCTGACTACAACCCCTACAATATTACGGACTAGTTACAGTATTATTATTAAACTGAACTAACCTGAACTCTGTGAATGTAAAAAAAACAAAGTTTTGTGCAATTCTAAATGCACACAAATTGTAATAATGCTTAATCTAATCCGTAACTTTGTAATGTTACTAGTATGATTATAATATTTCGGTATTGATAATAGTCCTACGATATATACATACATATATATATATATATATATATATATATATATATATATATATATATATATATATATATATATAAATATATAAATATATATATATATATATATATATATATATATATATATATATATATATATATATATATATATATATATATATATATATATATATATATATATATATATATATATATATATATATATATATATATATATATATATATATATATATATATATATATATATATATATATATATACATACATATATATATATATATATATATATATATATATATATATATATATATATATATATATATATATATATATATATATATATATGGGTCATTCCTCGTCCACTGTATTCCCCCTTTAGTCCATAAATTAACGTAATTTATGAGGACACAATCTGTTTCAGATTAAAGCTTATGATATGTAGTTTTGAATTTTGAGTGGCGTATTAAGAAATTGTGCTGATTTGGGCTCAATACCAACCCAAATTTGAAAATTTATTTCAAAAAATTTCAGAGAAACTAAAGTTTTCTCTAATAATCTTATTCTACTCCAAAAAAACCTACGACTTTTGTAGAAAAAGTTTTTTAATGACCTTAATTATCGGAGATATTTATCACAGCGTATTTGCCATATTTTAGATATTCAATAATATATGGCTGATTCCCTTTGTGTCAGTTCTGTCATTTACAGCGTTTTTTTCTTTTTGTTATCTCAGTCACTTCCTTGATTTGTAATTTTGTATAGTGTGCGTCTTGGTTTATGATTTTGGTTCCTTTATAATTAAAATCATGTTTATGTTCGGTTACATGTTTGTATCTATCAAAAAAACTAGAACTATCAGAAAAACTAAAAAATACATTAAAAAAATCACATCATGAAAGTGTGCCATAAAATTCATAATAAATTAAGTTCATTGTTCACAAGTTTAAAAAGTCCTACTCCCATCATGAACCAGGCAAATGTAGTGTACTCGATTCCAAGTATGGATTGTCCTAGAAAATATATCGGAATGACTAGCCAATTACTTAAAAACAGAATAAACGGACACAAATACACAAATAATGCATCTACAACACTAAACAAACATGTAACCGAACATAAACATGATTTTAATTATAAAGGAGCCAAAATCATAAATAAAGACGCATGCTATACAAAATTACAAATCAAGGAAGCGAACGATATAAAAAAAAAGGAAAAAAAACGCTCTAAATGAGCCACATATATACAAACTTACTAAAATAAAAATAAATATAAGTGATATATTTCAACACCCAGTACACAAAAAATTTTGATGTAAAAATAAAAAGCATCTTGATATGAGCCATCAAAATACTGATTTCAGTAACACACTGACGGGTATAATTGCAAATTGCGTATCCTGAAAATACATTTTATTCTAATTTGTCATTACATATTTTTAAAAAGTAATGTTTACAGTGACAGGGAAAATTTTAAAATGTGTGAGACAATTCTGTTTGTTTTTAGAGCTGTAAAGTATGAGGCTTTGCAAATGCCCAAAAAATTGGGGGAAACGTTAGAAAAAAATAAACAAATAATCGTTTCATTACCGAATCTAAATACCTAATAATAAATCACGTCATTTATACATATATATATATATATATATATATATATATATATATATATATATATATATATATATATATATATATATATCCTTTGTGGCTCGAATAAAAGTTAAAATATCTTCCTGACCAAGTCGGTTTTGTGTTTCTGGATCATATTATTTTTCTGTCTGGATTATACAATTTTTTCTTGTGAGTGTTAGATCTAACAAATTATATACATATATATATATATATATATATATATATATATATATATATATATATATATATATATATATATATACATATATATATATATATATATATATATATATATATATATATATATATATATACATATATATATATATATATATATATATATATATATATATATATATATATATATATATATATATATATATATATATATATATAGTACTCCATTTCCTCCTCTGTTAAAAGATTGTAGAACTTTGGTAAGCTTAATTCAACTTCAAATACCTCCCGATCTGAGGTTGTCACGTATGTCATTAAGATTAATATTATGAGGAAATACAGAAAAATGTTTTTTATGGTCGAAATTGAAAACATAATTTGATAAATTATTTGAATGAGAAGTTTTTTTACCAAAACAGACATATTCCTTACAAAGCTAGAAAAATGTTTAAAAAGTTTAACTAAATAAAAAAATATCTCTGCTAAACTAACACTAATGCTAAATTAAGTTTAATAAAAGTTGTTATAATATATTGCTATAATTCTAGAATCATTCAGGAATATAATTAATTATGCCGATTGGCTTATAAGTGTAGGCCACTCTTTAGTCTATAAACCTACAGTACCCGAAAATCAGATACCTATATCCATATCAAAATCAAAGTAACTTGAAAATAAAACAATCACATTTTACAAAGTTAAGCATTATTATGGTTTTAGTTCAGTTTTTACTTTTCTTGCTACGAAAAATCTTATATTCGTGAAACCACTATCCTCTCAGATTTGGATGTAACTTATTTTTAAAGCTGTTGAAAATCATGTCATCCATAACGAAAAGACATGAGATGTACTAGTACAAAAGATGCCAATGATGCCATGAAAAATTCATGGGAAAATTCTTTGTAAAATGTAAATTTCATACCCTAATATATGAAGAAAAGCACAAACCCGGAATGTATTTTTTTCACGGATAGGCGGACTTTCCTAAGTTAACGAACTAAAAAGTTTAAGGGCAGCGTAAAGAAGAAGCTTATAAAAGAGCTTAAAACTGAAAGTAAAAAAAATAACGTGGACTGGATAAAATATTAGATACTAAAGCCGATTATGTCATAACCAGACTTTGAAAGATGTAGCGAAAATATTTCCAAACACTTTTCCCGTTTTTGTTGTTTATATAACTTTAAATACGAATTACACTGGTCTGTCTCGTAAAGGATCAAATTAAGAACACATTTCATATCTGATGGGTCTCCAAATGCAACAAAAAATATATTTGTAGTATTATCGGTTAATTAATTGATTTTCAAAATTGTATATTCTCTTTTCATTTGCGTCGCGCCTGCCTAAAATCAACTAAAAAGCATAGAAAATTATTCTTATTTTAAAAGAGGCTAATATACTAAATTTGACTAAATAGTACTTCTAATTATTCATATTTTAATTATATTTTTCTAGAAACAACCTTTCAAGGTAATTTTAAATTAATGTCCGTTTATTCACCTATCATAATGGTCAGTTAAGTAAAAATATTAGTTACTTTCTATTTACAGTAAAACAAGATCAGTCATATATTCGTACAGTGCACTTAAAATTGGTGGACTGCTTCGACTAGTAACGAATTAATCAAGTTGCTAGTTTTGTAATACTTCCAAAATTTGGACTATCGGTTTCAATGATACTATTAAAGTTGAAGTTTTAGCGAATAGAAATTAGAAAGCAAAGAAATATTATATTTATAATTATTAGCTTAGTTACATATAACCAGCCTTTAAAATTAATAAGTATACGTTTATAAAAGTAAATAAATATAAAATACTAATATGGAATCTAGCGCGATTTTTAGTATACAGCATCAATTCAGTTTTCTTATGGCCAAAAATTTTTAAAAAAAAGTAACTTTTTGCATACTATCATCATGCGATAAAGGTTGGAGGGGGGGGGTAGCAATTTAGGCTACTGTTACATTAGTAAAAAAGTGCTATCGAAACAATATAGAGGTATTGGTACTTCACACCCTGGGGGTATATTTAGGGATTTCTAGAAAAGTTCAGCGTTTAGGCTGTGAACTACGTTCACAATTATTTTGATGAAGCGTAAACATATATACTCAATTATTCGACGTACACTAGTTCGTTTCCCTATTGACGAAAGAATGCATGAGTTCTTCAAGTGACTATCAGTGAAGTAATTAGCCGTAGGAGTTGACTAGACTAATCTGACATTCCTTACCATAAAACATCAGTTATATGGTTGGTTGGTTGGTTGGTGGTCGGCGGAGTAAGCGATTATGCCTATTTGTGCACTGCAGGTGAAAGTTTATTTGCATGCACTGCTTAGAGATACGAGAGTCATTCAATAAGTAAAGAGACAAATAGCTTTAGCTCAAAAACGGTTTATTGGATTGCTACAAAATTTAGCGTACTTTTTGATATAATCTCCCCCAATAGTAATAGATTTGTCCCACCTTTCTGTCAGCTTCTTGATTGCTGTGGCAAAGAATTATTTTCGGTAATACAAAGAAAGGTTGAGAGTAGAGTTTCAAAAATATTTATGACTGAAATCTGACAGTTTTCTCATATAATTACTGGTAAAATTGCAAATATTAAGAATACTACAGTTTTCAGACTAAACTCTAAAAAGGACGTATAAGACGATATATACCAAGCAGTTCTCCCATGTCTCATTCGCAACTTTCATATTTTGGCTGCACAAAGGACCCCGCACATATCTTATGGAAAATGGCTCTGGGTTAAATTCGCTCAAACTTTGCTATCTTCTAGTTTTTGTTATTCTGAACAAAAGTTCCCACGGTCACAGCATAATCTGACGAGGCGTTTTTTGCTCTATAAGGTTTCAAGTTTTGGTAATAATAGCTCAATCGTATACGTATGTGAAACTATTTTTACTATTTGAAACTATTTTTTTACTAACTTTTTAACCTTTTTCACGTTAAGTGTAACAGTATAATAGTGTAGTATTGTATGTGTATAAATGTGACCCCCGCTCTTCTCCCGCTATCAGCCTGTCCGCGAGTCACGTCCTCAGGTTGGAAGCATTGTCTCGAGTAGGGCGTCAGGCTATCCCCTCTTTACCTACATATGCACAGAACGAGGACATTCTCTCGCCGAACAAAGTATACACATACACTACATGTAGCATTTTACCAAATGAAGTGGTTAACAGCTGTTAAGAACGTGTTTTATTTTCATGAAATATGTAATATTATGGTCTGATCATTGGTATATAATGATACAGTCAATTTTTTTGTTCTAATGTGCAAGGTTCGAATGGGATAATTCGATTCAGAATATTTTGCAATTAAAAATATTAAACGTATTTTGCACTAATAGTATCTGAACTTCAATACCTCTGGTAGATCTTCTGATATAAACTATTTTTTCGAAATATTAATTATTTCATTTTTTTCAGTTTTTATCGTGAATAATTGGTTTCGTTAGTATAAAATCACATATGATTAAAGATGATTTGTTTTTTGTACCAAGTATCATAGACCTGGCTCATACAAAAGTACGAGTATCAATATTTAGTTAAGAGAACTGTATGCACTTCCTCTAATATTCAGTTAGGTGTAATTAAAATATATAAAATATATTTTTATCATTAGTTAGTACTTTGTAGTAATGATGAATGCAGTCCGTTCTGGACATAGTCGTCAGTGCTATGTCTGTAATCGACTTTATAATTTTAGGCAAATAATAAATCTTCTTGGTGAACAGAATGAAGGCAAATGCGAAATCGCTATTCGGCATCGTGAAATAGGAAATTATCCACCACTCGAGATAGCCATAGATACACGAATATGTTTTAACTGTAACTTGTCTATCAATGCAGTAATGCGCGATGTGGAAAGAGATCCCACATGCTTCAGGCTTAATGTTTTAACGCAAACAGCAAGTTGCTCATATCTTATATGTAATTCACCAGATAATGTACAGAGGCTTTCTATTCAAAGCAGGACAAATGTTTATATAAGGAAAGATATTTATATACCAAATAATGTTAGATGTTGCCCATTACATTTAAATGAATAAGGTTACATTTTACCGAATTTGCTTGAAGGACTGAGATACATTAATAGACCTTAGTCTTAAAAGGTCAAGAATTGTTGGGTTTCTTGCAGAATCTACGCATAGTAGCTAATGATAATTATGAAAATAGATTCAGTGATGAAAATAAGTTTAGTGAGGAGGAATTTAAAGTAATGACTTCTGTCACTAAAGATCAATTCTGCTTACTGGATATGGTACTTCGAGACAAGTCAGCAAAAAAGATCTCTTAGCGTTTCTTTGTAAAATCAAGGATTATCTGACGAATTTTTAACAATTATTTTTAAATATAATACAAGGCAGAGACAAGTCCTGCAATTGCAAAGGTTCGTAAGTCATTAATGCAACAATTCGTTCTGCAAAATATAGGGTTCAATGCAATAACCAGAGCAGTATATATAGAAAGTCATATACCTGCATTTGCGAACTAATTTTACAACCCGACCCCGGAAAATCCAAAAGCTATATCGTACATTGATGGTTCTTATATAATGATTCCAAAAAGTACCAACTTTCGAGTTTTAAGGGAATCATACTGTGTGCATAAAGGTCTTCTCAAACTTGCACTAGTTGTAGCCGCAAATGGTTACATTTTTGACTTTCAGGGACCGTATTTTTCGGATTCTCGGAACAATGATACGCAGATACTTCGTTGCGAATACGAACGAGACAATGGTATCAAGGTGGCGACATTTTTGTTGTTGATAGAGGATATCGCGATTCTATTTCTTTATTTTGAACGAAATGATTTTACGTATAAAATGTCTGCTTTATTAGGACCTAATAAAAGTCAATTAACAACAGAAGAACCCAATCAATCCCGTTTAGTCACTAAGACGAGATGGAATGTAGAGGCAAGAAATGAACACATCAAGTCTATATTTAAATTCTTGCGTGACGTTATTCCAATCATTCATGCTCCGAACATAGGCGATTATCATTGCATTGCTGGAGCTACCATAAATAGATACCATCCTCTAATAGAAATGCAAAATGCCACCGTAGAAACGGCGCAAGCCATGCTATTAAAGGCACGGACAAGAAATGAGCTTCAAGCACGCGTTGAAGTTGAAGATTTGAAGAGGAGAAACGGTCAATGGATTTTGATCGACGAAAATTACATACCTGGGTTTCCAAGACTGACATTAGATTATTTAAAGAATTTAACTGTAGGCACGTATCAGATAGAGTTGGCACCGTCTTACATTCAAGACAAGTTGCAGAGAGATAAAGTTGAAGAACTCCAATTAGATCAACTCATAACAGAACCCGGCTTACTAAGATTTAGAATTTATTTTAGATTTAGAAATGCTACTAAGCATCTGTTGTGGATTAAATACGAATCAGATCAGAATTGAATACATAATGAACCGATACGTGAATATTATTGTACGTGCAAAGTTGGTGCTCGAACTCACGGTGCTTGTACTCATGTTACCAGCATTTAGTGGTATTTAGGTTACGCGCGATATGGAAATGTAAAATACCCATGGATTATGCCATTGCATGTAATACAAGATGCCGGTGACCGACCATTACTTTTCGAGTTAAATGAAGTAATAAAATAATATTATGGATGTTTATATTTCATGGCTCATTTTTGAATATGCTGTAGTCCTCGTCGTTCTGAGCAAATGTCTCCATGGATATAACATGATTCTATGAACGGATTTCGCGCTACGGGCCTTCCAATCACAGGATTAACATATCTGTTGAATATTTATCTATGCTCCCTCTCCCCTCCCTCGTCTTTTTTGACCCGCAGAGGACAGGCATAGTTAATCATTTATATCAAACACTGACAAGAATACCCTCGGTTCTGCGAATTCACGCACGACATTCAATCAGTCATAAATACAGAGATATATTAATATTCAACACATATCCTGATTTTGTGACTGGAAGGCCCGTAGCGCGAAATCCATTTATAGAGTCACATTACATCCATGAAGACATTTGTCGAAAACGACGAGGACTATAACATATCCAAAATTAGCAAAATCCACAGAAAAACATATTCCCATAAGATTGATGCGGGGTTCTTTCTATAACTCGGACTTTCTACTACATATTACACATACTGTTCAAACAGCTAACTTGTTAGCTAAACTCTTTGCATTCTACTGTCGATTTCCAATAAAAAACATCACCCAATGTGCAGTCAATAATGCCCGATATTGTCTTCAGACAGTTTGTCTTAAAACGTATTTTATTGAAGCTAGACACCAAAAAAGCTTCTGGCGCTGATGAAATACCTGTCACAGTACTTAAAAAAAAATGTGCAAAAAAGGTGCAGGCGAACTAACATCAGTTTTCTCTAGACTTTTCGGTCTTTCCTATAGAAAGGGAATATTTACTTTCGCCGAAAATGCACTACAGTTAAGGCGATATCTAACAAAGGCAAGAAGACCTTGCCAAGAGGCAAGAGGAAGTTGCTTCGGAGATATTATACTGTGGGTTATGTGGCTGCGTGTTATTTTTGCATTAACCAAGGTTCTTACCCTACTTATTTTTAGTGTTCCGTACGGAACACTTATAAGATGACTTCGGTGTCTGTCTGTCTGTCTGTCACACCCGATTTTCTCCGAAACTATTTGTCATAGAAAGTTGAAATTTGATAATAATATAGGAATTGATAGCCTCATCAGAGCCGTGTAGTTTTGAAAGATAAATTTTGACTTAAGGGGTTAGTTTTGGGGGGGTGAAATCCGAAGTGAAAAAAAAATTTTTTACTAGGTCATCGAGTGTGGTGTCAAATGAAAGCTTGTGAAAACACGAGTAATATATATATATATATATATATATATATATATATATATATATATATATATATATATATATATATACATATATATATACAGTCCCTGGCCAAATTATTAGACGCACTGCAAGATTTCATGTAAAATATTAATTATCGAGTGATATTGTACCGTTTTATTATTTTAAATTGATTTGTTTTTTATTTTTTATATTATCCAATCAATTACCTATTTATTTGACATAAATAAAACAGCATTAATTTAGAAAAGCATAAGTTTATTAAGTTTTAAAGAAAAGTGAAATTAATGTTAGTAAAAGTCAATATTTAGTTGAGCCACCTTTAGCCGCTATCAAAGCTTTAATTCTGCGCGGCATGCTATCAATGCAAGATTGTACTGTCTCCCGCATTTGAGGATGATGATTCCACACATGAATAATCTTTTCTAGGAGCTGGGTTTTTTGTTGGTAATCACATCTTTAGCCACTTCTCTTTTCATCAGCTCCCACGGGGTTCATATCAGGGCTATTACCCGGCCAATCCAACAGAGGGATATTTTTTTCTGCCAAAAAAGCTTTAACAGACCGAGCAGTGTGGCAGGGAGCTCCATCTTGCATGAAAGTGAATGGTTCCCCATTTGGAAACCATTCTCTGAGCTGAGGAATCAACCGATTTTGTAATACTTCTTTGTACTGATCTTGCCTCATTATTCCTTTGACGACGTACAGACGTCCAGTACCCTTGCCGCTGATGACTGACCAAATCATCACTTTGGTGGGATGTTTAACCGTCGGGACGACACAATCAGGATGAAACTTTTCTCCATGACGACGACGCACATACTGAGCTTTATTCTGCAAAATTTCGAATGTGCTTTCGTCACTGAAGCAGACCTGTCAAAAATAGGAAAAATATATAAACTTCCATGTTTATTTGCTTTATTTAACTGAAAATGATAATAATGTATCAATTATTGATTAAATTGCTGTATCTTACCGATCTCCAGAAGTCCACATCTTTGTCTTGCCATTGTTTGGCCCACTTCAGGCGCTTTGCTTTCATTGCAGCTGTTAACTTGGGCTTCCTGGCGGGGCGACAGGCCTTAAAATCTAATTCTTTCAATTTTCTGCGAACAGTGCGCTCAGAAGCATTTACGCTAGCATCCTGGAGTTGTGATTTTATTACCTTTGTGGTAGCAAATCTGTTTTCTACACAAATTTTCTTCAAACATCTCTCTGACCGTAGAGTGGAAATTGGTTTTCTACCGCACCTTTTCTTTCTTTTCGGGCTTAATTCCTTCCCTGACTCAATTTTCTTTTTTATGCGTCGTACACTAGCTTCAGAAACCTCCAATCTTCGTGATATTTCTCGGTTTGTAAATGTTTTCGCAATCACAAGGGCCTTCACTTCAGCTTTTTTACGTGGTGAAAGATCGCCTTTTCTACCCATAATGAAAATAGTCCAATTACTTTTTTAAAACACTGCATACAAAATAACTGAGTAGTATAAAACTGTTAAACAAACAATCACTGTCCATAAAGCCACAGAAACACGTCCGTACCTGACTCGATTCCGATCGCGACTGATACAGGTTTGTACTTATTTACGTTCATGTATCACTTTGTCAACACAGTGTTACCATATGTTAAAAATAAATACAAATATGTAGTCTACAACAATTCTTTTAAATAAAAAAAATATTGTAGTTTAAATATACCATTATTGCATAAAAACTCTTAAGAAACATAAAATTACTAAAAAAAATACGGTGCGTCTAATAATTTGGCCAGGGACTGTATATATATATATATATATATATATATATATATATATATATATATATATATATATATATATATATATATATATATATATATAATATATATATATATATATATATATATATATATATATATATATATATATATATATATATATATATATATATATATATATATATATATATATATATATATATATATATATATATATATATATATATATATATATATATATAAAATGTAATACTGCGCACATTTTCTTTGTATTATTTTTAAAAAATCGCGAAAAATCGCTGTCCCCCCCACCTTATCATGAAAAGTACTGATCAAAATATTTCGAAAAAATTCTGGAATATTCTCCACGGGGTGTAGATTGAATTAAAATTATCACGAGTGCATTACCTTTAATAATTTATCTGGTATATAAAAAAAAATAAAAATTTCAAGGTCATCAGTTTTCAGTGAAAATTGGAAACAAACTTTGTTGAAAACTCATTTGGGGTGTGTTTTGTGAAGTCACTGATAATTTTATACCACCGGAACACAATTTTTTATTTTAAAAGCAATCAACTTACGGAACACTAATTGTGCAAGTTCAACTTGCACTTGACCGGTTATTTTATTTTAAGTTGTATAATTATTTTTAAATATAATACAAGGCAGAGACAAGTCTTGCAATTGCAAAGGTTCGTAAGTCATTAATGCAACGATTCGTTCTGCAAAATATAGGGTTCAATGCAATAACCAAAGCAGAATATATAGAAAGTCATATACCTGCATTTGCGAACTAATTTTACAACCCAACCCCGGAAAATCCAAAAGCTATATCGTACATTGATGGTTCTTATGTTATATAATGATTCCAAAAAGTACCAACTTTCGAGTTTTAAGGAAATCATACTGCGTGCATAAAGGTCTTCTCAAACCTGCACTAGTTGTAGCCGCAAATGGTTATATTCTTGACATTCAGGGACCGTATTTTTCGGATTCTCGGAACAATGATGCGCAGATACTTCGTCGCGAATAAGAACGAGATAATGGTATCAAGGTGGCGACATTTTTATTGTTGATAGAGGATATCGCGATTCTATTTCTTTATTTTGAACGAAATGATTTTACGTATAAAATGTCTGCTTTATTAGGACCTAATAAAAGTCAATTAACAACAGAAGAACCCAATCAATCCCGTTTCGTCACTAAGACGAGATGGAATGTAGAGGTAAGAAATGAACATATCAAGTATATATTTAAATTCTTGCGTGACGTTATTCCAATCATTCATGCTCCGAACATAGGCGATTATCATCGCATTGCTGGAGCTATCATAAATAGATACCATCCTCTAATACGCGTAGAAATGCAAAATGCCACTGTAGAAACGGCGCAAGCCCTGCTAGTAAAGGCACGGACAAGAAATGAGCTTCAAGCATGCGTTGAAGTTGAAGATTTGAAGAGGAGAAACGGTCAATGGGTTTCGATCGACGAAAATGACATACCTGAGTTTCCAAGACTGACATTAGGTTCTTTAAAGAATTTAACTGTAGGCACGTATCAGATAGAGTTGGCACCGTCTTACATTCAAGACAAGTTGCAGAGAGATGAAGTTGAAGAACTCCAAATAGATCAACTCATAACAGAACCTGGCTTACTAAGATTTAGAATTTATTTTAGATTTAGAAATGCCACTAAGCATCTGTTGTGGATTAAATACGAATCAGATCAGAATCGAATACATAATGAACCGATACGTGAATATTATTGTACGTGCAAAGTTGGTGCTCGAACTCACGGTGCTTGTGCTCATGTTACCAGAATTTAGTGGTATTTAGGTTACGCGCGATATGGAAATGTAAAATACCCATGGATTATGCCATTGCATGTAATACAAGATGCCGGTGACCGACCAATACTTTTCGAGTTAAATGAAGTAATAAAATAATATTATGGATGTTTATATTTCATAACCAACTTTCGTAACACATACACACACCACACACATACACACACATACTAGCGCGCGCGCACGCACGTGTAAAGGGTCAGATTCCCGCCACGTCCACGTCGTTGATCCTGGATAATGCTAAAAATTTATACACATACAATACTACACTATTATACTGTTACACTTAACGTGAAAAGGTTAAAAAGTTAGTAAAAAAGTAGTTACGAATAGTAAAAATAGTTTCACATACTTATACGATTGAGCTATTATTACCAATACTTAAAACTTTATAGATAAAACGGCTCGTCAGATCATGTTGTGACCATGGGAACTTTTATTCAGAATAACAAAAACTAGAAGATAGCAAAGTTTGAGCGAATTTAACCGAGAGCCATTTTCCATAGGATATGTGCGGGGTCCTTTCTGAAACGGAGGATTTTAAAACTGATCTTATTTTTTATATTCATTTTAACTATCAGCAAGTTCAGTTAAAATTTCTTGACTTTAACAATAATAATAATCACAGAAATATTGGAACCGTACGAGCGTATGCTGTCTCCTAAAAAAATAAATTTTCCCAACTTAACGTCTACGCTACTCACCTAGTTCTTCCACATCCAACACTTTATTTTTAGGATCCATAGTGACGTAAATAAAATGTTAACTGATCAAATTTATTAATAAATAACTTTTTTGTTAACACGGACCATAAATTTTATACTTACACGTATATGTCTAGTTAATAACTAATTTTTATCATAGTTAGACCCTATTTTGCTTGAGAACAAACTACAAATCTTACTTGCCAACTTAGGGATAAACCGGTTGAGAAGGGTGCTAATAATTCAACTTTAACATAGGTAGAGCCGACACGGACTAATTCAACTAATGCTTATTGATTTGATGACCTAACTTGTGGTTAACATAAACAAGAAAATATTAAAAGCTATAAAACATTACCATTTCAAATCCTAAAGTAAGTTACAACAGTATTTATACGTTACTTTGACCAATACTAATGTACTCGGAAATCTTAAAGACTACCTTATGTTTAACAGCCAAGTATCATAAACCAGGGAGTTATTTCTGTCAAAATGTAAGAAAACACTTCAATTTTAAATATTAAAAGTTTTTTTACACTTTGACATCTAGTATTATCCAATTTAATCGTCAGCTTTTTATACACGTAAATATAGTAGATATAGGTATTGCAACTCCGATGAATTTTTGACAAAATGATTTTTTTAACATACTTTATATCTAGTATTGAAATTTTCTGTAAACGAAGAAAATATCAGGATTTTAACAGCTCCGAACATAAGGAACTTTTTGTAAATAAGTGTATATTTTCCACTCCAAACAATCGAAATTATTAAATAAATAAATAGAGGAAATATAATACTTTTTGTATTTAGTCAGTTATCAGCGTCAAGGTGAAAAAGTGTAATTAAGTTTACAGCTACTAGTCAAATATCACAAAAACCAAATTTTATTTTATCATTTTATTAGAGGCATATTAAAGTACTAAAAGTATAACATGGAAAAATAATCTCAATAAAGACAGAGGACCTATCCTTTATACTTTATATCTAGTATTGAAATTTTCTGTAAACGAAGAAAATATCAGGATTTTAACAGCTCCGAACATAAGGAGCTTTTTGTAAATAAGTGTATATTTTCCACTCCAAACAATCGAAATTATTAAATAAATAAATAGAGGAAATATAATACTTTTGTATTTAGTCAGTTATCAGCGTCAAGGTAAAAAAGTGTAATTAAGTTTACAGCTACTAGTCAAATATTACAAAAACCAAATTTTATTTTATCATTTTATTGGAGGCATATTAAAGTATTAAAAGTATAACATGGAAAAATAATCTCAATAAAGACAGAGGACCTATCCTTTATACTTTTCTTACAGGTTCCTTGACCAGAACTAAGCCGACCTCTGTAACTGGTCGAACGATTTCCCTCGAGTACAATAGTTGGTAAAACGAGCGTCGAGGGTAACAAAAACTGTTTGATGTAGTAGTTGTGTAGTGTCATTGTGCTCAAGATTTTCAAAAACTCCGAACAGTTTGACAGACCTAAATGAAATTTTTTATTTGTACCAAAAAATTGTATAAACTTGATTTTAAGTCGTAAATTTGTAATAATATTAATAATATTTTTGACTGAACAGCTTTAAAAAATTTCATAATATTTTTATTTTTATATACAACTTTATATTACAGAGCGCTTCATTTGAGGTCAATATACAATATTTGCCATTTTTTTTTCATGGTTTGCTAAAATTTAGCTTAAACAATTTTCTGTACAAACAAGTTACTGTAATATTTAATTCTAGCATCTACAAAAAATATATGTCGGCTGAATTAAGGATGATAAAACTCAGATCCAGCAAAGAATCCCGCACCAATCTTATAGGATGTGGATTTGGCTCATTTTTGAATATGCTATAGTCCTCGTCGTTCTGAGCAAATGTCTCCATGGATATAACACGATTCAATGAATGAATTTCGCGCTACGGGCCTTCCAATCACAGGATTAACATATCTGTTGAATATTTATCTATGGTCCCTCTCCCCTCCCTCGTCTTTTTTGACCCGCAGTGGACAGGCATAGTTAATCATTTATATCAAACACTGACAAGAATACCCTCGGTTCTGCGAATTCACGCACGACATTCAATCAGTCATAAATACAGAGAAATATTAGTATTCAACACATATCCTGATTTTGTGATTGGAAGGCCCGTAGCGCGAAATCCATTTATAGAGTCACATTATATCCATGAAGACATTTGTCCAGAACGACGAGGACTATAACATATCCAAAAATTAGCCAAATCCACAGAAAAACATATTCCCATAAGATTGATGCGGGGTTCTTTCTATAACTCGGACTTTCTACTACATATTACACATGCTGTTCAAACAGCTAACTTGTTAGCTAAACTCTTTGCATTCTACTGTCGATTTCCAATAAAAAACATCACCCAATGTGCAGTCAATAATGCCCGATATTGTCTTCAGACAGTTTGTCTTAAAACGTATTTTATTGAAGCTAGACACCAAAAAAGCTTCTGGCGCTGATGAAATACCTGTCACAGTACTTAAAAAAAAATGTGCAAAAAAGGTGCAGGCGAACTAACATCAGTTTTGTCTAGACTTTTCGGTCTTTCCTATAGAAAAGGAATATTTACTTTCGCCAAAAATGCACTACAATTAAGGCGATATCTAATAAAGGCAAGAAGACCTTGCCAAGAGACAAGAGGAAGTTGCTTCGGAGATATTATACTGTGGGTTATGTGGCTGCGTGTTATTTTTGCATTAACCAAGGTTGTTACCCTACTTATTTTTAGTGTTCCGTACGGAACACTTATAAGATGACTTCGGTGTCTGTCTGTCTGTCACACCCGATTTTCTCCGAAACTATTTGTCATAGAAAGTTGAAATTTGATAATAATATAAGAATTGATAGCCTCATCAGAGCCGTGTAGTTTTGAAAGATAAATTTTGACTTAAGGGGTTAGTTTTGGGGAGGGGTGAAATACGAAGGGAAAAAAAAATTTTTTACTAGGTCATCGAGTGTGGTGTCAAATGAAAGCTTGTGAAAACACGAGTAAAATATATATATATATATATATATATATATATATATATATATATATATATATATATATATATATATATATAAAATGTAATACTTGCGCACATTTTCTTTGTATTATTTTTAAAAAATCGCGAAAAATCGCTGTCCCCCCACCTTATCTTGAAAAGTACTGATCAAAATATTTTGAAAAAATTCTGGAATATTCTCCACGGGGTGTAGATTGAATTAAAATTATCACGAGTGCACTACCTTTAATAATTTATCTGGTATATAAAAAAAAATAAAAATTTCAAGGTCATCAGTTTTCAGTAAAAATTGGAAACAAACTTTGTTGAAAACTCATTTGGGGTGTGTTTTGTGAAGTCACTGATAATTTTATACCACAGGGACACAATTTTTTATTTTAAAAGCAATCAACTTACGGAACACTAATTGTGCAAGTTCAACTTGCACTTGACCGGTTATTTTATTTTAAGTTGTATAATTAATAATAAGCAAAAAATACGTTTATCATGAACACTTTTCTAAGTGTTAAAATTACGAAAAAAGAGAAAGGTTTTTTTTTAATTTTTAATGATTTTATAATATCAAGTATACTTTTAACTTAACTAAAAAAAAATTGTCTGACTTTTTTTGGCCAATTCGCATTGCTTTGAATGTAAAATTATTCTATTTTGAAGGTTAAGGTATAATAATAATATATGCACAAGGATTTTTTTTTTCAATACTATGTTTTATTAAATATTTGTAATTTACTGTATGCCCGTTAAAATCATGCAAACAAAAATTTCGTTTTAAGTTTTACAAATTATAAAGCAACAAAAATAAAAACTATTAGTATCATCGGAAAGCTGAAAGTCTCTCCTTCAAAAAGTTATCTTTTAATTTTTTTTTACACTCTGAAAACAAATAATATCGATTAACCTTTGAGTAGTGCGCCTAGGCTTTCACATTTGTTTGGCGCGCTACACTATTTGAATCACCTATTCGAATTTTTAATACATTCTCACGCTAATAAAAAAAAATCTGAGAAAAATCTGACTATTTCTTTGTAAAATTTTCCCTTCTTTCACGTGGTGATTAGTTTTTCGATATATTTTTTTATTTTTCGAGATATTACCGAATTTTTGATTTTATTTTGGATTTTGTAGGCTTAGCGTACATCAAACTTTGACAAACTCTTTTTTATCGTATTTTACGTCCAAAACACTACTTGTATGCCAAAATGCAGCCTGTTAACATTTATTGAGATCTCAAAACCCCTGGCCACTGGACTATTAGGTGTTTTAGCTTAACAATTTATTTCGCAATCTAAGCATCAGGTGTGTTTACATGTATAACCAACAGTAATAAATTTTAAATTACCCATGATTCGCCGTACATCTGCTACAATGTAAATGGTTGTTTGGAAATTAATGGAATAACTATTATAATTTTGACTCTAATGATATATTGGAAAACATATTAAAATAACTTAAACACTAGTTTTTATTAAAATTGTGACATGTGAAAAATGAAATAAGTTCTCGAATAGGCATTGAGAGAGTACATTTTTTCTTGGTAATGAAATCTAAGAAGAATATTTTCGATTTAATAAATTAAAGAAAAAGAAATTATTTAATGTAGGGGTTAAATTCGAAAATCAGAATAAAAGAAGAAAATTTATCTAAAGAATAAAATCGGCGGACATAATATTCTACAACATATAACTTATATTGACACAAAAGTAGATTCAATACTATGAACAATTACTAACCAAGGATAGTAAATTAATCATAGCATATTCTAATTTATAACAAAGAAATTAATATTAAAATTGAAACCACTAGGAAAATAGTATAACTTAAAAATAGACGAGTTGCTTTCCAGTTGAAATTCCTCGAGAACTAATCAAATATACCAAAACAAATATGTGTAAAGGACTAACATGGTGCATAAATTAGTATCTAAATAGCGCTCCTATAATAGTAGGTTGCATACACCTAACTCATTTATATGCAAAACGGGAAATAAAACTACATTGGTTAAATCACAAAGGTTCATAAGTAACTAGCACCCTAGTACATATTGCAGAGTTTATAAAGAGCAAGGGGAGTAGTAATTAGGGGTTCCGCACCGGACGAATACTGACAGATAACATCTTTTGTTTAAAACAATTAATAAAAAGAACATCAAAAAATAAACCAATAGAATCATTTTTTCCTATGAAAAAATTATATTACGTGAAACCAATATTACCTACACCCTAATAAATGATCTGAAAAACTATGGCAAACCAACTTCAAATAAAGTATAGGCAACAGAATACCACTTGGAATTCTGGTAGATAAAGGGTTACGACGAGGATATTATATCACCTACATATCTTTAAATATACGTTGCAAAAACTCTGAATTTACCAAACACAAAATACACAGGCATGGACATTAACCTAGAAGGAATATGCAAAACAAACCCCTGTTTGCCAGTGGCCAAATTATTATAGCACTTGACAAGGATGGTGTGCAGCATATGACGCAAAAGTTACTGAAGGAATACAAAAAGTAGCAAGTAGAATTCTACACACAAAAAAACAAAATACCTCTCCATAGGGGTACAATGAACAAATATCTGATTAGAAACAGATACTAAAGGGTTGTGTTATTTATACCTACTTAGTAGCAACGGATAACAAGGAGCTTAAAAAAAAGATTACATATGCAAGGAAAACCATTCGCTGTCTCATTATTCTTTTTAGCTATGAAATTGGAAAAAAATCAGAGTATAATATCTGTGAAATGTTTAATAAAAGCGGATTGCCTAAAAGAGTTATGAAATGGGCAACGAAAAAAACCGCAGAAAATTTAGAAAATCAATGAAGACCTGGTAAGAAGTAAATCCGGAGCAATGTGTTCAAGGAAACTAAAGATTCTCAACAGAATGATAGAAAGACATGGAAGTCAAGTATCGGACAACAAGATGTTTTAAAACCACCATTACATTGTATAAATAAAACAAAATTTCCATTTTCATTTCGTTTCCAGAATATCTTTTAACTTTTATGGTAAGCCTAACCTAAACCGTTAGTTTCTCTTTTGTTTAAATAAAATACGTAGTTTATATTAGCGAGTAGTATCTGCCTGTATTTATTTTAGGTGAGAAAATCATCAATATTCATTGTAATAATTGACCTTCGGCCTAATGAAATCGATCACTTATCTCTCTTTGCTTATCTTTCTTATATAAGAAACTAAAATAATAAGTATTAGTTGCTTTAACAAGTAGCTAGTAAGTGACTGATTTAAGAAGGTAAAAACAGAGCTTAAAACTTACGCAAAAACCATATTTTGCAATATATTTCATCTCTTTGTCCCTCTCTCTCTCTCTCTCTAGTATGTGATCAAAAAAGTAGTATTAATAACAATACTTAGTGACTTTGTTATGTTAATAAAAGATTTTTTTTCATTGCTGGTTACATTATGAAAAAATTAATGTTTACTTCTCTTACTAAGGGAAATTTTTCCATTTTGTTACGTTAAAGGTATCCCAGGTCACAAAGAACATAATTTTTCATTTTCACACAATTTTTATCTACTAAGCGACTAATTCTAATGTCTTTATATCCCCCTTATTTTTTGATATCGACCAATTTAAAAATTTCTTGTAAAATTAGCAAATCCGTTAATTTACAAAAACAGAAACAAAATGATTTAGCCAATGCTTTTCTTATGGACACACAATTCCAGAATAAACAAATACTGAATGTGATGTTCTCATATTACAGAACAACAAGTATTACAATTCAATATTGAAAGTGATAGATACTTTATGGTGAAAGATTAATTATAAAAAAGTTAAGAAGAAATAGGGCTTTATATTTATTATTTTCACCCCCTCACAACGCCCCTATATCTCTTTTTGTTTAGATAATTCTACCTACAGTTTATTTATTATCTAAATAAAAAACTAGAAAATATTCTCATAATACTATTAAGGTCATAAAATTTAATCACTGCTAGTCCGTTAACCTCCTTTAACTTAAGCAATATCGCTCAGAAAATTATAGAATATTTTTCTGCACCAGAGTAAGGAGAAACAAATTAGTCAAAAATATAATTCACGCTAGTTCAAGGAGAGAAATATCAAACAATACCCGGGTGTAGTGTCATTTTCCAATTATTACCACTTAGAGCCTAAACGACGTAACATGAACCAATTTTATTTAATAAATTCCCACAATGCTCCTTATGCAAATAAAATTTTCAATTAGCATAAAATAATATACAATGAAAGACGTATCACATCATTTTCCATATGATGGAAATATTTACATCTGGAAAATGATATTTTCTTCTAGATAGATATTGTTTCTGATAAAATTAGAAATAACGGAAAAAAACAACTTATAAATTCCGTCAGGATTCCTTGAAATTGACGTATAACAAGATATATTCGAAACAACCTCCTCTACATCCGATCACACCTTTAACCCATTATATGTTTGGTTACAGGTAATGTTGCTTTAAATTTGTTTATTATCACAACTAAAAACCAGGAAAAATTCTTATAATACTATTTAAAAACACAAAATTTATCCTCTCCAATCTCTTTCACTTCCTGAAGCATTTTAACAAGGTTAGAATTTTTGGTTCTATAGGTTCCTTTGTTATAGCATATATTATGTGTACTAAATTTGTACGATATCTTATTTCGTTCGAGAGTTTTCGTATATAACGGATTTACAGATAAAACGAAATTTTTCGTGATCTAAGAACTTCAAAAATGGCAAGAAATGCAAAAATCTCAGAAAGTGATTTTTTCACCAGTAAAATACTTTCTTCAGCAAAGGAAATGAAAAGTTAAAATTTATTGATCTCTGTAACGTAATTCAATAATTTAGAAACGTTGTTTTGGGATCAAAGAAAATCACACTACATTATAAATTAATAACAGTACTATAATTTAAATTTGAAATAATATCAATAAATAAATATAATTATTTGGAGCAGCAGATGGTAAATTATGCGGCTAAATTATAGCTAAAATTTGTGGATAATTCCGCTACAGTGCCAAATTGCATTTCATTCTGACTGCTTTGTTAGGTTGATTTGCATTTTACTCATTTGCTGTGAGGTTGTAGTAAATATTACAGATGTTTTCTAGGAATATAGGATATAATAATAATAATAATAACTTCTTTTCTCAGTCAATTGGGCGTTATTTTTTTGAACCAAATATATCTTGATATGTTAATATTTCTATAGCAATAAGTCTTTTATAACTTTGTTTCGTTGTCAGAAAGCAAACCTAACTAATTAGGAATAAACTCCTTCCCAAAAAAATACCAATAGGTGTAAAGAAAGTTAACATCGTATAAAATCACGCATTATACATACTTAAGCTTTATTCATCCAGAGATACAATTTGTTGTGTCTTACCGCGATTTACATTTAAAAAATACATAAGTAATACTTTAAAGAGCACAGCATACCAATAATCAATTTTGGTAAAAGAAGGTTATTTTGAAGGGCCACAAAAAAAAATTTATAAAAAAAAATCGGTAAATGTTCGAGAGTTATGGTACCAATGCACCAACAGACCGAGGGTCAGGTAGATAGATCGACGAATATGGGAAAAATGTGTTTTTGATGATCTAAAAACCTTAACGCGTAAAGTAAAGCAAAAACTTCAGAAGATAAATCTTTCACAAATAGCAAGGGAAGTAAATACAATAATTCACTTGCTGTGCCATAACGGGTTACAAGTAGGTCGAATTTTGAAATATTCGATTTTTTTTTACTGAGTTTTATTCTCTATACTAAGAATTATTAAAAAGAAATAGAAAGTTCCATTCCTTTACAAAGTTATAGCATTAAATGTGATCTGGCGTCGGATTGGGACCGCTACCTGTCTCAATGCCGCACCTCTCAACAGTTGCGTTTCGAATTTCTTATGTCAACCGGTTTCTTTTGAAAATAAAGTCGTTTGACTTTTGCATCCATTAGTGGAGTTTACCAAGTTGCAAGAGGGAAAAGGCATACAGTATGAAGCTGGAATGGGGGACTAGCCGTAAGTTTACTTTTTATCTACCCGAAAGGTGTTTTTCTCAAAACTATGTTTTCAGATACTGTCTGCAATATTAGTCAGTAAATTTTTAATATTTTTAAACTTTTTGTTAACTCTTAATAATTACTTTTTCTACAAAATGTTGAAAGTTCTTTTTAATTTTTGATAAATAATTAAACATACATTTTTTGGTCGTAAATTTTTTATTTTTGAAAAAAAAAAAAAAACCGACAATTTTTAACTACTACATTATTTTACAAGAATAATTTTTATTTTTGCAGATTGGATTATTTTTTGTGAAGTTATCCGGCAGACACGGAGGTGCCTTAGTTTTCATCAGTGGTCCGTTTAACCCGATAAAAATAATGGTTACATTTGAAACCTATTTAAAAAAAACATTTTTTTCTTATAACTTAAAGTATAATAAAATATATAATCGCCATTCTTTTGTATTATTCACTTAATAATGTTTAATTTTTTTTATTAAATATACATACTTTTTGCAGCGTCTAGGTGTATGTAACCCCACAAGTACGTTTCCATCAAACTAACTATTTGAATTTCTAAAATTTGTTCTATATTCAACTCAACATTAATAATAATGAATAACAGAAACCAAGAATACTGAAATAGAAGTAAATTACGATATATACGCAATCATACTTCTAACCTCCTACTTCATTCTTTTCACTACATATTTATTATACTATAAAAAATTTTATTTTATAATAAATACCCAAAATTCCAATCAAGAGTAAGAAAAAATTATCATAATAGTATGGAAACGATACAATGGCTCCCACTCCTTTCACCCTCTTCTCATGTTACCGATAAAACTAATGAAAAAAAAATGTAATGTCGACTGAAAGAACCCCGATAAAGACCTATAAAATAATAAATACGAAGTGACTCTTCTATCTCCCTTTGTCCGCCCCTTTGCCAATTCTCGCAGCCAAAAAAACTGGAGAAATTCTCATGTACTATTAAAATAGTACAAGATTCAATTATATCTTTCGAACCCCTCTCATTTAAATTGAAAATAATGAAAAAATATTTTAATTTTAATTTTCTTACTGTCCACGTCCAAAAATTCTGAAAAGCACATATATTACGATATATATGAAGTAACCACTCTAACCCTCTACCCCACCCTTTTAAATCCTTATATATATTTTTCTATGAATATGTTTCAATTTTGTAAATTTTCGTCAACCAAAAGACATCAAGAAATTCTCAAAATGCAATTGAAACTATACAATATTTAACGAATTCCACCCTATTCTTGGGTTAAAACTGAAACTAGTCAAAAAAATAATCTAATTTTTAAAATCCTGAAAACGAATATAATACTATATATAGAAAACAACTCCTTTCAACCCTTTTATATTTTGCTATAAATATTTAGCAATATGTAAAATGGATTGGCAGTTTACCAATGTGCTATGCGACCCGACTAGCGATCGGCGCTGTGTTTTCCGGGCTGACCAATGTGAAGTTGGCTACTGGGCACGCGGGTGTGAGCGACCAGGCACCGCATGCGAAATGGGTTACTGGAAGAGCACAGTTACAATTACGTCGCGCGGTTACGTTGGGCACCTGGACGTAACGGGACTCCTGCAGACAGGGAAACATCATATTCTGCAAAAACGAATTTGAACGTAAGAACATACAAATATGTGGAGTTTCTGAGACCCACTGGAAAGGCAATGGACATTTTCAAACGGAAATAAATACCATCTATATGTCGAGTGGAACTACAGGCAGAAATGGCGTAGCCATAGTTGTTAATAAGAACGTTGCTAAATGTGTCAAGGAGTATCTACCTGTCAATGATCGTCTGATTAAAATACCCATTACGGCAAAACCAGTAAATCTATATATCATACAAGTGTACAGGGTGGTCCAAATTGGACACTTTTAAAGGTAAACTCCTTTATCTAAAGGAGATCGACGAAAACTGATGTCGGTGTCTGAGGTTCTATTTTTAATGTAAATTCAATGGTGAAAACCCTATATCGATATCTAGTACCGTTTCAGATATACAGGGTGTTTTTCAAAAATCTACATGTTGGAAAAATTTTTGTAATTATTTTCCTATTGAAAATTTTTGATTTCTGTAAAAACCTTCTCAAAGTATTTTTTCACATGAATTTTAACAGTGTAAGTTACATTTTTTTTCAACTAAGATTTTAATAGTTATTAACGCAAAAATATATTTTTTAAATGCTTTAAATTACCATATATACCAAACTTTATATTTTGCTTAAATCTACTTCAAAATATAAAGGTTTTCTGTTTTTACGCGAGTTTTAACCTTTCAGTGGTCGCGCTAAAATTCTTAACGCCAGTGGTCGCTGCGGACTCTCAGTCCATACTTAGAAAATATACGTGTTTTTAATATAAATTTATTAAAATTATAAGGTTGCTGTAATAAAACACGTTGTAGATAGAAATCAGTATATTATATAGTAATAATGTTATAAAATATTCATAGTAACAGCTAAAGTTCCAACACATTCTACTAACTTAGGAACTACAGTAGGAACCATATTATAAAGCCTAACTACAAAAAAATATAATGAAAAAAAATCAAGATTATTAAATCTTATAATATTAGTTGCCCCAATTCGCCATTTCTAAACATTCTGGGCAAATTAGTAGAGCATGTTCCAAACATAGATATGTGTGACACTTCCTACGTAAATATCGGGTGGGACGATTTTTTTTTCTGTCACACATAGCACATCGCCCTCTTTGATTTGCCGGCGGTTCTGCTTGCTGAGCTACCGGTTCTAATCCAAGAATCTCGCCAATCCTTATCTTCATCGATCTTGGTATATTTGTTAAAGAAGAGCGAATTCTTAACTGGTCACTTACTAACTCAAAAGATAGTTTTCGCAAAAATTCTCTCCTTAAAATGTTTTTGTCTATATCATTGGCCTTGTAAATAACTAGAGAATTTATTCCTGCAACGTTTAACATTGAATAAAAAATTACCATTGGCCACCTTCGGGTACCACGTGCACAATTATAAGCAGCGGAAAGTTTGTCCACCGTATCCACTCCTCCCTTTGTTTGATTGTAGGTAGTTATTATGTCTGGTTTACCTGTTTCAGTGTCAATAATGTCATCATGGTGTAAGCTTGACGCGAGCAAAACATTTTTCTTCTTTTTTGGAATGTAGGATAATATAGTGCAGTTATCATGGAATGCAAACATTGACGACTTTTCAGGACGATTTACTGGGCTGCAAAATTCAATGGGAAGTTCCCTTTTATTCTTTCTAATCGTTCTTACAAGAGTCATTCTAAAATTCTTTTTTAGGTTTTCTATCAACTTAAAACTAGTGAAAAAATTATCAGTAGTTACATTCCGTCCAGTTCCCCTTATAGATTCACACATTCTTTCCACAACAGCATCTGGAGAATTATTTATTTCCCAAGGACCAGCTGGTTGTTTACCAACATATACTTCCATGTTGCAAGTATAAAAAACCTTTGAATCGCAGAGGGCATAAATCTTAATGCCATATTTGCTCGGTTTATTGGGAATATATTGACGAAATATACATCTACCTCTAAAAGCCTCCAGTTTCTCGTCAACTGTTACGTAATGGAAAAGTGTGAATGCAGTTTTACATTTCTCTACGAAAATGTCAAAAATATCTCGAATCGCCGCCAACCTGTCTAGAGACTTCCTAGCTTCACGGGTTTCAAGATCATCAAATCTTATATGTCTCATTAGAAAACGAAATCTTTGTAACGACATCGTAAGTCTAAATATCTCAACCCCAGTGCCATCAACTCTCCAAAGGTCTTCAGCATTGAGGTGATTACTCTTCATAACTCCCGCCAAATATAAGAGACCTATCAGTGCTTGTACTTCAAGAATATTTGTTGTTTTTGCATCACGTTCACGGGAATATTTATCTTGAACAGCCTGAATATGCTTGTTTGTATTATCTACAATAACCTGAAGAACATTCTCAGGAAAAAAGTACTGCCATATCGCCAATGGTGTTCTTAGATTTTTTACAGTTTCTTTTGGACCAGGTAGGTGGGTAATCAAATTTTCCGATCGGGTTCTTACATTTCTTGGGTTGCAATGTTTTCTCCATTTCGTCGATTGATCCTTTCCGATAAAAAATGGACCGTCAATTTGCAGAATTTCCTCTTCATTGTCTGAAATATCCTGCTCACTATCTGTTTCGTGTTCTTCGCACTCCACAGCATCCACTTCATCTTCATCGGAGTCATCTAAGGGTGCTTCTTCTTCGTCAGATGATTCTAAACATGATTTCATTAGTTCATGCAGCCGTTCTTGCTCTTTTTCATAGGATGCCATACTAAAACATATTTTTAATATTAAACAATTACAAAAAAGTATCAAATGAAACATACCTTGGCAAAAGTAGAGCAGCTAATTTGTAAATATATTTGTCACCTGACTGGTCGCTGCGGATTCTCAGTCCGCAAGCACGAATTATTGGAGAAAATACAAAACTATATACCTGTTCACTCGACCGTCGACTGAAATACGCTGTTAAGGAAAGGTACTGAGAAGCGCGACACTTAGAGGGGGGTATCCTTGAAATTATCGTCGATCACAAACCGGTGCGGAGCGACAGTCCGCGCGCGACCACTGAAAGGTTAAATGCACATTTTGTGAAGTAGGCTTTGGACGGAGCGGCCATATGGTTTAATTCAAATTTTACTTCAGGATCAGTTAATGAATTGTCAAATAAATCGCAAAGAAGTTTGAAAATTACGAAAAATGGGATATGATAGTGTGTTTCGTTCAAACTGGAGAAAATTCGGAAGCGGCAAGTAATTTGTACCACAAACGGTATCCAGAGAGGCGTCAACCCTTCAAGGATATATTCGCTCGATTACGACATAACCTAGTTAATAGTGGCCAGTTTGAAAAGAAACGACCCAAAAATTATGTATCAAACAGGGATAAGGAATTATAAGAAATAGTAGTTTTAGGAACTATCGGAAATAATCCCAACACTTCAACCCGACAATTAAAAGAATCCACTGGACTACCAAGAACTAACGTAAGTCGTACTTTGAAGAAACACAAATTCCGGCCATATAGGACAAGAAATGTTCATCACCTTAGAGACGGAGATTTTCAACGGAGTATGGATTTTTGCCAATGGTTTCTGGAGAATTGTAACCATGTTCCGAATTTTTCATTAAATCGCATTTGGACAGACGAAGCTTATGTAAGCAATGCAGGTATTTTTAACCGTTACAATTCTTATACGTGGGCACAAGAAAACCCTCATTTAGTTATGGAGCAAAGAAATCAAGCCAGGTTTGGATTTAATGTGCGGGCAAGAATTTTTAGAGGCAGGGTTATAGGTCCATTTATTTACGAAGGAACACTCACCTCTCAGAGATATTTAGAAATTTTAAGGCAGCAAATAGAACCTCTTGTTGATGAACTGCCGTTAATGGACCTTAGAAATAAATTTTTTCAACACGACGGGGCACCCCCCCTCATAACGCTGCAGTTATCAGTGGACTTCTATCTCTGGGGAAGATTGAAAGACCTAATTTTTAAATTGCCGACAAATACCAGGCAAGAGTTCGAAGTCGCAGTGATACAAAGTTTTGCAGCTCTCATTCCTCTTGAACTAATCAACTCGGTAAGAAGTGTCCAGAAAATTGTTTTGTTTTAGTTTGCTCTACTCGGAATAAATTGTTTTATTGTTGTTTTGTTTTATTTTCTATATAGTTTAAAGTACTCTAGCATTTAGTAAATTTCATTGTAGTTATGACTTTTAGGGTTACTGCTATATTTTTAGAAGGGTAATTTAAAGCTCTATTCGGATAAGGAAAAATATACAGGGTATCCCATTTAAAAAATATATTTTTTCGTTAATAACTATTAAAATATTAGTTGTAAAAAAATGTAACTTACGCTGTTAAAATCCACGTGAAAAAGTGCTTTGAGAATGTTTTTAATAGAAATCAAAAATTTTCAACAGGAAAAGAATTATATTTTCCCCAAAATGCAGATTTTTAAAAATCACACTGTATATCTGAAACGGTACTGCGGTTTTCACCATTGAGTTTATCATAAAAATTGAGCCTCAGACACTGACATCAGTTTTGGTCTATCTCCTTTAGATAAAGGGGTTTACCTTTAAAAGTGTCCAATTTGGACCACCCTGTACATGCCAACATCACTCTCTGATGAAGAAGCAATTGAGGAAGTCAATGATATGATTGAAGAAACTTGTACAAAAATTCCATCAAAAGATAATAGTGATTGGAGACTTTAATGCTAAAATTGGCTTTACAAATGTCAACGACCAGATTCGGAATGTCATTGGAAAATTTAGACTTGGTGTTAGAAACGAACGCTGAGATTGTCTATTCGTTTGCTATTAATAATATCTTCACTATCACTAATACTCATCACTTCAAACATCATCCAAGACAACTTTTCACATGGATGTCACCGGACGGCCTCTACAAAAATCAGACTGATTATATCATGATCAGTTCTAGATGGAGGTCATGTATATTGAATGTAACATTCCGCCCTGGTATGTGGTTCAAATCACAAGTTACTAAAGGCTCATATGAGAATAACACTAGCGACCACTAAAAAATAACAAACAAGAGAATTACAGTGTCAGACAGTACTCTTTTCCAAACAATAATCAACTATAACATTCCGGAAGTCACAGAATATACAGACAAAACGTGGACAGATATCAAGAAGTGGATAACAAATGCTGCTACACAATGCTCGGCAAAAATACAAAAACACCCTCAATAACACTGAATGACAGACAGTACCTTAAAGCTTATAGAAATAAGAAGAAATATACTTCTAATAAACAACATATTGGATCGTCAGGAGAGAATCAGATCAATCAATAAAGAAATCAAGGTGGTTTGTAAAAAGGACAAAAATGCATTCTTGAATAATATATGTGAGGAGCTAGAACAACATGGTATGACCAATCGACCATAAGAATTTTATGAAAAGGTAAAATTTAAACCTAAAACACAAATCATCAGAGATAAGGAAGGTGGAACAGTCACCGACATGTCCGGAATCATTGACGTTTGGAAGGATTACTGTAAAGAACTTTTTGGGCTCAATTAGTGGGTGACTGCAGTATCGACAACGAAGCCGCAGAAGAACAAGAATCATGTATTCTTAAATCTGATATCAGGAAGGCTATTCAAAAGTTAAAGAATAGAAAAGCAATAGGTACTGACGAGATCAGTGCGGAAATAATAAAGATGATGGGAGAAACCGCCGTGACTATGCTACATCAATTGTATAATATGGTATGGAAGACGGTAAGATGGCCGAAAGACTGGTGCGAAGTTGCATTTATACCCTTGCATAAGAAAGAATCCCCTCTGGATCGCAACAACTATAGAACAATCCCTCTAGTGTCACACGCTGCTAAGGTGATTAACTGAATTCTAAATGAAAGACTCAAAACTTTTCTTCTACCGCAAATATCTAACGAACAAACAGGCTTCATGCCAGGATGAGGGACTAGAGAACAAATTCTCAACATACGCCAGATAATAGAGAAAGTCAGGGAATCCCAAATAACAACCTATATCTGTTTTATAGATAGAGTAGTCTTTCGACTGCATACAATGGAATAAACTCTGGTCGATTCTAATCGGCATGGGAACACCTATACATCTTGTAAACCTTATCTGAACCCTGTATGAGAACATAAATGGCAGAATTAAACTGAATACTTCTTTTTACGATCGCTTTAACGTGGAAGCCGACATCAAATATGTCGCCGTTACTTTTTAACATATAATGAGGTCTGTTTCGGGTGGCTAGAGTGGGAATGTGACAATCGGTGGAAAAAAGCTAAGTAACCTTAGATATGTGGATGATACTGTTGTACTTGCAACTTCAATACAAAACCTATAATAAATTATGGGGCGCCTGGAAATCGCTAGCAAAAATTATGGATAGGCAATTAATAGAGCGAAAACCAAAGTAGTGATTGTCAGTCGTAATCAAGATCTGCAATACATAAATGAAATTGCTTGTTTCACTGCTGTAGACCATTTCAACAATTTCAAATCCCTCATAACTAATAATGTTTGTAAAGGGAAAGCAAGGAGGTGTTTGGCTATAGGTAAAAACTCGACATCAAACTCACTAAAGTCTGGAAAGATTCAGCTGCTACAAAAATACAAAGTTATCTAGCCTTATATTCCCCATACCAACTTACGCATCGGAAACATAGACCATTAAACATGCTGACAAAAGACGAATCGATGCGTTTGAGATGTGAGCATATCGAAGAATCCTCAGAGTATTATATACCGAACACCGTAGTAATGTATCTATTCTTGAAGAGCTTAGTATAAATGGCCGACTTTCAAATAGAATTAATAGACAGTATCTGAAATATTTTGGTCACATTATGAGAAAAGTGGATGCCATTGAAAAGCTTGCAATAACGGGGAAAGTAGAAGGGGACGGTCTCCGACAAGATGGTCAGACCAAGTAAAATCCCTCCTTGGTATGGGTATGCACGAGTCAAGTCAGGTCGAACAGGATCGAGATGCCTGGAAATTGACTGTTGAGGCAGCAACTGCATAGTGTCACCCATACTCCATTGGGGTGAAAGGATTGAGAGAGAAAAAGAGAGATAAATATTTATGTATAATATTTATTTATTGGTTAAACAAAAAACCAGAAAAAGAATTACCACGTTACTAGTAAAACCATACGAAATTTATCTACCACCGCCTCTTTTACCCCATTCGCCTTAAACGATATCTTGCAAAACGTGATGAATGGAATAGATTCATATGCCATAAATCGTAACATGACTAAGGAGGCACACAATGAATTAGAAACAAACTTCTCGCTTGTCTCATTAATTCCAGGTCCTTTTGGTCAGTCGCTAAGGCAGTGAGTCAAAATTTCACCAAATCCACCATAGCACCACTCACATGACTAGACAAGTCTATTGCGACATCTGTTGGGAAAGAAAACTTGTTGGTTGAACTTTTTGCTTCACATTCTGCTGTCGATTTCCAAGGAAAAACACTACCTACTATTCTCATAGTGCAGTTAAGAACGCCCGATGTTGTCTTCAGACAGCGTATCATAAAACGTATTTTAATGAAGCTAGATACCAAAAGAGCTTCTGGCGCTGACGGAATACCTGCCATAGTTCTTTGGAACAACGCAATTGAACACAGTGGAGAATCTTAAGCGGTTGCTCTGGATATATCCAAAGCATTCGACCGTACTTGGTATGATGGAATGGTGGCTAAGCTACGCTCTTCTGGTATGTCTGAAAAGTTCTGTTTGTGGCTCTCATGTCTCCTCAGAGAGCGTTCTTTACAAGTGGCAGTCGATGGATTTCTTTCTAACACCTTCACTATCAAGGCCGGTGTGCCCTAAAGCTCCATACTATCTCCTGCCCTCTTTCTCATTTACATTAACAATCTGCTGGGAACGACCGGGAATCCAATCTACAGCTTTGCAGATGACAGTACATTTATCTCTTCATTTACTTTGAACGCTCGGACGTCGGCTACTCAGACAAATATCCGCAGACTGCAGGAAGTCATTTAACTTAACAAAGACCTGGAAGAAATTCTATCTTGGGGTGACAGTAACCAAATGGAATTTAACGCTACAAAAACCGAGGTGGCAGTTTTTTTAAAAAAAGTAACGACATGGTTATGTCAAGGTACTCCATTCCTCTAGCATCGTCACTTAATTCGTTGGGCGTTAATTTGGGAGCAAATATGTCTTGGCATGAACACGTTGCAAGGATAGCAAAGAGAGCTTTACACTCCACAACAACTGTTAATTCTGTACAAAGCTCAAATTCGACCAACTATGGAATACTGCTCCCATGTTTGAGACTCTGTTCCTAAACATACACTGCATTTGTTGGATTCTATTCAGAGAAGAGCTGTTCGCCTGGTTGGAGACCCGGAACTAGCCGGCGGCCTTGATTCGTTGGAACATGGAAGAACGGTTGGCGACTTGAGTCTATTCTACAAGTATTTTCATGGAAAGTGTTCGATGGATGTAGCCCGCTTAATTCCTCCCAGAGCGGTGTATGCTAGAAATACACATCGTGCTAATACTTCATATCCGTATGAGGTTAAGCTTGTTACTCCTCACACAACCCATTTTAAGCAGTCTTTTATATGGAGAACTTCATCTCTTTGGAATAATTTGCCCAGGACTGTATTTCGCTTTTTCCGCACACGTGTCGCTCCTATAGCGCTTTAGGGATTTCCCTGAAGCACGTGTGCTAGACCCAAAAAAAACCATTTTTAGGTATTATATGTACCTATATATTAAAAGTTGGAAAAGGATATCTTATTCCGAGAGGGCGAATATACCGACAGACAAGCCGACGGAAATAAGTGACGATCTTTTTCGTGTCCTAGGAGCCTTATAATGTGAAGAAATGTAAAAATCTCGGAGGGTGTTCTTTTAGCAAGGACTTTCCTTGCATAATATTTCAAAATAGGAAAATATTGGTATAGTGATATATCAAGAAATTCCATTGCAAACATCCAGTTCTAAATAAATAATGAATTCGACTTTCTCGCACTAAACAAACAATAGTGTAAATGATATGTACTTTAAAGCGAAGTATTAAACAGAAAATGATGTACCCAGTACTTCCCTTGCAGCAATGAGTTAGACTTTCTCACAATAAACAGCTCAATCCAAATACTTAATAATGAGTACTTTACAGAAAGTTAATAATCATAAAAATTTAGAGCAGGTAGATTTTCAAAGATATTTACAAGTGAAATCTGATATTTCCTTTACGTAGCACTTATTATATTATATTAAAAATATTAAAAAATAACATATAAAAAAGACACAGATACAATGTATACAAAGCAACCCGCCTAGAAGAACCCTGAAAACCACGTATAAACATGTTTGATCAAAAGTAACTGAGAAAGTAACGGAATTTTCAGAATCCCCAACTCCAATATTCTTGAATAGGAAGTGTAATACGACATATTCGAAATAAGCCCTATAATCCCCTCCCTCACCGCTCAAACAGCTTATATGTTTGAGTATAAATAATCATACTTGTTGTACTTGTTGTGTGTGATTTGTTTATTATATAGTATAGTATGTATAATGATATGATATTGAACGCCAAATATTTGTCACTTGATTGTTGCAAAATTATTGTTTTTGTGAAACACTTGCACACACAAACGACATGCTCTGGTCTGGTAAACCAGTCTATACCTATTAAAATTCCTCCAAGGGCTGAACTGTATGGAAAAATACATAGAAAATGTGAACAATTAGCCTGATTTTCTGTTTAATTCCACGAAAATATTTATATTTATCGAGAAAAATTAACAAAAAAAACTAGTTCGAAGCTAGTTACATTATTACTTAAAATTAAATAAAGTTGTATTTTAAAACTCTTCGTATGACTTTCCACAATATTATGTAACATTTACATTGCAAATTAGTCAATAACCCGTGTAAACGCAAGAAACTGAAAACACTAACCAATTGCAATTCAAATTCACGCCAGCGCGGCGCCATCTTTTTGACACTGTAACTTTCGACCACGGATAAAAGCATTTACGTGTATTCTTTCGTCTTGCTGATGCTTTTAGGAGTTGACGGATTCTGACATTTCAACATATGGACACACACATTTACGCCGTAATAAAGTAAGTTTTTTTACTAGTTGTTATTTCATTAAAATTTATATATATATATATATATATATATATATATATATATATATATATATATATATATATATGTATATATATATATATATATATATATATATATATATATATATATATATATATATATATATATATATATATATATCTATATACATATACAGTCAGTCCAAAAAATCTCCATTCACCACCTGCTTTCTATACTACTTTTCTGTTATGTTTAACTAATTAATTGGAACTATGAGAAAACATGTTGAAATTAATATTTGAAACCTAACCAACGAGAATTGTTATTTAAAACAACTACGGAACATTTTATTTAGAAGTTAAATCATTGTTATAAAAATGTAAACAAAATTAATGTCAAAAAAGTCATCCTTTTAGCAGAAAACTCATAACAGTTGATATAAAAAAACTTATGTCATCATCCCAGAATATATGAAAGAGCATTTCTGGATAAATTTCCGGCAGTGTTTTTCTTTTTCGTTTTTATGTTTACAATCGAAGATTTTTATCGCGAATTTTTAAGCCAAGAATATTTGAAAAAATTTAATTTCATAAAATTTAAGCTCTGAAAATATGTGTACGTCAAGAATATTACTGGCTCAAGAAGGGACGAAGTTAATGATCAAAGATTTTAGGTGATTATTATTTATATAAAATTACTACAAGAATCTTTCCAAGCTAAAAAATTACTGCGTTGGTTGTGAATAAGAAAAATGCAAAACACTTACTGTTAATGGAGTTTCTCTAAAATCTCTTAAATTAGTTTCAAAAGGGTAAATATATATTCGAAAATTTGGTTTGTTTTGACATAATATGTACAGCAAACGTTAAAAATAAGTTTGTTGTTATTTCTCTCAAAAAAAGAAATATCGTATTTGTAGGAAAAACACTTTTCCAGGTTTTCATGTTTCTTTACATTCTTGGTTCCAAAAATTATAGTGTCATATTTCCATCAATCAGCTTCGAATGTATCATATTATATAATATTTCCAGGGTTTCCGGAGTAAGAAAATCTGAAAATTAATAAATAATATTTTATTCATTTTTTTTTTAAATTATTTTCATAACACCGGTATATATATATATATATATATATATATATATATATATATATATATATATATATATATATATATACACATATATATATATATATATATATATATATATATATACATATATATATATATATCTATATATATATATATATATATATATATATATATATATATATATATATATATATATATATATATATATATACATATATATATATATATATATATATATATATATATATATATATATATATATATATATATATATATATATATATACAGTAATACCCCGCTTAGCGCGACCCCGTTACGCGCGGTTTCACTATAACGCGAAATACAAAATGCACTTTCAAAAATTTATTCAGGTTTGGACATATTGCAGAGTATAGACAATAATGATGACCGTGTCTTGACCGTGTGTCAAACAATTAAAAACAGTGTTGGGTGTTATGAACGTATTTTACAAGAACGTAAACAAAACGTTACCCAAAAGACAATAGATGTATTTTTCCGTAAAAAATAAGAGTATGTATTGCATAAAGTGTTCTTAGAATTAAAGTGATTGATTAAAATGATTTGTATTTTTTTGTATTAAATTTTGACTATGTTTAATCATAAACCTCGATATACGCGAATTTCAGTTAACGCGATTTTTTTCGGAACGTATCCCTCGCGTAAAGCGGGGTATTACTGTATATATATATATATATATATATATATATATATATATATATATATATATATATATATATATATATATATATATATATATATATGCTCCCGCTGCTGCTGTTACTTGATACTGTTATCTTGCTGCTGATGCCGCTCGAAGTTAGCTTTGAGAGGCAGCAGCAGCAAGATCACAGTATCGAGTAGCAGCAGCAGCGGGAGCGCTTGAAGATGCCAAATGAGATTTTGGCTCTAAAAGCATGTAAAAAAACTGTTGTTCTTAAGGACACACACAAAAAAGTAACTAAATCGACGGCGTTGTTACTCCTGAGTTACGTACGGTATTGTAATTCACGAAGATAGTTCTAGTGAGACTTAGTTGGGAAATGGTTAAAATATTGACATATATCGTTTCTGTTATCATGTAAAATTTTTTTATTGTACTTTCCTCGCAAATACGGAGGTATGGAACAATTACTGAATTTGAGATTGTCATACTAAGGAGTGACCTAATCCAGATGCTGTTTTAAAATATAGGTACGTTACATACATCAAGAAAATAATGTTGACAACTGAAAACTGACATTTTTCTTTACACTCCCCTGTAGTTTGAAATAATGAGGAAACAAAATAACTTTCAGATTTACCGACTTCAGGAACCCTGTAAAGCAGACCGATAGAAATTTGAAACTGTTTTTTGCAATCTAGGGATTCAGAAACTTGTAGAAACGTAACAATCTCGGAAAATGTTTTTCTTACAAATACGATATTTTTCTGAAAAAAATAAAAACATATATATATATATATATATATATATATATATATATATATATATATATATATATATATATATGTATATATTATAGCCCAGTACGTTGAGGCGCTATTTTATAGCCTCTTGCTGCGGGGCCATTTTATGTATCCTCAACTTTCTTTATTTTTTTTAATAAATATTTTTATTTATTAAATAGAAGCCGTTATTTGCCCCTTATGTATATCATAATTTTAGAGAATGGATTGAGTGGATATTAATACTGAGAGATCAAAAATTAGATATAAGCTAGCCCGTTTGTTACTGGTAGAGAACATGGAGATCGAGATATTTTTTGTACGTCTTTTGAAAATAGTCTGTATAGTTCTTTAAAGCTTGGTTGTACTGTTTTTGGGCATTATTAGTTTTAAAAGAAACGGAATCTAAGTTCAACTCAAAAAAAATGAAAAAATACCTACACCAACACAGAGAAAAATATATTAACAAAATAAAAATTCTTACAGTTACCACATTCTTAAAATTATTAACAAAATAAAAACCCCTTAGGCTATGATAGTATACACATTTAAACTAGAGTTAGGCAAGTTCTATGAATTACTGATTCTAAGTGTAAAAAAAAGGCTTTAAAAGACGCGATATAAAAGTTTGTAATATTGACATCGCGGATTACACGTGTTGACTTACTGCTTGGCTTCTCCTCGTGGGTGTTCCATAAACAGTTTGGTCTCTCCTGGTGAGATTCTCATCCAAAATATTGTTTCACCCATTACTCTCCTATTCTCATTTGGGTAGCCAATCACTTTTTGACCCGAAATGCCTTAGGATGAGCAGAATATTTTTAGAACGGAAAAAAACCATTGCACTACGGCAAGATGGAAGAAAAGACCTACTACGGCCTGGCGAAGGAAAAAACTACTACTCTTTCACTAAGGAAAAAAGCCGTTACTGCACTAAGGCGTTACGAAAGGAAAAAACCACTACGGTATGCTGGAGGAAAAAGCCGTTACTGCATCACGGAGGAAAAAGCCCCTAAAAATTCCAAATGGTCGTTTATATATCTTTTGCCCCTTCTTCAAAGTGAAGTCTTTAAAATGGTTCACTTCCGGAACGCAAAATCAGACGCATTCAGTGCTACCGAAATAAGTTAAGTGGGCAACACGCTATACACTACTGGTTTAAATTACACTGCTTCATCGAATATAAAAAACTGCAATAAAATTTAAACTCACTGCTTAACTTAAATTATCAATTATTACTGGAATTACAGAAAGAAAAACGGTGTTGTAACATGATCTTAAAATGTAGGAAAAAATGAATGTTGCAATATATATATATATATATATATATATATATATATATATATATATATATATATATATATATATATATATATATATATATATATATAATGTAACATTCATTTTTTCCTAGATTTTAAGACCATGTAATGTTACTGATTTTTGGCTTTATAATGTACTTCTTTTCATTTTTGTATCGAGCAGTGTATTACACTGGAATGTTTAGCCGCGTGGTACAGGTGCAGTGCGGGTTTCCGAACGAAACTATCGAATTCGTAGTACGCCGGGATTGGTCAAATGTTTGTATCCGGAGTTTTGGTTCCGGCGTCGCCATATTACAGACAGAGTGCCCACGGCTTATTTAAGGGTCCGGGTGACGCGAATCTAGGCTAATTTCCACCAAGCCGCCGAGGAGGCTTACTTCGACCGAGCCGCAGTAGAGGCTCACGACAATATTTACGAGAGTCAAGTGAAGCACGAGTTTTTTTAACGTAAAGCCGTAGTGGGCTTTGCGTGTTTTCTAAATGGAGTAGCCAAAGTAGGCTCTTCTCAAAAGTGTGAAATCGGTTTTGTGTTCCATCGAAGGCCTAGAAGCCCATAGGAAAACCGTAAGTTACCAGAACATTCATCAATAGGTCTATTCCCGCAAATAAGTGTTTTAACAGCAATTTGAACTGACAAAACGTGAAGTGAAAATCACGATTCTTCGATTTCGGGTGTAGTCAAGTTTTAGAAGTAAAATGTCGGATTTAGGGACTCTAATAATAATAACTACCTGTTAGGCTAGAATTTTTTTTTGTAATCCTTAAAACTGCAAAGGTTGGAACTTTTATTTTAAAATCATGAATAAATTTTCTTTTAGTTGATTAAAGCTAGTGTCTCACTGAATACCTATTTTTCTTTTCAAGATAAGGACGGCTGTACCAAACTGATTTTTTATTTAACAACTGTACACCCTTTCAGTATTTTTTCATTTTTTTAGCTGAAGTTAGATCCTTTCTATTTTAAAATGAATGGTGCCCAAAAAAATAAAATGGTACAACTTAAGTTATAAAAAAAAAATAATTCCAAAAAGACGTACAAAAATTATCTCTTACCCATATCTCTCTACCAAGGAAAACTGAGCTAGTGTTTGTTTAATTTCTTTAGTTCTTTTAAAATCATTATTCACTCAATTCATTATCAGAAATTAAAGCGGGGCTGCAAGAAAATTACGCCCCAGCTTGGGGCATCCAATTTTCAAACGGTACAAAATAGCGCTGTCAACGCGGGGCTTTTGGAATTTTATTTTTTAAAGGGTTCAGTGTACTAGCTGTAGAACAAAGTAAAAGCTCTAACTTTTCAGATATTTTTATTTCATAATATTTAATTAAACGAAGCTACACTATAGCAATAAGACAAAAGCAGGAAATTTGTAGAATTATTTATTTCAATTTATCTGATGGTGGTATAGATATTTGAATTTTGTTAATCAACTCTAAGATAAGTGATTCCTACTTTTTTCTTAAAAGCTAGCCTTATAGTTCAGATTAGCGGATGTGCTGGTTTACTTTAATTTTTGCAGTGTTAGATTTATTTTGCGGTTAACCGAAGAAAAAACTGTACTTTTTTTCTCACCGATGTTTTGCATGAATATTAAAAATACTTTGCTGATACGAAACGGTATTTGGAGATTTTTTGTTGAAAATTCTTAACATATTTGGTAAAAGAATTTTAATAGAAGGCAATACTTAGAAATTTTTTTTGAAATTGTCGAAGATTTTTTTAATGTTTGGTATAAGTTTACATATTTTAGTTGCCTTTACATGATTTTATTTTGACTATTCGGAGCACAGGAGAAATATTTTTACGACTTTTTAAACAATTCTTTTAAATTTTATAATCTAAATACATTTATCATGGAAGCCTTCAATTTTAAAGTCAATCACCTACTGGAATATGAATTAGACTATGAACTGAAAATCCGTCGTACTTTCTCAGAACGTCCGGTCGAGGATAAAAGAAAGATTCTAACGAGGATCTTAAGTAAAGAAATATTCCAATAGATCAGATTGGACTAAATAGTTACAAAAAGTTTCTGATTTTTTAAGTCTAATAAAAATTCTCCTTATCAAGTTAAAACTCCTGCTTCTCCAAATGGTCACATGTCTCCTTTATTCGTGCATAAATATTTAGATAACAGACCGCATATCAAGATAAATCTATTAGGTGTCCATTTCTCGGCTTTATTTGACTCTCGTGCAAATGCCTCCGTTGTAAGTCAGAATGGTATAAAAATTTTAAGTCGTTTAAGTATAAAAATATGCCGTGTCAAAAATAGAAGTGTTACCACTGCAGATGGCAGCCGTCTAAGAGTTTTAGGTACGGTTGAGTTGCCGCTAGTCTGCAATGGTCATTGTTTAGTAATCTCTGCTCTAGTAGTACCTTCTCTATCACATACTTTGGTTTTAGGATGTGATTTTGCACAAAAATTCGGAATTTTAGTAAATTTTAAAGATAATTCGTGGTATCCACAGTCCCTAGAAGTCAATTCTCATACAAGTTTTAAAGATTGTTATTCAGAAAGTTCTTTAGAAAACCTTTTCTCGCGTCTATGTACCCTAGATGATCTCTCGCGGACGGAACGCTTAAAAGCAGAAAAAGTAATAAGCTCTTTCAATGAAATAAGTAGTAAAGATAGGTTAGGCCGAACGAAATAAAATCACCATGTCTATAGATACGGCTGATGCCAGTCCTGTAAAGACAAGGCCCTTCGCCATGTCTCCGTACATGTCAAAAGTATTAAATAAGGAGTTAGACAAAATGTTGAAACTCGGAGTGATATCGTCTATGCTTTGACGGAAGAAAGCTCAACGAGGTCAGCAAATTTGATAATTATCCATTACCGAACATCGACAGAATTTTGACATCACTCAGGAATGCTAAGTATGTATCCTCGATAGACCTTAGAAAGGCTTTCTGGCAAATTCCTTTAGACAAATCCTCTAAGGAAAAGACCGCTTTTGCAGTAGTAGGCCGAGGTCTATTTCAGTTCGTCACTATGCCGTTTGGTCTAAAGAACGCTGCTCAAACTCAGCAACGTTTAGTGGACGCTATATTTGGTCCGAAATATGAGCCACATATTTTTACCTATCTCGATGATATTTTAGTAACATCGGAAGACTTCGAATCGCATATTCGCTTACTTAAAGAAGTAAAAAATAAATTGAAAGAGGCCGGACTGACGATAAATTTGAGCAAATGTGATTTTTTTAAAACTTCTCTAAAGTTTTTAGGCTATATTGTAGGCTCAAATTCCTTGCGTACCGATCCGGATAAAGTAGCAAGCATGGTTAATTATGCGAGACCTACTAATACTACGGAAGTTAAGCGTTTCGTAGGAATGTGTTCATGGTATAGACGTTTTATTGAGAATTTTTCTACCTTGTTGTCGCCTATTAATGATCTTTTGAAAGGACGAAAAAAAGGACAATCGATAGATTGGGCAAACGAAGCAGAAAGATCTTTTATAAAGATTAAAGAGCTATTGGTTTCAGCTCCAATTTTATCCCAACCAGATTTTTCCCAACAGTTTTATATTTCTAGTGATGCTTCTAATACCGGTTTAGGGGGCGTCCTAACACAGAAAATCAATGGTGAGGAAAGAGTGATAGCGTATGCCAGTAGAACTTTATCAAAGGCTGAACGTAACTATTCGGTTGTTGAAAAAGAATGTTTAGCAGTACTCTTTAACATCGAAAAGTTTCGACCTTACATAGAAGGTGTTTCTTTCACGGTCATAACAGATCATTATAGTTTATTGTGGCTTAATTCTATTAAAAACCCTAGTGGCAAACTAGCGCGTTGGGCGATTAGGCTGAGACAACATACGTTTAATTTAATTCATAGAAAAGGAGTCCACAATGTTATTCCTGACGCTTTGTCAAGAATCCCAGATCATACAACGGACGAAAACAGTCTTAATGCACAGATTGGCGTAAGAATTGATACAGTTGATGTAGATCGCATTGATCCATGGTACGATAATTTGCGGCAGCAAATTAAAGAATTTCCTCAAAATTTTCCGCAGTGGAAGGTGGAAAATGATTTCGTGTACAAATTTATCCCAAACCAGTTGCCTTTAAAAGTTAATGTACCCGAGTGGAAAATACTAGTTCCTAAACCGCAGAGAGGGGAGATTATAGACATGTGTCACACTCCTCCTACTTCTGGTCATTTTGGTTTTTATAAAACTCTTCACAGGGTTCAGGAACAGTATTATTGGCCAAAAATGCGTTTTGATATCTTAAAGTTTGTGAGGACTTGTGAAGTATGTGGAGCGCAGAAATCTCCAAATGCACTACCTATGGGACTGATGGAAAAAGAGAAAACGGTTAATTACCCTTTTCAAGTCATAGCAGCTGATCTAGTAGGCCCATTCCCACGTTCAAAAAAGGGAAATAAATGGCTTCTCGTGGTTTCTTGCTGGTTTACAAAGTATACCATGCTATTTCCTTTGAAAAGCTCTAAAGCTGGATATATAGAGAGAATTTTGGAAAATAATGTCTTTCTAATCCACGGTGTTCCATCGCTCTTGATATGCGATAACGGTACTCAGTTTACCTCTAAGAGTTTTAAGAGCTTAGGTGAAACTTATGGTTTTAACATCCGTTTTAATCCCGTGTACTCTCCACAATGTAATTTTGTTGAACGTAATAACCGAACAGTCGGGACCGCTTTAAGAAGTTACGTTGATTCACATGACACTTGGGATGGCAATATTTCCAAAATTCAACAAGCAATAAATACCGCAAGACACGAAGTAACAGGGTTCACACCGTCTTTCTTAGTTTACGGCAGACATATACCTCTATCTGGATCGTATTATAAAAATTCAGATTTGGATGTCAATGTTGACAGCGAAATAATTCCGAGTAACAGGGGTGCGTACGCCGAAAATTTGAAGGGTTTAAAAGATATTTTCACCGACGTGCGTAGTAGGATACATAAGGCTTATGAAAGGAACAGTAAGTCTTACAACCTTAGAAAAAGGGATTTTTCCTTTAAGATAGGTGATCACGTTTGGCGAAAAAAAAATAAAATTCTCTCCAGTGCAGCTGATAAATTCCCATCTAAGTTGGTACCTAAGTATGTGCATTGCGTGATAAGAGAAAAGATTTCAGATTTAGTTTATGGTTTGGTTAATTTAGATGGGACTAAAATAGGACGATGGCATATTAAGGACTTAAAACCATTCAATGAACCTAACCCTAATGAAAGTTTGTCAGAAGAAGAATAATTTATATTTACATTATCTTAATTGCTTTACTTTACTTTTTTTTGATGTTGCTCTGTAGAGGTGACGACCTCGTTTTTTTGACTGTTATAAAAGTTGAGCAGAGAATAGCTTACTTTTATTGTTTAATGCTAAGGTTTTGGGTATTGGCCATATCCCAAACTTAGGTTGATTGTGGTTGATGTTTAGCATCGACTCAGTTTTAGCGAGCTTGCGAAGGAGTCACACTCAGGATTTATCATAAAACTGGTATGTCGGTGGTCGCGGGATTTGATTTGCTTATGACCCCAAATAATATCCAGTTCTTGACACTTGGAAGCGAAATTTTGATTAGAGGCAATCCAAAGTGATCTTGACTTTGGACAAGCGCAAGATGGAGCTCGCGTGGTATGATGTAGAGTCAAAAATTTTTATGAGCAATTTCAAAGTTTGTTACCCGAGTGGGTGTATTTCTACTACCTTAGTGGTATATGTTGGGTGCAATTAAGAGTAAATTGATTTTGGTTTATCCAGTGAGTCTAAGACTTGGATTATTTTGATAGAGATCTTCTTCTGAATTGACAAACTGAGGGTATACTCTATTCTTTTCAGGGCCGTTTAAACGTTACCTTTGAGTCACAAATTTTTTAAAATTTTTTTTGCATAGTCTCATAGGCGTCTGATGAGTTTTTTCGGTCTACTATCAGATTGATAGGAAATTGAAGTCCTGCAAGAGAACTAAAGGCTGATCATTTACAGGAGATGAGAGCAGAGTAAGACAGTCGTTTCACAAAGAAATAATCAAAATCTGATACCGAGATGAGAACCTTGTCAAGAGAGGCTAAGCGCAGTGAAGGAAGATTCCTAACCGAATTTTTAGATTTTCACCAGATAATCTAGAAGTTTGGGCTGACAGAAAACGGTTATGCCTGATACCTGTAGCAGTTTCTTCTAGAGGCTATTGTCTAGGAAGACGATTAACACCATGATCGAATATTTTAGCTGTCAACGATGTTTTCTTCTTGTTTCTGATTAAGCTGGAAAAGCTCTTGTCGTCTTCAACAGTTTTGTTGCGTTGCCACCGAAAAATAGAGAAATTTTTGCTTCATGTAGCTTTTTAAGCTCATTTTCGTTTTTTGGAAATTTCCGTTAGAAGCTTGGTTAAGCTAACCTTGTAAACCTTTTAGGTTGTATCCCATGAGTTATTTGTCTTTACAGGCTGTGATGCACCGGGTGCTAACAGATGCCGTTACGACGTTTGGCAGGGAGTTAGTCTTCCTGAGGAACAGACTGATTGGAAGGGTAGTCTATGGGGGGCGCACGTTTGACCTTTGGGACCTTTAGAGGTTTTGTTACCCAATGGCTATTTCTATTTGAGCCAAAGGAGAGCCTAGCTACTGTAGTCGACCTCAGCTCCAATTAGCCTATTAGTGGTGACAGGCTGTTGGCAGTAGTGTGTTTCGGAACACCCTATTGATTAATTTTTTTTGACTTATGGTGGTGTGGTAGACACCGTTTTAGTTTAGTGGATGCTATAATCTACTCCCTTTTGTTGGTGGACTCCAGGGTCACCATTTCCGTATTCTATTGTCTCCACCTTTCAGTATATCGTAGTGAGGTGTTTGTCTCCTGTTATGTGGGATGGATTGAATGTTTTTCGTTGTTGTTCTAGGGCGAGACCAGTACACGAGGGTTCTTCATGCAACTTGGAGAAGCGCAATGCTGGTTAAATTTTATATCTCTGTGTAGCCACCCTGAAGAATGACGAAGGGCGTTTTTTCTGGCTCATGTTTCTAGGCAGATTTGTCACTTTGGTGCGATGTGTCGAAGATTTGATTAGCTTTTGCTAAGAGCTTTCACCAAGCTCAGTATGGAGTTATCATAACCAAGAGTTTGGGATTTGAACTCCTGTATGTATTTCTGTATATATTTCTGAATATATTTCTGTATATATTTCGGTGTATGTTGGTTGCCTGAGGGCATGTGCTCAAAATGCGTGATTTTGAGTCGTTTTGCTTATGGACTCCTATATATAGGATTATGACTTTAGGGAGGTCCTATTTCGAGACTTGCTGTCTCATACAGTTATATTGGGAATGTTTCCTTGAATGTTAGTTGTGCGCAGGCTAATCATTCTGTTCTTAGTGAACATTGCTTTTTGAAGCAGGATCATTCAGTTTGGTGAATTTTAGCTATTATAGCTATTCACTGTGTTTAGGGTGAATTTTAGCTTTTATAGCTATTCACTGTGCCTATAGTGATATTGTTAGCTTTTATAGCTGCTCACTATGTTAATGGCGAGATTGTTCTTTTAGAACGCAGACTTTGTGTAGTCGAGGACTATTTACAGAGTGTTTTCTTGGCGAGGAGCCGAGTTTTTTTTTCTGGCGATATACCAGAGTGTTTTGTTGGCGATGAGCTGACGTGTTTTCTGGCGATCAACCAGAGCGTTTTCCCTGGCGATTTTTGCATGTCTGGATGTCTCAGGACGTCGACATTGCGCGATGTAGCGTTTTCCCTGGCGATTTTTGCATGTCTAGATGTCTTAGGACGTCGACATTGCGCTGTAGAGTGCGATTATTTTCGGAGTGCGACTAGTAGTGATACTAGAGTTGGATTGTTCTCTTAGCGATGAGCTAGAGCATGGATGGCGATTTTTCACGAGCGTTTGTCTGGATTTTCATCCAGATGTTTCTTAGCCTTGTGCTAAAGGGTCTTACAAGACTTTTTCTTTTTAGTGTTAGTGTTTGCACTAGAATCAGTTTTTTATTTTTCTTTATTTAAGAATTTTTATAAATTTCTTTTGCTGAAATAGAAAATTTTCAGACAATCCTTAAAATATTTCAAGGGGGGTGTTCATACTTTGTTTCAGTTCATTTTTTTTTGATTTAGACAAGAGTCTAGACAAAGTTATATTTTTTTTGTTTTGGTAACAATAACAGAGCTGATTCTTTTATATAAGAAGACCGCGACTGTTACTTTGAACAGGTATTTCTTATGTTCATGCAAGGATTTTTATTTACTTTTTGATGTACTTAACCTTAGTGCTTAATTAAGTTAAGTCTAGTTATAAGATTCTTGTGTACATGCAAAGATTTTCATTTGGTTTTCATTGTACTTAATATTAGTGCTTAATTGAATTAAGTCTAGTAGTAAGGTCCGAAGTTTGTAATTTTGTTTTAAGTTCTGACCTTATTATTAAGTGATAGTGTACCACTTTGTACCTTTTCATAAGTAGCCTTAGTTTAATAGACTAGTGTAGTCTATTTCTTTTTGGAAGGGGGTAATGTAACATTCATTTTTTCCTAGATTTTAAGACCATGTAATGTTACTGATTTTTGGCTTTTCATTTTTGTATCGAGCAGTGTATTACACTGGAATGTTTAGCCGCGTGGTACAGGTGCAGTGCGGGTTTCCGAACGAAACTATCGAATTCGTAGTACGCCGGGATTGGTCAAATGTTTGTATCCGGAGTTTTGGTTCCGGCGTCGCCATATTACAGACAGAGGTCCCACGGCTTATTTAAGGGTCCGGGTGACGCGAATCTAGGCTAATTTCCACCAAGCCGCCGAGGAGGCTTACTTCGACCGAGCCGCAGTAGAGGCTCACGACAATATTTACGAGAGCCAAGTGAAGCACGAGTTTTTTTAACGTAAAGCCGTAGTGGGCTTTGCGTGTTTTCTAAATGGAGTAGCCAAAGTAGGCTCTTCTCAAAAGTGTGAAATCGGTTTTGTGTTCCATCGAAGGCCTAGAAGCCCATAGGAAAACCGTAAGTTACCAGAACATTCATCAATAGGTCTATTCCCGCAAATAAGTGTTTTAACAGCAATTTGAACTGACAAAACGTGAAGTGAAAATCACGATTCTTCGATTTCGGGTGTAGTCAAGTTTTAGAAGTAAAATGTCGGATTTAGGGACTCTAATAATAATAACTACCTGTTAGGCTAGAATTTTTTTTTGTAATCCTTAAAACTGCAAAGGTTGGAACTTTTATTTTAAAATCATGAATAAATTTTCTTTTAGTTGATTAAAGCTAGTGTCTCACTGAATACCTATTTTTCTTTTCAGGATAAGGACGGCTGTACCAAACTGATTTTTTATTTAACAACTGTACACCCTTTCAGTATTTTTTCATTTTTTTAGCTGAAGTTAGATCCTTTCTATTTTAAAATGAATGGTGCCCAAAAAAATAAAATGGTACAACTTAAGTTATAAAAAAAAAATAATTCCAAAAAGACGTACAAAAATTATCTCTTACCCATATCTCTCTACCAAGGAAAACTGAGCTAGTGTTTGTTTAATTTCTTTAGTTCTTTTAAAATCATTATTCACTCAATTCATTATCAGAAATTAAAGCGGGGCTGCAAGAAAATTACGCCCCAGCTTGGGGCATCCAATTTTCAAACGGTACAATATATATATCATACAACAAAAATCAAAAGTTCACATAATACCATTGAAATAACACAAAATTTATGGACTCTTTCCTCTTTTATCCCCTATCTCTCTAGCGATATTGCTCTAAAATTATAGGATTTTAGTATTAGACGAATACCAAATTTAAAATCGATATCATTTCGTTCAAAAATTTTCGTGCTGATTATCAGCTATGGTTTTTGTGATCTAGGAACCTAGAAACGCGCAAATCTTAAAGGGTCGTTTCATCAATAAGTCAGTAGTTTTCTTTTTAACATAGAAAATAAGATGAAGATTGTAATTTTGATACAAGCGTTTGGTTTATTAAGAGTGACAGGACAAGAATGTGTTTAGAAAATTTTAAATGTATTTTGATTGAATCCTTTTAAAGTTTCACTGGAAAAAAATATAACAATAACAGGAAATATATAATACTGACCGAGTTGAATAAATCATCTATTTCTGGTTATCGAATCATTATAAAAACCTTCATGTTTATTACATTTTGACTTTTATACTCCAACTATCTACATTTTAAATTGTATATATAATACGAAATTATTATTGAGGTGTCCTATGCTTCGTAAATCCCTTAAATTCCTTTTAAGTTTTAGTCGTCATAAAAGGATAAATAATGGCAGTTAAAACGTTACGTAATAGACTGAGGCGGACCGATAAGAATTTATTACAGTTACTATTATTTTCCTTTATTGAAGTGTTTACTCCATGTACATGAAAGATAAAAGGGTAATAAATATTAAGTAAAGGCATGAGATATAAAATAAAGTGAAATTTTTAAAAGAATGTATGGATCAATATAGCTTGTATTCAAAACATGATTTTCGTATCTACTTATCAATACATATGGCGCCACGGTGTAAGCTCATCGCGTATGTATCATATCAGAATACGAGAAACATATACTGTTAAAGTTTTTGCCCAAATGAGTTAACAATTATGTCTAAATTCAAGACTTGTATTTTAAAAATTAGAGTTATAGCGGCTCAAACCTGGAACGCACGACTAACCTTCTTGATTTTTTAAATTAATTTTAGGTAAGTCCAAAATAGTCACAAATAACGGTAGGTGGCCCAAATGTAAAAACCCTTAAAAGTCTATAAATAAATACTATTCAGGCTATCCTGTCCAAACTATAAAACATCAAAACATGTTCTACTGGATTATTACTACCCAGAGACGTTAGGTGCTATTAATATTCGAATTGGTGTCATATAATATTCAGAATATATGAATCAGGAACAGTCCCACAGGACTGGCTGATATCTACATCTATAGCTCTTCCCAAGAAACATAAGGCGACAAGATGTGAAGACCACCGTACGATCTGCCTGATGAGTCATGCTGAATAAATCTTCATGCGAATAATCTGCCGTCGAATCAGCAGTAAATGTGAGACATATCTCAGTCCATACCAGTATGGATTTGGAAGGGAAAACAGACGCCAGGGAAGCAATTCTGGTTGATCCTGATCGCTGAAAAAGCTGTACACATGTTTCGCTGACTACAGAAATTCATTCGACCGCATCAAACGTTACAAACTAATTCGTATTTTGCAAAAAGTGGGGCTGGATGGACGAGATATAATAATTATCCGCAACTTATATTGGAGCCATACAGATAATACCGTGGTTCTGGTAGAGTCTGAGGAACATTTACAAACGCTGATAAATGTCCCGTCAGAATCAGGAAAACCAAAACTCTTGTTTTTGGCCGAGACGAAAATGCACAGAATAATGCTCAAGTAGACATCGACGATGATATCATCCAAAACGTTCATAGTTACATACATCTAGGTAAAGAAGTCAATACCCAGTTAGATTATTCAAAAGAGATTAGGAGGTGCAATGAGATAGCTAGACATCAATATGCGAAAGTTCACCCGAAGTTATCTATCCCTACAATATTACGAACAAAAAAGTGCTACCTTTGGTCACTGCTACTCTACGAGTACGAGCGTAGACCCTTAAACAGGAGGACATAAAAAAGCTCCAGGCGTTCGAAATCTGGCTATACAGAAGAATGTTACGAATCAGCTGGACTAGCAGAATGACTCATGCAGAAGTGCTAAGCAAAATGAATGCTGTACAATAGCTAGTCCAGACTATTAAGATCAGAAAAACAGCCTACCTCGGACATATAAAGCGTCACACTGAATACGAAAAACTTCAACTCATACTGGAAGGAAATAGACGGAAGATGAGGCTTGGGTAGAAAGAAGAAATCATGGCTAAGAAACATAAGAGACTGGACGAACACCGACAGGAACATCCTGATATATATAGCACAGAGTAGAGATGAATTTTCCATAGTGGTCGCCAAGTTCAACAGAGAAGGTACATAGGAAAAGGAGGATATTCACAAGATGTCTAAGTAATGATAAATCTTTTATCTCCTTTTTTCTTTCCCCGCGAAGTATTGTAGTCGTGAAAGATGACACCCCGAAATTCTTGCATTTCTCTACCATTCAGGATTTCAAGATTACCAGTTCTAACTTTTAGTCGATCAATATATCGATTTGTTGTAGCGATAATGCACAAACGAAATCTATTTCAAATTTAGGACAAGTGTAACACTTGATACGGAAAAGGAACCTTTTTAAGCGACACCTAAGACGATTCTGAAAACGTGGTGGTCATATAATAGCTTGCTTAAGTTACTGAATGAATACGCCTTTAACTATTTAGACAAACAAAATGGTTTGCGTGATCAACGATTTCTCCTTTTATTCACGAATTAGGTGATATTAATTTCATTAAACTCAGTGGTAGATAAGGCGCGCTGTGTATATAACATACGGGTAGTTATTGTAAATCTTAACCCTTATTTGGCAAGAAATTTTATTTAATTTTGTAACATGGTCAAAAAGTGCCCAAAATTCAAACATACTCTAAGGACCATTATTATATTTATTTGCTCTTTATCGATAGTGTTTTTTCTTATGAGAGATCCCTAAATTGCCACAAAAGCAGCGTTGCACAGAAGTAGCGGCTCACATTGGTCTTGAACCGTTGCAGGTCATATACGGTGGGAAACACAGTCCCTGCCAGTTCATTCCAATTCATTCTAAAGTGATGAGCTTTTCATATAGAGGATTTCCTGATGAAGGTGATATGGCGCAGTGACAAGCTACACTCATAGGAATGTGATGAATTATGTATTAACATGCACCGGTATAAGGAAAATCAGGCAGGCCTTACCCAGTCACAAACTTCTTAAAAGTGATTTTAAAATAGACTCAAAGTAGCATTTAAAGAATGGACCCGTGACCAATTTTTCTAAAAAGCTCTAGAGAATATAGATACCTGGAGTTTCGGGTCTCTAGTCAAGCAAATTCTAGAAAGAATCTAAAATTTGAAGACTGTTTCGGAGTAAAAACTTTAATATGGGAGCACTATTCCATCGATTGTCGAAATTGATGTTTACAGGGTTAAGAGCTATTGTGGAGTATAAAACTTTCTTGTATCAAATAATATTTATAGCTTTCAGTAGATTCCTTTGCTATGCATGCAATATGATTCTACCAAGACATATGTGTAAAATAGTTTAGAAGATCTTTGTGTTGACCTTGCTTATGAAAGCCATATTGGAGTCACTAATAATAACAAATTCTTCCAGACATTTCAGAACATACCGTTTGATTTCATTTCAATTTAGATATTACTAAAACCAATACGACTGGTCACTAATTGTTTGACATGACCTTTATTCATTTATTAGTTATCGGCTAAAGTCGAGGAAAGGTTCGTTTTCTGTACGATAAGGAGAAAAATCTACAAAAACCTGTTGTTGGTACGCTGGCATATTTTTTGAGTATGATTATAAACATTGCATCAATGTCAGAAAGTTTAAAAGATAAATTTATGACACTTTCTCTGAAAATAATACTGTGCATTTCACTTCGCACTGAGAATAGTGGGAGCTTGCTTTGCCTAAAAGATGGTAGCAAAGTGTAGGGTAAAGGTTTCAGCTAATAATTTGGCTTTTACAACAGATGTTATTTCAATAGTTTTGTCTAATGATGTACGTGGTGGCATAGTTATTATAGTAAAATTTTGATTGAAGCTTGCTGAGGGTTTCAATAAGAAATCGGTTTATCTAAGGGACAAAGAAAGTAATAAAAATATACTTCTAAATATTGTGTATGGACCAAAAGAAGCTCCATAATTTAAAAAATTTTAACAATTTCTTAATCTCGGATCACCATATATTTAAGTATTGTTTATGCTATAAAAAATTAATATTTTATTGGGCGAGTTAAAGGAAATCATATCTTTGACACCACTTACAAAAAAGCAATGTAAACCAGATATATAACGAAGAACCTCAACTTTCCAATACAAGGCAAACATTAGATACTAACGGTAAATTTAAGTATCGGAGTTTTTTTTATTGATATGATGATGGTAGATACTTTAAATCGAACCAACAACATTTTTCGGTATTTTCAGAATTTGACATCAACTGAATTAGCTGTCAACTACATTCCATATTTTTGGAACTTCTAAACTTTCCAGCTGACATGACAGAAAATTAATGCCTATTGTTAACCCTAAAATTGGTAAAATACCATGGATACAAAATAATACAATTAAGCTACAAACATGTAGGTCGTATCTAGAATTGAAATGATAGACTAAATTCAAATAAATTAATTAGGCTTGCTATTTACAACAATTATAAAAATTTACAAAATATAAAAATATAAGTGAACAGCAGGCATTTTTTCAAATAGCTTTTAGTTTAATAATTTTTTAACAACCACGTAACATATTTCATCAAAGGCTTAAGTATCTTTTATTTTACACGCGCCCATTTTGAACAAAAAAAATATCAACGATCAAATAGTGAAATTTTATATCTATGTTAAGTACTTATAAATATTTTTGTGACAAATAAATGCTTATACTGCACTCTGTCGGTGACTTATAAAGTCTTTTCAAGCAGAACGGTACAGCACGGCTGGCACTTATTGCAAAAACGCACCTTCTCGAGCTTACTGCTCGAAGACATAGATGGCACTGGTATAACAACTAAGGGCGAATCAAAAGATTCGCATTTTAAGAAGTCTCCAATAGTGTTCTTTGTATTTGCTGAACCATCCCAAGACGTGTCTCGCCGTAGCACGGCTCCTCAGTTGGGCTAGGTTCAGCAAATACGAGAACACCATTTTCAGTCCTTATCCAGGTACTAACGGAAAACTATGACAAATAGATGCTTATACTGCACTCTGTCGGAGATCTACAGAGTCTTTTCAAAGAACACTTTTAGGGATTTCTAAAAATGCAAATCTTTCAATTCGCCTATACCAGTGCCTCCTATGCCTTCTAGCGGTAAATTCGAGAAGGTGCGTTTCTGCAATAAGTGCCAACCGTGCTGTGCCGCTCTGCTTTAAAAGACTATCTAGGCATAGAAATATCAGCTTATGGTGATGTTGAAGCGGAGGTAAGGGAACAAACAACAAGAGCCGCAAAAATAGCAGGGTGCCTAAACAACACAATATGGTGAAACAGAACATGGGAATTGAAGCCAATATAGAATTTACAAAACAGCTATAAGACCTATTATGACATATACTGCGGAAACCAGGCCAGAAACATCGAAAACCAAATGACTACTGGAATCAACAAAAATGAAGGTGTTTCGCACAATAGCTGGAAAGACACTTTTGGATGGGGAGAGAAGTGAAGATATAAGAAACAGGTGTGGGGCAGAGGATATTAACGATTGGGTGATGAGACGGAGAACAGAATGGAATGAACACATTCGTAGGATGGAAGACGGAAGAATAGTGAGAATTGCTCGTGATAGGTAACCACTAGGACATAGGAGTGTGGACCGCCCCCGAAAGAGGTGGTGTGATGGTTTGAGTGTGGCGAAATAGTAGCGGGCAGGCGTGGCAATTGGACAGGCGATAAGCCTCAGTTAGAGAAAGAAGAAAAAGAAGAAGCTAATCAGCTAATCCAGGGCCATAAAGTAACCCTTCCAATTCTTCATAAAACTCATTTCGTTCAATATTAAGCTATTCTTGCTTCTTTTGACTGAGCTTGAAAACTTCGCTCTGCATGCGTGCGCCAACTGAGACATAGCTCGCGCCTTCCTAAGACACGTAATATCTTCAAAAATAAATAAGATATCGAAAATTTCTCTCGCACACATATTCTTAAAGGTTCAAACCATAAAAAAATTGCAAAAAAAATCGATTTTTTTGAAAATTCTGGAGTGGGTCGTCTATTACTATTTTACTTCCCTCACAATAGGAAAAAATCACATCTGCGAGCCCATGAATCACAAGTAGATAGTGTTCAATTTCCATTTTCAGTCGACTTGTTGTCGTGATAACACCAACCAAATAAGATAACGAATTCAAACTTCAGTTACATATTCTTCTTCTTAAGGTGTCGTGCAAATTCCTGCGTAGACGTCTAAATCAAACTTCTCTCATCCCCCTGCAGTATCAGGCGTTCTCCACGAATAATATGACCCAAGTATTAAATCTTTCTCTTTTTTATATTTTCCAATAATTCGCGATCTTCCAGCTTGGCTCTCTCGATCACCTCCTCATTCCTCCCTCTATCAACCCAAGATACTCTCAGAATTCTTCTGAGTATTCACATTTCAAATGCCTTCAGTTTGTTAATAGATGACACTTTCAATGTCGATGTTTCAACTCCGTATAGCAAAACGAACCAAACCTAGCACTTAACCATCCGGTACCTGGTTTGTGTATTAACAACAACTTACATTACTACAAAGGAATTTGCGTAACTTGATGAACGTTACTCTTGCCTGCTCAACTCTGGCTTTGATTTTCATGTCCGGATCCCATTTGCCATTCACAAGGCATCCCAGGTATTTGACCTTGTTAACCCGTTCTATGTTCTCGCTATTTATATGAATTCGGACGTCTTGTATTGGATTTCTACTGATCATCATGAAATTTGTTTTGTTTATGTTGATGCTTAATCCAATGTTTTTTCCTGCTTTGTGTATAGCCTTCAATAATACTTGAAGAGCATCTGCGCTATCTGCCAGAATGGCATTGTCATCTGCACATCTGATGTTGTTTATTGGAACACCGTGTAGTGTAGTACACTTACATATAAGTAAAAGGAATCTGTAATTTTTTTTGCAATATTTAGGGAAAGATCTGAAATATGTTGTATGTTGGTTGGGAAACGTAAGTAGACTTACATACAAACATATTGTGATATTTGATAAATATGTCACATATAGGTATTAAGTTGACAATATCTCTTTTTTGAAATCGGTGTAAAATGAAATAATATACATAATGCCTTCTCTTGACAAGTATTAAATTGAACATAAATACTAAAAATGCAATCTAAAGATGACAATTAGTTACATGCTTGTTACTTTAAGTATATTTTGGAAAGTGCTCAAACAGCCACTACTAAGGCACGGATCACAAGCAAACAATTTATTATGGCTTCGTCATAGATCAAGAAATCTTAAATCCTTGAACGCGATTGACAAAGATGCATGAAGCAGAATAAAAGGATTTACAAATTATGTGTTCAAATTTACTTTAAGGCTTTATTTCAATGAGCAAGAATGTTTTTAGATTACAAAATATTGAAATCTGGTGGTTTGGACGATTATATTCATATTTCGTCACTAAATCAAAAGATTTTATTCGGAAAAAAATTATCCTCTTAGATTTTTGCATTTTTTACCTATTACATCAGTCACAAAAAAACCCATTTTTGTTGGCCTGTTTGTCTGTCTGCTCGTTTGTTCGCATGATAACTCGTGAACGAAATGCGGTATCGGTTTTAAATTTGGTACACATATAACAGTTGAAGTAGTATTATGAGAATTTTTCGTGTTTTTTTTTTGTTGAAATAATGTACAAATTTTAAGCATAATTATCCATAGTCGGACATAAAAGATATTAAAGGGGTGGGTGGGGTTTGGAGGAGGTTGCTTTAAATATGAAATGTTCGTCTATTTCGGTCAAGGAATCGGAAAATCGTATCATGTTTTCATTATAACAAAGTTAACATAAACCAAGTATAGAGGAAAATATGTTTTCAATCGTAAAATATTTCGATCATATGGTAATATGAAATTATGAATGAAGTTATACGTTGACCTCTTCCATTTTATTTTATTGTATAATATTTCAAAATTGAATATGCTTATCTGAATATTTTTTTATCAATGTGGTCAACAGTTGAATTTTATGTATATAATATATGCACTTAAGTTGACCAGATATTTGAATATATTACACAGTTATATATTATAAACTTGGTTAAATTTGGAATCTATTTTTATTTATTTATTTTATTACTACTATAATTTTTTTGACAATAGCACACTGGAAAAATTTCGAAATTTTAATATTCTTTTAATGTTACTGAGAAAGCTAGAATCTGCTTTGTGAAAGCGTTGAGAGTGCCCCAATGGCATCTAGACTTAACAAAATATTAAGTTCATAAGGATGTTCGCTGCTGGGCTATCTTAAACGCTCAGACGGCACCTACATTGACATCTTATGAAGATTCACTTTCCATGCTTCAGTGAGGAAATTAGAGCCCCGAATAGATGTAACGGGATTTACAAACCTAAAGCCTGGGCGCTTGCTGCAAAAGTAGTATACAATGAAGGGTTGGAATAGGCAATAAAGTCCTTCGAACCCTATAAGTCACCAGGCTTAGATGGTATATATCCTGCTCTTCTGCAGGAGGAGATAGATGGGCTGAGAAGGCCCCTAATTAGCATTTATAGGGCAAGAATAGTCCTAAGACATGTTACTTGGGGTGAAACGAGAGTGGTTTTTATTCTCAAGCCAGGAAGAAATGGACATATCTTGGCGAAGGACTTCAAGCCGATCAGCCTTGGCTCCTTTCTGATGAAGACTCTGGAGAGATTGGTTGATGGGTATCTGAAGTCAGGTCCCTTGATTGAACACCCTATAGCCTCTAATCAATACGCCTACACGAAGGGTAGGTCGACTGAAACAGCCCTACACCATCTGGTGAGCGGCATAGAGGCGCAATTGGCGAATAAGTGATACGCTTTAGGCGTCTTCCTTGATATAGAGGGAGCTTTTGATAGCACCCCATACTTAGTCATCAGAGACTCAATGACCAATCACGGTTTACCCAGTGCACTGGTAGATTGGGTAGGAAACATGCTAACCAGCAGGATTCTGACGGTTAGCTATGCTGGAACAGATATTAGGGGGTACCCCGCCAAGGGATGCCCGAAGGGAAGGGTTTTATTACCTCTATTGTGGTGCATGGTGGTGGATGACCTACTAAGAACCCTACAGGAAGAAGGCATCTCCGCTTGTGGCTACGCTGATGAAGTGGCAATAGTGGTTAGAGGCAACTTTCTACAACTCCTCAAGGAGATCATGCAGAGAGCCCTGAGGATCACTCAAAGATGGTGCATGGCAAAGGGACTAACGGTCAATCCATCAAAAACAAACGCCATAATCTTTACCAGGAAATACAAACCCCAAGAAATTGCACCACTTAGTTTCTGGGGCAATGAACTGGTCTATTCGAGCTCGGTGAAATACCTTGGAGTTCGTCTGGATCCAAAACTAAACTGGAAACAACACCTCAACGAAAAGAAGAACAAATTCTACATGTCCCTTTGGGCCTTTAGGAAAGCTCTGGGCAAAACTTGGGATATGCAACCCAAGGTCGCACTGTGGATATACAGGGCGATGCTATTGCCTAGATTAAGGCAGTGATTTGGTGGCCGAGACTGGGCACGGTGGATTCAAAGAACCTACTGCGCAGCCTACAGGGGAACTATTTTAGGGCGGCAGTGGGGGCTATGAGAACGACACCAACGGAGACGCTAGAAGTAGCACTCTGTGTCCCACCACTGAATCAGTTCATCATCTACACGGCGAGATTAGCAGCATACTGTCAAGGCGAATGGAGGAATGGGGACAGAGGACACTCAGGTCTGAAATTCCTCCAGGAAAGCTCATTTGTCTTAAAACAAGATAGAATCACGAAAACAAAACACGTGATTAAGTCTTTTTCTGTCCATATCCCTGAGAGAAAGGACACGCAAAAGCTCCTGAACAGGCCAAATACCGACATTTGGTATTCTGACAGTTCGGGTGCTACCGACAGTAAAGCAGCTATACAAGCTATTGCCAAAGCCACCACGCACAGCTTGCTGATCAGGGAATGCGTGCAAGAACTAAACACGTTAGGAGGTAACAACGAGGTTACCCTAATGTGGCTACCAAGCCACCAAGGCATATCTGGAAATGAAATAGCGGACGAACTCGCCAAAAGAGGCACCTTACAGGTTGTAGGAGTTCCATTCGCTTTCGGTAAAAACAAGATCAGGGAATGGTTGGACAAAGAACACCAACTCTCTTGGACTGCAGAAGCGGGGTGTCGTCAAGCCAAATTCCTTATGAAACAAACTACGACATATCGATGTCAAAACAAAGGCTACGCCTGAGTATAGGACTCCTTACGGGACATGTGATACTACAAGCCCATTTATATAAACTCAAACTGGCTGAGCGGAAAACATGTCGGCTGTGAGAGGGTGAAAGCGGGGGCAGTATTCACATTTTGTGCGAATGTCCTGCACTAATAGTTAAAAGATACAGATACTGGGGTCAACTATTCTGTGAACCCAAAGATCTACAAGACGTCAGGGTGAGTAGCCTATGCTCTTGGCAGAAAATGCCTGACTAGGGCTGCGACCCTGATTCGACAGTGGGGAGTCACAAAAGAACTGTTAGATCTAGGTGAAAAAATAGTTGATCGTCGTGGCCGTTACTATGTGGTAATTTATCATTTTAACGGAAAGAAATAAAACACTTATTATGTATTATTACAACTATATTGCACAAGTTTTGCGACTGCAGTTTCGACCTATGCGGTCATTATCAAGCTTACGTACTAAACTGAATTAAATAGACAAGTCATACTAAAATTAAAGTTAGGTGGTAGGTATAAAATATTATTATAAAACATTATTATTTAATTCTAGGGTTAATACAATTGATCTTAAGAGGTAGGTGATCCCATTGGTAAACCTGAGTTTTGAATTGAAATGACAAATTCTACCTTCAAAACTCAGGTTTACCAATGGGATCACCACTTAGTCCTCTCTTAGCAGACATTTCCATCACACATATAGAAAGAGAAATTCTTAACTCTAATCATGGCAAAAAACCACATTCATTTTTGGTACAGATATGTTGACGACATCCTCGCTTGTTTCAAAGGCTCCTCAAGACAACTAGACAATCTCTTAAATTTCATTAATACCATCCACCCAAAAATTCAGTTTACTCTAGAACAGGAAGCAGATAACAAAATTAACTTTCTAGATCCAAGTATCTTACATATGAATAACAGTTGCACATTTAAAGTATACAGAAAACCCACATTCACAGGTATAACGATCCCAAAAGACTCATTCCACCCGAACCAACATAAAATGGCAGCATTCAACTCAATGATACATAGAGCCCTTTCACTCCCGTTATCCAAAGCTGACCTAGAAGACGAACTAAATACTATTAAAAACATTGCCACAAAAAATAACTTCTCTCGAGAGTGGGTTGGAAAACTAATCAACAAAAAACAAAAGCAACTTACTCTTCGCTTAATATACCCTAAAATAAAATCCACGGAACAACATACATACATTACAATACGCTACCATGGCACGCTATCCGAAAAATTAGCCAACATTTTTTCAAAACATAATCTGAAAATTGCGTTCAAATCGCAAAATACCCTATCAAATATCCTTTACAATGCCAAAGATAAGACGGACAAATTTCAAAAATGTGGAGTTTATAAGTTAAAATGCTCGGACTGTAACAGCATATATATTGGACAAAGCGGAAGAAACATTAAAACCAGATATACAGAACATTTTAGATCATATAGACTACAAAAAACAGATTCCTCATTTGCAAACCACTGTACAGAAAACCAACACCCCTTTCTCGATTTACATAATACAGAAATTCTACATTATGCGGAGAAAGGTTTTAAATTAAATATCTTAGAATCATTGGAAATTTATAAACATCGGAAAAACCAAAACTGTAATTTGTTAAACGACCAACTAGACCTTTTCTATTCACCGCTATTTACCGTCATAAAACCATAAAATTACTACCTACCACTTAAGATCAATTGTATTAACCCTAGAATTAAATAATAATGTTTTATAATAATATTTTATACCTACCACCTAACTTTAATTTTAGTATGACTTGTCTATTTAATTCAGTTTAGTACGTAAGCTTGATAATGACCGCATAGGTCGAAACTGCAGTCGCAAAACTTGTGCAATATAGTGGTAATAATACATAATAAGTGTTTTATTTCTTTCCGTTAAGATCTAGGTGACATTAGGGACTTAAGGTATCACCCACTCTTTTTACTACTACTACTACTACTAATGTTTCTGAAATAAACACTTAATGACTTCAAAAATTTTGGAGAAATTAGAATCAAAACATCTAATTTGATTCGCTTGAAAATGTATTCTTTAAATGTTACAGCCTTTTAAATTCCAGAAAATGTTACTTATTATTAGAATATCTCGAAAATTATTGAATTTAAGTATAACACATTAAGTGTATCTAGAATCGAAATGATAAACTAAATTCAAATAAATTAATTAGGCTTGCTGTTTACAACAATTATTATTTATGCTACTGATCGGCAACAAAGCATCGGCCAAAATATAAAAATATAAGTAAACAGCAGGAATTTTTTCAAATAGCTTTTAGTTGAATCATTTTTTTACAACCACGTAATATTTTCCATCAAAAGCTTAAGTATCTTTTATGTTACACGTGCCCATTTTTAACAAAGTAAATATCAACGATCAGATAGTGAAACTTTCTATCTGTGTTAAGAACTTACAAATACCTCTGTTATTAAATAAAAAGGTTTCTAAAGTTTAAAAGGAGATAGAACTGGGACTTGAATGACTAAAATTATTAACGGTGGCTCGAGGAAAAATTATCTTAGTATAAAAAATCTAGCCGATTCGCGATAAGGAAAACTATGATAATGAAAACATCTTGAAAAAAATATTTCTTATTAAGGGCCATTCTACTCCAGACTAAGGAAATTTCGCGTTGTTTTGGGAACATTTTTTGAAAAAAGTATAAGATATTGTCACTTTGGAGTACATTCATAATTTTTTTTTGAATCGGTCTGATTCTTATAGATATAGATATACACATTCTTAAAATATATGAGTGTAAATTCTCGACCGGACTACGAAAAAATTTTTACCATGTAAAATAACAAAATGGCGGCTATATATATATTATATATATGTGTGTGTGTGTGCATGTGTGTGTTTAATCATAAATAATTAGGCTTAGTTATCCGTCGAAACTCCACAAAATCCATCGACCACCATACTTTTCATTCTCTTTCTTTGAAGCGATATAGTTCTAAAACTATAGGTTCCTTTTCTACTTCAAGTATTATATATGTATGAAAGTTGAAATCGATATTTCATCTGATTCGAAAGTTATCGATCTAACAGGCAGCAAACGGATATACCGACAAATTAACAAAACTTTCACGAATACGCCGTAACAAGGAAGGTAAACATGTGCTGTAATTTAAGGATTTTAAAGTATGTTGAACACTTAACCGGGTATTTATTTCTTAAATATTTTGTTAATTGTCACAGAGTGTGGCTATATCATATAGTTTGGCGTAACATACAACGTTACCAGAAATAATTAAGAAACATCAAATGACCTGTAAACTTTATAATTCAAGGATATCCTGAAGAAATGACATCTCTAATAAGCATTATTGTAGTTAAATTGCTTATAACATTTCAGTAATCGGATATTTTACTTGAAAAATGTGGTTCATAACGTTTGAATTAAAAAAAATTGTTATATAATCGCCTTATAAAAATAAGCTTTTTAAAGACGAGACAGAAAAGCAAGATTAGCGGAAAGGACAGAAAATGAAAATCGATTAAATAAGTCTGAACCATTTCCCTTTGCTTTTTTCATAAAACTGGTCTGAGAGAAGTTATATTTTTTATTTTTAACTTCATACTACATGACTGAATTTGTATTAATATATTTTATAATAAGGTTTTACAGTAATGTCAGCTACCAATCCTCAACCAAAACGTATTCTACTAACCGAACCACAAAATTACATTAAAATTCTGAGTATGGGATTTAATTCTCAGTTCTAGAGTTTTTTTTGTCGAGAAGTAGAAATAAGCTAACAGTAATATAACATTGACTTCCATAATCCCAATAATAAAAAAAAATCTCACTCTAAAAACAAATGACTATCGCTTCTGATTTAGCTAATTAAAAAACAGGTATCATATGTTAAAATACCACACAATGCATCAATATTGTCTTTTTGACAGAAAATTAATAAAGATACAAACAAAATAATATCGTTATTTGTGCTTATATTAGAAGTATTAATGACTTATGTCACAGAATTATTACGTCCGATTGAACCCAAAGATTACTGGAATGTGACAGTCAGTTATTAGGGTTCAATAACTTAAATAATTTTAATGGAATAATATACAATTGGTTAAACATTTATATTCTATGGAATTTTTTAACGATTAGTTTCTAAAATATAGATAATTAAGGCTTCTGCTGCACCCTACCCTTTATCCAATCCATATAAAAAATAATTTAACGGTAATATTTGTGTTCTATAGAGGATTTTAACTAATTTTTATGTATCTTTTCTGATACCAGAAATTAATAGTTTCTGAGATATCTAGTTCATCTAAACAATACTTTAATGGTGTGCTTTAATTTAAGGTGGATGCATGTTGTTTATGAATTTCAGGATTTCATTTGTTTTATGGCACCATTATTATTGCACAATTTAACCCTTTCCGTTGACAGTCGTGAACGACTGAATGACTAAAATTATTAACGGTGGCTCGAGGAAAAATTATCTTAGTATAAAAAATCTAGCCGATTCGCGATAAGGAAAACTATGATAATAAAAAACATCTTGAAAAAAAATATTTCTTATTAAGGGCCATTCTACTCCAGACTAAGGAAATTTCGCGTTGTTTTGGGAACATTTTTTGAAAAAAGTATAAGATATTGTTACTTTGGAGTACATTCATAATTTTTTTTTTTTTGAATCGGTCTGATTCTTATATATATACACATTCTTAAAATATATGAGTGTAATTCTCGACCGGACTACGAAAAAATTTTTACCATGTAAAATAACAAAATGGCGACTACTCAAAATTTCAGGTTCTGTTTTCGCCAAATTTTCGGCTCCAAAAACGTTAATAAGAAAAAAATTTCAAGAATAAAAAATTTTCCATAGTTCGGCCCAAAATGACAGCATTTCTTAAGATGTTCTATTAATGTTTCTGCAATAAACCCTTAATGACTTGGAAAATTCTGGATCAAAAATTTTATTATATACATATTATATACCATACCAATCAGCACTTAATAGTGAATGTAAGAAATAATCAGGATGATATTAAACAGATAAAAATGGTAAATAAATATATTTAAATTATCTAGTGTCCAATAATTATGCTGGTCACCAAAATATTGCTAAAATATTGAACAATTAATTTCAAATATGTACCAAAATTAAATTTTTAAGCACATCACTGTTAAGCCAAAATATTTCGAAATAATAACGTAACCTAAACTAATTTTAATACGTTTAAGTTATTATTATTTTATAAAATAATTAATTAAATATTTAGTCACCGGAATTGGCGGCGGAAATAATATTATTTTAGGCTCTAAATAAATGGTATTTAAAAATTTTGAACAAACAATCAAGCGATTTGTACAGTACTCACATAGTTCTCAAATAAATACTGGATTTGATTTGCACTAAGAAAAGTACTTCAAGCATTATCATTGAATATTTAATAAAATGATATTATAAATAGAAGTTTAGCAGAGGAAGGGCTTGTGTTAAAAATAGAATAATATAATGAAAAAAATAGCATAAATTTGGAACTACATAACTCAAAAACCTTGTAAAGTGCATCACGTCAACCTATACATACAGTTCGACTATAAGGAGTTATGCTAAAAATGTGTACATTATTTCAACCAAAAATCAGAAAGAACCGGCTTAATACTAATGAAACTACTGGGAGTACTTAAATATCTGCATCAAGTGAATATTTTGAGAATTATGAAAATTACCAAAAATAAAATCTAGTGACGAGCCTAGTGTAACAGTTACAACAAATAAATAATAACTAACCTCTTCATAAAGTTAAATTTTAATTTAACGTATCGTAACGTAACGAAATTACGTTTCTGGATAGTAGACCACTTAGAAATTACAGTGCGTACTGGCGTAATGTCGTGCAATAACCTTCCGAGAAAGTTCCTCCGTGACATCTGTTTTTTTATGGCATCCCTTAATTTGGACGTTTTTACCATGATATTCACCACATTCACCAGTTACTTCAATATTTCATTAGAGACTACTTGTAAAATAACTTGTGTATTCAAAGATGCAGTTCATGATCTTTTTTTGTGATAGTGTCACGTTTGCCTTTATTGACCGTGAGGATCCGTCATAAACCCACATCATAGATTCCCGTTTAAACAAGAGATCGTGGTACAGGAGCATGGTTTCATCTCTCGCCACAACTGAGTCAATCACATCATTTTCTTGACCTTCACAAAGTGCTAAAAATTCAGTACGGTATTTCACACGTCATTGTTTTTGCAGACAATTCAAAAGTTTTGTTAATTTTGGAAAATGTAAATTAGAGTTTTAAGAATTAAAATGGATGGAGCAGTGGGGATTTTATTTTATTTAAAAAACTGTTTATGGTACAAGTTAAAAATAACCTTAAAAATCGGTTTGAAATAAAACTCTATTTATACCTGTAGACTGACTCCGAAGCAAAATACTATTTTTCAGGGCCACTCGATAGGTGAACGAAAATAGAGCCTTTTTCAGTTAAAAGAGATAAAGCAGAAAGCTAAGGTGGACTTACTAAGCTATCAAGAATTTTCATTTCCTCCTTCCCTTTTCTTTTCTGCGTAAAGCTGTTCCCACGAGATTCTTTTCTTTTACGACTCTCTTAACTGAGTTTCAAATTTCCAACGATAAACTTTTAGATGGCGTTTAAAACTCTTTATTTAAATTGAATACCTTTACTCATTTTAACGTCAGCCTTTTAAAGGGTACAAAACTTTTTAGTGAAAAGATTTCGCTTCAGAATTTCAAAAAATTTTTATTACTAATAAAGGCTATAAATAATTTATTACCCTACCTTAAAAAGAATATTAATTTTTTTTTGAAGTTTCGAATATACTGCTTAGTCCTATAACATTAAGTTGGTGAAACTTTCTAATGTTGACAAAAAGTCGATTACGATATATATATATATATATATATATATATATATATATATATATATATATATATATATATATATATATATGTGTGTGTGTGTGCGTGTGTGTGCATGTGTGTGTTTAATCATAAATAATTATGCTTAGTTATCCGTCGAAACTCCACAAAATCCATCGACCACCATACTTTTCATTCTCTTTCTTTGAAGCGATATAGTTCCAAAACTATAGGTCCCTTTTCTACTTCAAGTATTATATATATGAAAGTTGAAATCGATATTTCATCTGATTAGAAAGTTATCGATCTAACAGGCAGCAAACGGATATACCGACAAATTAACAAAAATTGGAAACTATGTTTTTCGTAATCTAGAAACCCTGAAACTTTCACGAATACACCGTAACAAGGAAGGTAAACATGTGCTGTAATTTAAGGATTTTAAAGTATGTTGAACACTTAACCGGGTATTTATTTCTTAAATATTTTGTTAATTGTCACAGGGTGTGGCTATATCAAATAGTTTCGCGTAACATACAACGTTACCACAAATAGTTAAGAAACATCAAATGACCTGTAAACTTTATAATTCAAGCATATCCTGAAGAAATGAAATCTCTAATAAGCATTATTGTAGTTAAATTGCTTATAACATTTCAGTAATCCGATATTTGACTTGAAAAATGTGGTTCATAACGTTTGAATTAAAAAAAATTGTTATATAATCGAATTATAAAAATAAGCTTTTTAAAGACGAGACATAAAAGCAAGATTAGCGGAAAGGACAGAAAATGAAAATCGATTAAATAAGTCTCAACCATTTCCCTTTGCTTTTTTCATAAAACAGGTCTGAGAGAAGTTATATTTTTTATTTTTAACTTCATACTACATGACTGAATTTGTATTAATATATTTTATAATAAGGTTTTACAGTAATGTCAGCTATCAATCCTTAACCAAAACGTATTCTACTAACCGAACCACAAAATTACATTAAAATTCTAAGTATGGGATTTAATTCTCAGTTCTAGAGTTTTTTTTGTCGAGAAGTAGAAATAAGCTAACAGTAATATAACATATATATATTTTATATATATATATATATATATATATATATATATATATATATATATATATATATATATATATATATATATATATATATATATATATATTAGAGTGACCGGATCTCATAGAGGGGGAAAAAAAAATGTCGGAATCTTGTTCGTCTGGACCTCACAAAACGATTCCCCTTTCCAGATATTGAGATAGCCGAAATTTGAGCTCGATTAAACGACGTTAACCCGTGCCGCTCGTCGCTCAAAGTTTAAAAAAAATCCAAATTTTTGGCCAAAAAGCTGACATATGGAGCCATAACTCCAGAACGGTAAATAATAGAAACACGTTTAATATCTCAAAAGAAAGCTAATGTTGTTCTTCAAAATTTATATTCTATACATAATTGTTGTTATTTTAAGTCAAACCGAGTTACAACAGCCTTTAGCCCCAAAAACGTGACCAGGTACCACTAGGAGCATACTTCGTATATTTTGTTATTAAGTGATAAATTTTGCTTTTTTTGGTATATTTTTGAGTTTAAAGTAGAAATATAATAAAAAAACAAGTAATACTGATAAGTCTAATGACATTTTTCATTTTAAAATATAAAAATTAGGTATATAATACATACAAAACAGACACAGAAAAGATACAGACGTAGTACCTACATGAGTTGATAATTTTACATAGTTATCTAATCTATTCTAGAGCTTTTGTTAAAGTAGTTTTTGAAACGTCAAGATATAATGCTCGGAATTTACTTACAACTTGCAGGACATATTGCTTTTGGTCTTCATCTTTTGTCAGAAGGTCGTTAAAGTCGGTTATTAATTTAACACCACGCTCAGCCATATCATTAACTACTTTTAATGTTTTGACAATTTTCAATCCTTCTTGGAAGTCATTATTTTGAGGCCAGGTGTTTGGATATTGTCTTAGGAAATCTGTTTTTATATTAAATTGGTCAAAGAATATAAACGTTTCTTGGTAAGTAGATTTACCAATCCTCCATCAACTACCTCTTTTAAGTTTTCTTTCCTAACTTTTGGATTTACAACCCTAGCGTGCTGTGATGGTTCATCTGTGCTACTGAGCAATTTATTAGCCATTAACAACTTTTCATCGTCTGTAATGGTGGGATCAAAAAAACGATAATCCCACCAACTTTGCATTCAAATACCACAAATGGTTCGAAAATTTGGTCAGGGCTATTTCTGCAATGTCGTTGTCACATTCTTTATAGTCTAACAGACTATGCAAAATACCTAAATCTTGCTTTGGTGCAAGATGAGCTTTTGGAGCATTGAACCAAGCTTTACAATAAATTTTAACTAGGAAAACAGAAATGGCACGCACAGAACTCTCTTCTTCTTTAGACATCTAAAATTGACGACGAAAAATGAACATTTTTAAGCAGTAAATAGCCCTTGCCATCCACCTAGCGTGATGAATGGCTCCTGGAGTTCTAAAACCCACAACATTGCCGTCTAGTGATCCAACAAATACGAGAACCAACTGCAATAGCTCCTTGTAGTCATCTCTGGGGTGGCTCTCAGTTAATTTGGTCTCGTATTCAGCAGTAACATTTGCAATTACTTCTGGAGTTAGCTGCTTTTGTATTAGATTGTCACTGATACCTGTGTCCTATTTTCCTTTGTCTATCTTGGGCCACGCAGTGAGGAATCTCTTGAAAATGTCTGGATGAGGTCCAGTGGTTGATCCCATTTTTGTGTCGAATACGCCTCTTAACAAAATTTCCAAGATATGGTGACGGCGAGCTAGGTATAACAATTCTCTTCCTAACATTTGGTCCAATATGACGCATGCTCCTTTGAGTCTTCCCGTGTTGGATGCTGTAGTGTCGAAGCACATCGCCTTGACGGTGTTGAGAAGACCCCATTCATGTAGGCATTCATATACGGCTACGGCTTGCTCCTCTCCAGAGCTGTTTGCTGTTACAGGAACTCCCAGCAGCTGTTCCTTTTCGCCATATGAAATAGCTATAGCTATTCGCTCACATTGTTCATTTTTTAAAACACCCGGTAAAAGTTTACCGTCCCAATGGACAACCACGGGCTCTTTTTCAGGAATGTTTACTTCATCAAAAATTTTTTTATTATATTGTTCTCTGAACATTTGCCTTCTATCATGTAATAAAGTTTTCGAGACTTTGTACTCAAGAGGGTCAAGGTTTAGTGCTTCTCGAGTAGCTATTAAAATTCTCGTGGCATTGCTGTCGGATATCTTACATCGATCTAATAAAATGGACAATTTCGTGTTTAAAATCTCTTTAACGCGCCTTGCAAATGAAACTTTCATCCTCTTGCTCTCAGATGGTCCTGGATCTTCTGCAGCTTCTTCAGGGATGTCCATTTCCTCCAAGCTCTCAAGTTCCTGGCAGATGCTGTCCTCTTCAGTGTTTTCTTCTCCTTCTTCGAACTTGTCTTCATCATCCGTCTCTAAGAAGCAACAAAAGAAAGAGAAAAAAAAAAGACTATAAAAACTTGTCGTTTTAGCAGAATAGTAATAATACATAGGTACTAAATTACCTACTTCTAATTATCAAAAGGTATTATTTAAAAAATATAAACTCAATCATAAAGATGCCAAATCATGCTCTCATGTACAATTTTCTTTCAATTATAATGAAACTATTTACTTATTTGTTTATCTATTTTTTAGAATACTAATAATAAAAAAAAAAAAATTCACCAATATCAAAAGTTGCTTCTTGGATTTGTCGGCTCATTTTTGCAAGTTCCTTTTGCACCTTGATTTCTTCAGCTCGAGACAACTTGAGATCCACTCCAGTCATGAAACCTGGGCGGCCCTTCTGCCTCTGTTTCACGAGAAACGCCTTATCTTCTTCCGATTTCATCAGAGCCAAGGCATCTTGTTGAGCAATATCAAAGAGATCATCCAACTTTTCAACAAACTGTTTAAATTTGTTCTTGGCCGTTTTCGATGTTTTCTTCCGGTCTTTTTGAAGAGTTCTCCACTCGGCGTGAAGTTTTTCCAGCTTAGTAATTGCATCTTGCTCATGTTTAGTCGGGATTCGAGCTTTCTCCCAAAAAATGAACACTTCTCGTATTGTAAGTTTTGCTGATTCTCTTACAGGTAATTTCACAGTACGTAAATTATAAAATAAAGCACACAAAACTTGACGATTTGAGGGTAGTTTACAACCGGTGATCTGGTGAATGGGATAGCCCGCAAGAAATATTTTATCCTTGGTCCGGCTTTGTACATTGTACACCTGATGTGGATGCCATTTCAGAGGCCAATAGGTAAATAACAGTTAACTTGGAAAATGAAACAAAATATATTGCAAACTTTAATTTCAATAAAATGTTTTCAAATGTCTTTTAAAATAATACTATAATAGTTATAAAAACAATAACACACACACTTGGAAAATTAAAAAAAAAAAAACGTTAAAATATCTTACTAGATAATTGTTCGATCTAACCAGCTCAAAGGCACTTTAGAAACTAAACTGAATAAATAAAAGGTCGGTTGTACGCTGAAGTAAAATCACCATCCCTAAAATAGAAATTAGGTTCACCCTCCTTTTTACCTGTCAAACGGGTCTTTCTTTGGTAAACTAGTCAGGTAATCCCCATATAATAAAAGATTAAATTTGAACAAAAGGCTCTTTATGTTTGAAAATTGAGTTCCAAAATACTTTTTAACAAAAAAATGTTAATTCCGAGACACATTATGTAAAAAACCCGTAAAATTCTTAGAATACTCCCAAACTGGCTCCTACTGGTACCAGGTCACGTTTTTGGGGCTAAAGGCTGTTGTAACTCGGTTTGACTTAAAATAACAACAATTATGTATAGAATATAAATTTTGAAGAACAACATTAGCTTTCTTTTGAGATATTAAGCGTGTTTCTATTATTTACCGTTCTGGAGTTATGGCTCCATATGTCAGCTTTTTGGCCAAAAATTTGGATTTTTTCAAACTTTGAGCGACGAGCGGCACGGGTTAACGTCGTTTAATCGAACTCAAATTTCGGCTATCTCAATATCTGGAAAGGGGAATCGTTTTTTTGGGGTCCAGACGAACAAAATTCCGACATCGATTTTTTGCAGTCACCCTTATATACGAGGCTGGTTTGAAAAGTCCGTGCAAAAATAAAAACTACTTATGTGTTTGGGGTAAACCTTTTTTATTTTCGACATAGTCTCCTTTTAGGCTTATACACTTCGTCCAACGATGTTCTAGTTTGTTGATCCCTTCCGAATAATAGGATTTGTCCAAGTCTGCAAAATATCCATTAGTGTCTGCAATCACCTCCTCGTTTGAATAAAATCTTTGTCCCGCCATCCATTTCTTCAAATTGGGGAACAAATAGTAGTCCGAGGGAGCCAAGTCTGGAGAATAGGGGGGATGTGAAACGAGTTGGAATCCTATTGCCATTAATTTTGCGACCACAACTGCTGAGGTGTGTGCTGGTGCGTTGTCGTGATGGAAAAGGACTTTCTTGTGGGCCAATCGCGGGCGTTTTTCTTGCAGCTCGGTTTTCAAACGGTCCAATAACGATGAATAATATTCACCTGTAATAGTTTTACCCTTTTCCAGATAGTCGATGAGGATTATCCCTTGCGAATCCCAAAAGACAGTCGCCATAACCTTTCCGGCCGAAGGAACGGTCTTCGCCTTTTTTGGTGCAGATTCTCGCTTGGTAACCCATTGTTTAGATTGTTGTTTGGTCTCAGGAGTATAGTAATGTGTCCATGTTTCATCCACAGTGACGAAACGACGCTTAAAGTCCTCCAGATTCTTCTGGAACAGCTGCAAACCATCCTTGCAATACGCAACGATTCCGTTTTTGGTCAAGCGTGAGCAATCGCGGCACCCATCTTGCGGATAGCTTTCTCATGTCCAAATATTTATGCAAAATATTATGTACCCGTTCAGTCGAGATGCCCACAGCACTAGCAATCTCACGCACCTTAACTCTTCTGTCATCCATTACCATATCATGGATTTGATCATTGATTTCTGGAGTCGTAACCTCCACAGGCCGTCCAGAACGTTCAGCGTCACTTGTGCCCATATGGCCAGTCCGAAAATTTTGAAACCACTTATAAACTGTTCTAATCGAAGGTGCAGAGTCACCATAATGTTTATCAAGCTTCTCTTTAGTCCCTGACGCGTTTTGCCTTTCATAAAGTAATGTTTAATCACCACACGAAATTCTTTTTCGTCCATTTCTTGAAAATCACTCGACTTCCTTGATTCACGCGAATGCCAAACACAAAGAAATAGACCAATATGGCTGAAACCTGGTGTGCGTTCATTCAAGAGATGCTACTAACTAAACATGACCTCGATACGCGCTAATGGTGCCATCTCTCGGACTTTGCACGGACTTTTCAAACCAGCCTCGTATATATATATATATATATATATATATATATATATATATATATATATATATATATATATATATATATATGTATATATATATATATATATATATATATATATATATATATATATATATATATATATATATGTATATATATATATATATATATATATATATATATATATATATATATATATATATATATATATATATATATATATATATATATATATATATATATATATATATATATATATATATATATATATATATATATATATATATATATATATATATATATATATATATATATATATATATATATATATATATATATATATATATATATACTAACCAAACTCTTATTTTAACTTAGGAAAATGTATCTATTTCAAATTTTTATTGACTTCCATAATCCGAATAATAAAAAAAATCTCACTCTAAAAGCAAATGACTTCTGATTTAGCCGGAAGGGAAATCAATTTCGCTAGCTAATTAAAAAACAGGTATCATATGTTAAAATACCACACAATGCATCAATATTGTCTTTTTGACAGAAAATTAATAAAGATACAAACAAAATAATATTTATTTTGCTTATATTAGAAGTATTAATGACTTATGTCACAGAATTATTACGTCCGATTGAACCCAAAGATTACTGGAATGTGACAGTCAGTTATTAGGGTTCAATAACTCAAATAATTTTAATGAAATAATATACAATTGGTTAAACATTTATATTCTATGGAATTTTTTAACGATTAGTTTCTAAAATATAGAAAATTAAGGCTTCTGCTGCACCCTACCCTTTATCGAATCCATATAAAAAATAATTTAACGGTAATATTTGTGTTCTATAGAGGATTTTAACTAATTTTTATGTATCTTTTCTGATACCAGAAATTAATAGTTTCTGAGATATCGATCATCAAAGCTTCTGCTCCACTCTACCTTTTATCTAGTTCATCTAAACAATACTTTAATGGTGTGCTTTAATTTAAGGTGGATGCATGTTGTTTATGAATTTCAGGATTTCATTTGTTTTATGGCACCATTATTATTGCACAATTTAACCTTTTCCGTTGACAGTCGTGAGTCGGAAATTAAGACTAATTTTGTTATTTTACAAAATATTTTAATTATAAGTTTTATTGCTTTAATTTTAATTAAAATGTTCACCCAAGAACATTATTTCCATTTAGAGCTGGATTTACTATGTGAAAATTATTTTTCTTGGTTAAAAAATCATTTTAAACAAGATAATAATAATTTCGTTGTGAGTAAAAAGGCAGAAATAAGTACATTCGTTTGCGTCAAAATCGGTCAAACCGTTTCTTTATGTTAAATTGCTGGTGAAATGGGGATAGATCGCGAAAGTGTCAAAACGATTTTACTTAAATATAGCATCGGATTTTATAAATTTCAGACCTACCAACACTTATATGAGGGCGACTGCCTGCGAAGAATGAACTTTATAAACTAGTATCTTCAAGAGGAGAGTTAACACCAACATTTTCTACTTTATTTTCGGATAAATCTAGTCAATAAAAACATTGATTTAGTGAAAGACAGGACAAATGTCGAATTAACATTTGGCTTGGCGTGATAATATAATAATAGAACCAAAAGGTTTCTTTAGAAAACCAAATCGTAAATTTTATTGAAAATTGACGTATTGTCGAATTCATACAAATTATTTTTCAACAGAACCGCGCTCATGTCCGTATTGCTAAAGTGATAGTTAGCTATTTAAATTTAACTTTTGGAAATCGTTGGGTCAGTACCAATGTTTCAATAAGATGTCCGCTCAAGTTACCAGACCCTACGTCTCGAAATTTCATCTACAGGGGCTATATAAAAAAAATGTATACAAAAGAACTCCAGGGACTATTCAAGATCTTAGAAATATAATTAGTCAATCCATTAATTCTATTTCGCCACGTGAAACGGGGAATATACTTTGTGAATTTCAAGAATGAGTTCATTTATGCCGGGAGGTAACTGGTCAAAGTTTTGAAAATTTACACTACGGATTAGGATTAGTTTTTAAGCAGAATTTAAAAATGAAATAATACACCGCGTGTTCCATAAGAAATAACGTTAATTTCGTTTCCAGCTAAACCGTAAGTCATAGTCAGTTATTTTTACAGTCAGTTTCTGCACTTATTTGAACCATATTATCCCTAAAATTAGAATTAGAATAGAGAGGTAGCGAGTTTCTGTTGCTTGAAGTTAGCGTTTTGATATATAATGTGTGTGGTGACTCGGTGGAATAGAAACAGATCTGTCCAGATATTGCTTGAAGGATCCCTACTTAACTAACTAAATAAACACATAAAAATAGATATCCCAATGTCATTACCATCCTTCATAATTGCAACCCGTAGCCAACACATTAGTTTCCAGGTCAATCCGCCTTACCGACAAGGATAAGAAACCAGCGGAGTTAAAAAAATAACCACAGCCCTAAAACAGAATTGATACAAACATCACACAATCAATAACATAAAATAATGACAAAATTTTTGAAGTTGAAAATGAAGACAAAAAATCGAACAGAAGCCACTATATATTAAAAACATCATCGACGGGCCTGGACCCCCTCTACAAAGATAAAATACGGGGTGTCTCAGTATTCCGTTTACGTAGAGTTACTGTGGATTTCTGGGATGAAAATATGACCATTTAACCCAACTTACCTTAGTCCAAAAATTCGTAATTTTTGAGATACAGGGTGTCAAGCTATACTTTTATTATATTATTCTTAATAATTGTACTATTTGTACAAGATTCGGTGCTAAGGGGTTTTCTGAGATGAGATCGAAATCAGCTCACAGTTTTGTTGTTAATTGTAGGGGGCACCACTTATTACACTGTATATACATTTAAATTGTCATAACTTTTTTATACCACTCTGTATGATATTTTTAATATATAAATATTCGTGTTTTCTGCCTTCCCCTGTCTAAAAAAGCCCTCTGGGTAAATATTGCTCCGAGCAACAGTTTCTGAGATAATGGGATGTTTGTTTCCATCCACACTTCATCCAGACTTAGGACAGGTCCAAAAGAATAGTCTTTGAAATTTGGAGCATGCTTAAAGGCAAATAGGCTAACAACGATAAAAAATTGAAAGACCAACAAAGTAAGAATGCATAAAAGATTACCCGCAAATTGATAAATTTGTAATCAATAAATCAAGACATCCCACTATCTCAGAAACTGTTGCTCGGAGCAACATTTACCTGGAGAATACAAATATTGAATTAAAGATATCACACAGCGTGATATAAAAAAGTTATGACAATTTAAAAGTATACACAGTGCAATAGGTGGAGCCCCCTACAATTTACAACAAAACTGTGAGCTGATTTGGATTTCTCATCTCAAAAAACCCCTTAGCACCGAATCTTGTACAATTAGTACAGTTATTAAGAAAAGAAAAAGAAAATAATAATATATAAGAAAATAAAAACTAAAATAAAAATATAACTTTGACAACCTGTATCTCAAAAATTACGAATTTTTGGACTAAGGTAAGTTGGGTTAAATGAACATATTTTCATTACAGAACTCTAAGTATACGGAATACTGTACCCTGTATATCAGTTATATACAAATTACTGCGGACAAGATCTATTATAAGAAGATAATCTATATGGAAAACTAGAGAGTTTATAGCATATCAGGTGGAACCTGCAGCAAGGAATACGTTGGATAAACTAACAAAAATATCGACCAAAAAGCATAAATTCAATATATTAAACATATACAAATCACATGAGCTTTTTTTAGCACCAATTTTAGACTGTGCAAAGATATATTAAATATAGAAAACAAAGATAGAACAATCCCTGAGAAGTCATCAGAACTGAAAAAGTGGAACATTTTAACAAAAGAGACAAGGCCCAACGCGAGGAAAACGATAATCAAAATAAAATCTATCAATTGATAAACAGAGCACAAATTAGTCCAATCAATTGGGTATTCAACCATATATTTTGGGTAGGGCGCGATTTTATTTTTTTATTATATGAGGGGGTCCAACGTAAGGTTAAATTTGAGTTTTCGGGGTCGAAGTTTTACCCATTTGACCACCATATTGAAAATGGCTTTTTGACAAAAATTTTGTTAATTCTACAATAATATATAACTTTTCTTAATAAAATAAATAAAAATTTGGGTGATGAAAAACTATTATTTTTAATAGCATTTTATCTATCAATTTTATTTAAAAAAATGCATCAGAGGTATTTTATAGGAATTAGATAATTAAAAACCTATCATTCTTTATGATTTTGATTATTTTTAAGGGTTTCTTAGAGCTGCAAAGAAAGAAAGATCAAAGATAGATGAGGTAAGGGTACAAAAAAAATTATTTTTAAAAAAATTTTTTAATTAATATCAATTTCCTATTTAAATTTTTACATTACAATTTGTATTAATATATTTATATATTATAATCCAATAAAATTTCATTTTTAATTTCGGCGGTCAAATAGTTTTTTTTTTGTGGAGTAATGCATTCAGAATCACTTTATGGAGTCCAGAATCCAGGATTTTTTAAAATATTTTGATCAGTACTTTTTGAGATAGGGTGGGTAGATAGGGTTTTTTGGCCATTTTTTTAAAAAAAATAATGCAAAGAAAAGTATTCTTCTTTCTCAACCTGTCTTCATCCACTCCTGAATGTAGGCCTCTTCCAAAACCTGCAAGCCCGTAGTTTCTAGACCATAAGTGAGAACAAGTACTATACAACTTTCCTTTTAAGATTTATTGGGATAACTGGTGACTTCGTTATATGTCCCAGTTTGCCGAATGCTGCCCATCCAAAACTTATTCGACTAGAGATTTTCGCATCTTGGTTCTCTTTTTCCAATTGGATCTTGTGTCCTAAATATATGTACGAGGACACATTTTCGAGCAATTGGTTGGCAATAGTCACCTATATGTCTCGGGGACTCATTATTTTGGTTTTATTCGCGTTAATTTTTAGTCCAACTTTTCATGAAGCCTCATGGAGTTCTTGCAACATGATTCGCAGTTTCTCTTCTGTGTCGCTAATAATGGTAATGTCATCTGCGAACCTTAAGTGGTTGAGTCGTACGCCATCTATGTTAATTCCTTTGTCATGTCAATTCAGATTTTTAAAAATATCTTCCAGCGCTAAGGTGGACAGTTTGGGTGAAATTGTGTCCCTCTGACTTACGCCACTTTCAGTACGGATATTATTGCATGATCATATACATATATTTAATTAGATTTAAATATCTAGAGTCTATCCCTGCATGATCCATATCTTTCAAAGTCGCCCAGGTTTCTATCAATTCAAAAACCTTACGGTAGTCAACAAAAGCCACGAACAGAGATATATTGTATTCTGTACACTTCTCGATGAGAGTACGAAGTGTCTGAAGATGGTCGATGGTACTATAACTTTTCCTGAATCCGCTTGTTCGAAGGGGCTGATTGATCTAACCGCTTAATAGTTGTTGGTTATTATTTTAGTCAGTAGCTTATATAAGTAGAGGAGCAAACTGATGGGTCAATCGTTTTCTATGTTATCTCTAGCCCCGTTTTTTGTTCAATAAGATAACTTCTGCCCTTTATCAGCTATCTCGGATTTTTGCTTCCATTATACACTTATCAAGTAAAATACGTACTCTTTCGAGCAGCGATTTACCTCCTATCTTTAACATGTCATTGCTGATCCGATCTTCACTCGGACATCTACCGTTCCTCATTTGTTGCAGCGCAGCTTTCAGTTCTTCTGGGCTTATTTCAGGTATTTCTTCTGATCCTTGAATCGTTCTTTTACGGTACTGATCTCTGTTGGATCCAGAACTGTTCAGTGTTCTATAGAACTCCTGCACGGTCACGTATTACATCATATACATGTTTAAACACGTATTTTTACAAGCTTTCATTTGACACCCCACTCGAGCACCGGGTTAATTTTTTTTTCACTTCCGATTTCACTCACCAAAACTAATTTCTTAGGTAAAAATTTAACTTCCAAAACTACACGGCTCCGATTTGGCAATCAATTTGTGCCAAATTTTAACTTACTATGTCAAAGAGTGTGACAGATGGACGGACGGGCAGACAGACACTAAAGTGATCCCAAAAGTGTTCCGCACGGGACACTAAAAATATATTAATAAGTTAATAAAAAAAAAACAAAAATATAATAATTTAAATAATATGTATGTAAAAATAAAGAAACAATAATTTTTTTGCTCCCTGTATACCTCACCTACTTTTGACCTTCCTTACTTTGCAGCAATGAAAGACCCTTAAAAATAATCAAAATCATAAAGAACAGTACGTTAAATTTTTTATTATAATATTCTCTATAAAAAAGCTCTGATGCTTTTTTTTATAGAATTAATAGAAAAAAAGTTAACAATAATAGTTTTTCATCCTCTAAATTTTTATTATTTTTTGTTTATAACTTCTTAATTATTGAAGTAACAATAAAAAGTTATTAAGAAAACTTGTAGATTATTGTATCTTCTACAACGGAGATATATGAAAAAAAAACACCCCTTTTTCCAATATGGCGGCCAAACGGGTGCACTCCGAACCCCGAGAACTTAAATTTAACCTAACTTTGGACCCTCCATATGATAAAAAAATAAAATCGCATCCTACCCAAAATGCTCGGTTGACCTTTCTATAACGACCAATTCATTGGACTAAGAGCCATTGGAACGATGGTCAAGTGGGCGGAGCCAATTACGATCACGATGAGCCACTGTAACCTCCGACATCTCTCTTTGGTCATTAATGGTTTCAATCTAGGTAAATCTCATTTTATATTCTGATGAGACAATTATTCGACCCCAAATAAAAATTGGGTCTGGTTTTCTGCAGTAATATTACAATATTTGATAAATGACGGACAATTCCCTGATGAAGCCTGAGTCAGTACATGGTCAAATTGGTACTTAATGGAAGAAAATAAGGTATGTATTGTAATAAAAAAAAGTTACGATAAAATTATCTGGTTTTATTTCATGTTAGCTGAAGACAGTTGTAGGCAACGAGGAAAATTAAATAATTGAAGCGATCATGCTTCGGTTAGACGACATAAAAAAATCGTTCCTTCATTTATACAAGAAGAATTTTAGTCTTTCTTGGTAAAATATTCTTTGTAAAATATATTAAATGGCAACAAAAAAGGAAAATAGTTTACTAGTTAGCAATTTAAATGCTAATGTGTGTGCCGAGCCAGATGATGACAAAAAGTTCATATGTTATTACAGTTTAATACATTCATAAACTATAATCAACGTAAAGTATCATATATTGGCTTTTTATTAAAAAATAAAAGTAAGTAAACACATTGCTAAAGAGTATTGCCGCTAATGGTATAAAATGGTAATTAAAGTTCAATACACTATTCTACGAAATAAAATTTGGAAGGTATCGGTAGAAACTGGATGAGTAAAACATTCCATGTCATTTACGAGCTTCGTTACCAAAATTTTGGTAATATTAAACCTGACAATATGTCAGACTCCAATGCAAACAACTAAAGGTCTTAAGCAAGCTTGTAGTTTGTCTCTTATGTTATTTAAAATGTATGTAAAATGAATTTTAAAACAATAAAAGAGTAACTGTGATAAAATTCCAACCTTATCTTATCATTTATTTACCCCTAGCTTTGCTGATAATCAGGCCATTCTAACTTAAGGCGTTGGGTACTTAGAATTTATGTTAACAAAGCTGTACAGGGTGAGTCAACGATAGAGTAAAGGTCATTATCTCATCTGTTTCGGGAATGACGAAAACATATTAAATACAATAGTTTTAGGGAATGTCAAAATGCACAGTTTTAAAATTATTTTTGTTTATATAGAGTACTTCAAAAAGTGTGGCCGATATAACATATGTTTTTTTTAAAAGAAACATCCTATTTTTCTAATTTATTTTTGGATTCTGCGTAAAATTTTATAACTTTTTTATTAATAATATTATATACCTAAACCTAGTAGTTTTTTTAATATTTCAATTTTTTTAAGAAAATCCTAGCTTTCAGTTTTGTAAAAAATTGCCAGTAACGCCATTGTTTCTAAAGGTGGAATACTCATAATTGGTACGTGCATTCTATGGAGATGAAAAAAAAAGGTATGTGTAAAAAATTTGAGTTAGATACTACAGGGTGTTCAAAATAAATTTATGCATTTCGACTATTTTAAACTGAAAAATCTCAAATTTTTTAAATGGCACACCCTGTATATTATTATTTTTTCTGATAGATTTTATAAAACCCTCCAACTTTTATTAAGTAAGTCATATACCTATTTCTAATAGTTTTTGATTTATTTTGTATTTTTCCAATTTTTACCCTTGTTTTTAATACACGTACGCTGTAACATTACAGTTGCCAAGATAAAACAAAAAATCTCGGTACTGTCAAATTTTGACATGTCTATTAAGCAAGTAAAAATAGTTTAATTTGTTGTAGTAAGTGACGTATAAAGGTAATACTTATGGATTTTCCTAAAAATGAATTAATTGATATGGTTTATATACTGGGCGAAGAAAAAAGGCTTTTGGCAGTAAGGCTTTACGGAGCGAAATACTCTAATAGAAGTATACCATCTAGAAAATCTTTTCAATGTTTGATGCTTAAGAATAAAGAAAAACAGTGTTAATGAAATGACGGTAGTGGTAGCGTTGAGTATACGAAACGGAAAATAGTAAACCAGAATGCTACCAATGAGGAAAAAGAAATGGAGATTTTACTTCATGTTGAAGATAATCCCCAGGTCAGCAGCCGTCAACTAGTTAACTTATCTGACACATTCCAATCTACGGCTAATCGCACCACGAGAAAATACAAGTGTCATCCCTTTCATATGGAACTACACCAAGAACTTCAAGACCATGATTTTGAACGACGAGTAAACTTTTGTACCACCATGAATGGAGCAATAGTGGCCGATCCAAATTTTTTTTCCAAAATAGTGTTTTCTGATGAAGAAGTAAAGCTAAACACATTTTTCAACAGTTAATGGGGCGGGAAGTTAAAAAACCATAACCATGTCGCTTATTATTCATTTTTTGAATTGTTGGTCCATTTTTTTTCCGCGAACCGCTTAACGGGCCTACTATCTAAATTTTTTGCAAAACGAATTACCCCAGCTTCTTGAAGAAGTTGACAACTTTGAAAGGGAACAAATGTGGATTCGACAAGACGGAGCTCCTGCTCATTACCACCGGGAAGTTCGGGAATTTTTAAACGATCGTTACCCACAAAAATGGATAGGTAGGGATGGATTCATTCAGTGGCCCCCTCGATCATGTGACTTAACACATTTAGACTTCTTTTTGTGGGGCTACATTAAAGATCATATTTATGTGAATCCCCCTACAATACCAGTAGATATGGAAAATAAGATACGGGATGCATGGAGGACAATAACGTCCTTTATGCTAAGGAAAGTGAAGGAAAATATAATAAAACGACTAAACATGGGTATTCAAGTAGATGGGCATATTTTTGAACATTTATTACGTCATAATAATTAATCATTAGATAAGTTAAACTATATTAAAATTATTATTAACTATTTGTGTATGTTTTCATAATACGAGTAGTGTAAGTGTAAAAATTAAAAAAAAAAATAAATTGAAAAGTAGAAATATTGTAAAAATATTAATAAAATAGAGGGTTTTCGTAAAACTATCAGAAAAAATAATAATATACAGGGTGTGCCATTTAAAAAAATTGAGATTTTTCAATTTAAATATATTCGAAATGTATAAATTTATTTTGAACACCCTGTAGCATCTAACTCAAATTTCTTTACATATATATTTTTTTTATCTCTATTGAACGCTCCCACCAATATGTAAGTAGTCCACCTTCAGAAACAATGGCGCTACTGGCAATTTTTTACAAAACTGAAAACAGTATTTTTTTTTTAAATTGAAATATTAAAAAAACTAGTAGGTTTTGGTATATAACATTATTAATATAAAAGTTATAAAATTTTACGCAGAATTTAAAAATAAATTAGAAAATAGGATGTTCCATTTAAAAAATCATATCTTATATCTGCCACACTTTTTTGAATTACCCTGTATACTCAAAAATAATTTTAAACTATGCACCTTAACATTCCCTAAAACTATTGTATTTAACATTTTTTCGTCATTCCCGAAACAAATGAGATAATGTACTTTACTCTGTCGTTTACTCACCGTGTATATAGAATAAATGGACGCCTCCAAGTTATATTGGATAAAGAGTGACACGTAAACTGAAAACAGATAATAAATACAGTTACATCACTACCTAAACATTTTATTTTTGAACTCACTGAGGCGTTTCGCTAACCACGTTAGCATCATCAGGACTGCCTGTGTAGTAAATTGTCGGTCCTGATAATATTGACATGATTAGAGAAACCCACTTCAAGTGCAAAAATAAAGTGTTTGGTGTAATGGTGTATAACCGCGATATCGGTCTTAGGTTCGAGATTCCAGGTCCAGAAAAACTTTCCACAGAGCCACGAAGAGTGCGAACTTCTATCGCCTTCTACACCGCCGCCTACTGATCAATCTTCTCAGTTGGTCACTACTCGCTGCTTGGTATTAAAATGCAACTCGTCGTAATCGTTAGACTCTGTCGTCATCCGCACTGCCGTTCATCGTCACCCGCGCCTGCGTGGCTTACCGTGGACAGACATCGACCAGTAATATAGTCCTACCAAATAAATCATCATGACCTTTTACAAAAAATAATTTTATTCTTTGTACCTTACATGGCGTATGACAAAAAATAAAGAATTAAGTTTTAGTTAAAACAACAGTAATCGCGTTACTAGATTTTCTTATTTTTGGGAAAATGTATTTTAAAACATCATTTTAAAGTCGAATACAAGATGAACCTTTAGTTTAAATTACACTCCAGTTTGAATATTCACAGCTCCTTCTACGGTCCTACTAAAGTAAAGCTCTTCCATTTCTCCGAAATTCTATTCAGATTAATTTAGCTATTTTAGACAACAATATGAATAAATGCCAATACCGAAGTTCGACGAAATGGACGGGAAGCTCAAAATAATAATGGAATTACAAGAATTATGGTTTATTGATTTCACAGTACGGATGCTTTTACAGTTTGATTATATGAGAAACATGGATCTCGGAAATAGAATATTTAAATTGATTAACTTTCCGATCTTTCGCCTGCTATTGCATGAGTATTCTCTTAGATGTTTGTTCTTCGAGCTTAAAATTGGTTGACTCCGACTAATGTTCATTTGACCGTGACAGTGTAATAATTAGTTTCCAGGTAAGATAGGAGCATATCCAGAACGGAAGTACCGTTTTGGATTTAAAAAACACACATAACTTAAATAAAATAATTATATTTCTACATGAAAGAGCAAACTTTAATCTATTTTTCTACATAATTTCCACCACTGTCACGGCTTTTTTCATATCGTGTAACTAGCTTGTTAAGGTATTTCTTAAGAGTAACTGTTAAAAGTAGTTTTGCTTGAAATTTTGAGAAATAATAGATTTTAGCATCATGCATTCACTGCTTGAATATAAAGATGGTTTACCACGCCGTATTGACATAATTAATTATAAATTTTCAGATGTTTAACATGTAAAAGATAGAAATCCATACTTTTTCTTCGATCAAAAGCAGGCGTTTTTTACAATTTCTGTTGTCGTATGTGCATTAAAAAGTAAAAAGTCAGAAATAATTATATATACATAAAAAAATTACTTTGCTATCATTTATTAAAATATGAAGGCAGCTTACCACTCAGTTGTTGCAAAAATATTAGATAAAATTACTTTTTATTGAATTTTATGAAGTGAATTTTCGCTGTGGCAACGTAGCTTGAAGAAGACTGTTCGCGCGGACGCAGGCGTTCTTTCAAATTTTGAATCATATATAGTCCGGGAGCTCATAATCAAGATTTTGGACTTATCGAAGAGCGGCAGATAAATATATCACACATCACTTATTAAATGTGACAAACTGAACCAAAAAATACAAATTATAGATTCAAATTCCGGTTCTTGCCGTGGTTCTGGAGGAGGGAAGTTGCAAAAAATTGAGGGTAGGTGAGCCCATCGCAGAGTGGCAGCTTTATATATTATGAGGATACTATAGCCTTAATATCTGTCACGGAGACCGGTTCCTGTGGGAGTAAACCTTTTTTTAAAAAAAAAGAAAAATGGCTCAAAAAATGAACTCATCGCTGAGTGGCAGATATTCGAAATATAGTTAGTTTGCAACCCAAAAAAAAGTAAAAAAATAATATATGCCATATACCCTGATTCTTTGAATTTCTACGAATTTTTAAACCTGTAGAGTTTTTGGACTCACCTGAACTTATTCAAGAGCGACAGATAAATGAACCAGTGTTCGAATACTATAATACGAGTTGAAATCCCGAATATGTACCATGAAGTCCAGTCTCTGCTTTTATCAGCAGAATTTTTGTATTTTTGATGCAAAGCTTAAGTTTTAAAACAAATTTGATTTTTCCTATTCGCAATATTGCCTAGCTGTGATGCATGAGTTCATATGATTTTTGACACGTTAAAGTCGAATTTCTAATCCATTTTTGCTAAAAATTTAGTAATTTTTGTTAAAAAAAATATATATTTTTTCTATAATAACTTATTATATATAATTTAGCTCGCTAAATTTAAATTCTCTGTTCATTTTTTCAAAAACTTCAATTATTTTATTATTACTGGCAATTTATTAGAATTATATTAATTTTTCTTTGGGAATTTAACACAAATCTTTTTATTTAATTGCATATAAATAAACTGATTAGCTTTAATTTTAATAAATTGGAAAAATGGATTAGAAATTCAGGCAGCAGGTCAAAATTCATCTAAAAACTTGGGTAGAGCTCGTAAAAAGCTTATATTTTGATGTTATGGAGAAAAATTCTATGAAATCCTGTTTATTAGCATAATTATTAATAACAAATTGTTTGTAACAATAAAAAGTTTTGCAAAAATAGACTTTGAATTCAGTGGGTCGAAATACGACTAAAAAAGTTTGGGTGGATCGCTTAATAAATTTAGATTTTACTATTATAAAAGTAAATTATATCAAATTCCTTTTTTTAGATAATTGCTTAAAAAATTGTTAATAACAATTAATAGGTCATTTTTTTTCAAAAAGCTAATTGCAGATCGGATTCTGCAACCCTAAAAAACACAACGTACACTAGAGTGGAGTCGCAACGCTCAAAGTTTAAAAGGAACACAGTGAAACCCGGGGTGGCTGATCGAGTTGTGCTGGCATTAACCGAATGCGGAAAAAATTATTGTACGTTTTAAATGTTTAAAATTTTAATTCTTGAGGTTTTTTGGATCACTCTTAATGTCAGTCATGTTAAAAATCAAAAATTTCAAATGTACTGTCCAATATACCTATCAGAATTTTTTTTTTAAATCTTCGTAATTATATATTAAAAGAAGTTTTGGGGCTTTTGAATATAAATTTTAAATAATAAATATTAATAAAATTTAAAGGTTAAATACAAAAAAATATGCAGTGAAATTGCATTGCAAATTAAATAAATATATTAATCTGCTTGTAACTGTTTCAGTGATGATTTGAGCGTCTCTCAAGACACTGGCGCATGTGTATAGTATTTGAGAGAAAAACAAATTACAGGACGTGCGCGCGCATTATAGGACAGGCGTGCGCGCGTCTCAAGAATACTTATGCGTTATTGCAGCAAAAACTGTAATTTATTTTAGTATCTACAAAGCTCAATGAACATATTAAAATAAATTTCGTTCGCTCCTCTATGGGTTCAGGTGGGTCCATTTTTCTGCAACTTTGGACCGTTATAACTTTGTATTGATCCAAGATCCATGGCAGATATTTATTTTTCAGACATATTTCACAGAAATGAAGCTATACCGAAAATCTCTGCCACTTAGCGTAGGGTTCGTCCACCAACTTTTTCTTGCATATATATATATATATATATATATATATATATATATATATATATATATATATATATATATATATATACATATATGTATATATATATATATATATATATATATATATATATATATATGTATATATCTATAATATATACGAGGCTGGTTTGAAAAGTCCGTGCAAAGTCCGAGAGATGGCACCACCGGCGCGTATCGAGGTCATGTTTAGTTAGTAGCATCTCTTGAATGAACGCACACCAAGTTTCAGCCATATTGGTCTATTTCTTTGTGTTTGGCATTCGTGTGAATCAAGGAAGTCGAGTGATTTTCAAGAAATGGACGAAAAAGAATTTCGTGTGGTGATTAAACATTACTTTATGAAAGGCAAAACGCCTCAGGAGACTAAAGATAAGCTTGATAAACATTATGGTGACTCTGCACCTTCGATTAGAACAGTTTATAAGTGGTTTCAAAATTTTCGGACTGGCCATATGGGCACAAGTGACGCTGAACGTTCTGTACGGCCTGTGGAGGTTACAACTCCAGAAATCATTGATCAAATCCATGATATGGTGATAGATGACAGAAGAGTTAAGGTGCGTGAGATTGCTAGTGCTGTGGGCATCTCGACTGAACGGGTACGTAATATTTTGCATAAACATTTGGACATGAGAAAGCTATCCGCAAGATGGGTGCCGCGTTTGCTCACGCTTGACCAAAAACGGAATCGTGTGAAGTGTTGCAAGGATGGTTTGCAGCTGTTCCAGAAGAATCCGGAGGACTTTAAGCGTCGTTTCGTCACTGTGGATGAAACATGGATACATTACTATACTCCTGAGACTAAACAACAATCTAAACAATGGGTTACCAAGGGGGAATCTGTACCAAAAAAGGCGAAGACCGTTCCTTCGGCCGGAAAGGTTATGGCGACTGTCTTTTGGGATTCGCAAGGGATAATCCTCATCGACTATCTGGAAAAGGGTAAAACTATTACAGGTGAATATTATTCATCGTTATTGGACCGTTTGAAAACCGAGCTGCAAGAAAACGCCCGCGATTGGCCCACAAGAAAGTCCTTTTCCATCACGACAACGCACCAGCACACACCTCAGCAGTTGTGGTCGCAAAATTAATGGAAATAGGATTCCAACTCGTTTCACATCCCCCCTATTCTCCAGACTTGGCCCCCTCGGACTACTATTTGTTCCCCAATTTGAAGAAATGGCTGGCGAGACAAAGATTTTATTCAAACGAGGAGGTGATTGCAGACACTAATGGATATTTTGCAGACTTGGACAAATCCTATTATTCGGAAGGGATCAAGAAACTAGAACATCGTTGGACGAAGTGTATAAGCCTAAAAGGAGACTATGTCGAAAAATAAAAAAGGTTTACCCCAAACACATAAGTAGTTTTTATTTTTGCACGGACTTTTCAAACCAGCCTCGTATAAAATGCAACGTCTTTCTATCTGTCTGTCCGTTAGTGCGCTTATCACTGGAGAACCACTTATCCGATTTACGTACTTTTTTTTTTAAACATAGATATGTTCTCTGGCCAGGTTATAGGCTATATTTTATTACGATAGGTAGCATAAGGAATGAGCAGTGACGATAATAGTGAATGAAGTCGGAAAAAGTTTGCCGCTAGCGCGTTCCTTTGTAATACACAGCCTAAACCATTAAATATTGAACAATATTATGTAGCAGAGAATATGTATAATCTATAATATATATAAAATGCAATGTCTCTCTGTCTGTCTATCTGTCCATTAGTGCGTTTATCAGGCGAGAACCACTTATCTAATTTACGTGTGTTTTTTTTTTTAAATTCATACATATATTCTTCGGCCAGGTTATAAAATAATAATAATAATCTATATCTATAATATATATAAAATGCAACGTCTCTCTGTCTGTCTGTCCGTTAGTGCGCTTATCCCTCAAGGACTTCTTATCCGATTTACGTGATTTTTTTAAAATTATACATGTGTTCTCTGACCAGGTTATAGATATATATTTTATTACATCTATAATATATATAAAATGCAACGTATCTCTGTCTGTCTGTCTGTCTGTCCGTTAGTGCGCTTATCACTGGAGAACCACTTATCCGATTTACGTAATTTTTTTTTAAAACATACATATGTTCTCTTGCCAGGTTATCTATAATCTTCTATCTATAATATATATAAAATGCAACGTCTCTTTATCTGTGTGTCTGCCTGTCTCTCTGCCTGTCTGTCTGACTGTCTGTCCGTTAGTGCGCTTATCACTGGAGAACCACATATCCAATTTACGAACTTTTTTTTTAAAACATACATATGTTTTCTGGCCAGATTATCTATCTATAATATATATAAAATGCAACTTCTCTCTGCCTGTCTATCTGTCTGTCCGTCCGTTAGTGCGTTACGTGCTTTTTTTTTAAAAAAATACATATGCTCTCTCGCCAAGTTATAGGATATATTTTATTGCGTTAGGTAACATAAAGGATAAGCAGTGACGATAATAGTGAATCAAGTCGGAAAAAAGGTTACCGTTAGCGCGTTCTCTTGCAATACACTACCTAAAGCAATAAATATGGAACATGTTGCAAAGAATATATAATATATATATATATATATATATATATATATATATATATATATATATATATATATATATATATATATAAAATGCAACGTCTCCCTGTCTGTCTGTCCGTTAGTGCGCTTATCACTTGAGAACCACTTATCCGATTTACGTGTTTTTATAAATTTATACATATGTTTTATATAATTCGATATAAGCCTAGATAATGGGATAAGGTGAGATAATGGGAGATAAGCATAAATAATGGGAGATAAGGAGAAATAATGGGAGATAAGCAGAGATAAGTCTAGATAATGGGAGTTACGGTGAGATAATGGGAGATAAGGAGAAATAATGGGAGATAAGGAGAAATATTGCGAGATAAGTCGAGATAAGCCTAGATAATGGGAGATAAGGTGAGATAATGGGAGATAAGGAGAAATAATGGGAGATAAGGAGAAATAATTGAAGATGAGCAGAGATAAGCCTAGATAATGGAAATTATGTAGAGATAATGGGAGATAAGGAAAAATAATGGGAGATAAGGGGAAATAATGGCAGATATTTTATTACGTTCGGTAACATAAGGAATAAATAGTGACGATAGTAGTGTCCACGCGAGCGGAGCCGCGGGCACGGCTAATATATATATATATATATATATATATATATATATATATATATATATATATATATATATATATATATATATATATATATATATATATATATATATATATATATATATATATATATATATATATATATATATAAATGCTACTGGTGCGGAATTTACAAGGTTGTAAACTTTCTACCAATAATACGAAACCTAATATCAAACCATTATTCTTTACAACATTATGGATAAGGCAGACCTCGAAGAGAAAGGAACACAAGCCATTTTTTATACTTACGAATCAAGAAAATTATTAGTTATGTTATCAGCTTACAGAGAAATTTCAATAATTCTTATTAAAATATGATATATAACAAAAAAATCGTACATTTTCTTTAAAATAAAATAACACTCCGTATGCAAAATATTATAATTTAATATTTTCTTCTATTTTTAATAATTTCGAAATAAAGGAAAAAGTAATTTTTTTAGGAGACACTGTATAAAATAATTTTATCTCATTTTATGTCTGAGACGTCGCATGCCATCAAAGTGTTATTTTTTCCAGTTACTCGACCGGTTCGATTTTTTTTTAATTTACGTAAAGACCGCTTTATAGGTAAAATATTTATGTTGCAGGCTCGAGAGATTAAACCCTTTATAAATATTATACACAACGGCAGCAATAATGCAAACAACGTTTTTGTCGCAAAATACGACTGCGTTAATTCAAAGGAATATATGTATATTATTTTGACCTGAATGCTAAGAAAAAAAACACTTAAAGGTAAGGGTATCTCCAGATATTTTAAAATTTTCTGTTTTGTTTTGCTACTTAGATTTGGTAGCTGCACAAACATTACAAAGAAAAAACTGTCTTTTTGATGTAGTTTATAATATACACTCTTTTTAAACATATAGAAATTATTAATCGTCCCTCTTTCCTCCCAAAAACTATAGGCTCCGCTCCTACTTGAGGTATTATATGTTTACCAACTATGAAATCGATATCTTATTGCATTAGAGAGTTACCGTGTCAACGAATGACAAATCTACAGATGAAAAGACCAAGAGACCGGCAGACCGCCAGATGGATAGACAGCTAGATGGACGGAAAGTTTTAGTGAAAACTATGTTTATCATGATTCAGGAATCCTGAAATGTGTAGAGATGCTCAAATCTCGTAGGATAATTTTCCGACGAATAAATTTTCTGATTTAGGGAGGAAGCTAATACTAACTACCTTTGTCATTATCCAGAAAATAATTTATTTATAAATATTTATATAAGCATACAGGATAATCGCATATTGAAACATGAATTTGTTTTTTTTTTAGGAGTACATAATTAAAGAAATATTTTCCAATGAAACACTTGGTTGAATTGAAGGATTGTAGTTTGTTTAGTGAATAGTCTGGGGTAGTACGTAAAATTTTTATACTGAACTCCGTGAGTTACCTGTCTTTAAAAAATCAGTAAAGTCATTTACCAAGTACTTTCCTTGCAAACACGTAATTCTAAAACAAGTACTAAATTTGATTTTCTCAACCTTTTTCAATTCCTTTCCCTGAAATGATGTTAATTAGGAACTTGTGGCGGCCCTAGCTCCGCGGCGTAATATCTTCTTCCGGTGCAGAAGGCCTCGGGTTCAAATCCCGGCAGTCGGTATAAATATTTATAAGTTATTTAAGCATATTTGGCTTGGCCACATGTGTAGGTAGTGGTTGTTGCAGAAATACAATGACGTTCGTGGTAGCACTACCGCGTTATCTAAAAGGAGCCGTGAAATGCAGAAATATATGCTTAAAAGGCGGGGAGGTGAGAGATAAAAAGTTTCAAGTATAATATTACTATCTCGTTCTAGAGAGACCGACGAAAATAGAAATAGAAAAAAATATGTTTTTTGTAATCTAAAAACCTTAAGACTTAAAGAAAAGCAACCATTTCAGAGAGTAATTTTTTCACGAATAAAATAATTCCTGTGAGCAAGGGAAGTAAATACAAAAATTTACCTGCTCTGACATAAGTACGTTCCCGCCAACTTAGCCGTTTGTATTTCTAAAATTTAATCTATAATCAACTAAATGTTTTTTTAGGTTATTCTATAATCAGATCTCAGTCCCTTCTATATACTATTTCTAATGAAAATGGAAAAACAGGACCACTGAAATAGAAGTATATTATATTATCTGTACGCAGTCATCTTTCTAACCCCCTACCCATTCCTTTCACCTCATATATGTTATTGAAAATAATAAAGAAATAACTGTGTTCATATTCCTACAGTCCAAGAATCCTGAAATTGATATATAGCACGATATATATGGAGCAACCCCTCTAGCCCTCTATCCTACCCCATTCACCCTTTATATATGTTATTATAAATAATATGCTTAAAATTTGTCAATTAAATCAACCAAAAAGAAAAAATTATCATATTATTTAAATATACAAAATTTAACTACTCCCATTGCAATCTAGAATCCCAAAAAAACGTTAAGAAAAGCAATCTCTTCACGAATGCCATATTTTTCTTTAGCAAGAAAAGTAATAACTCAATTTTCAAATACTTTGACTTCAAAAATCCTAAAAAATGATATGTGGCACGACATATACGAAGCAACAACTATAACCATCCCTTTATTCCCTCGTTAATTTTACTTAAATTATATGATTAAAATTTATTTATCACATCAACCAAAACGAATGGAAAAATTCGTATAGTACTCTAGAAACAATACAATAAACAACGACTCTTATTCATTTCACACCTTTCCCGAGTTAGAGTTAAAAATAATGAAAAGCTAACCTATTTTTGGATACTTCGACTCTAAAAAGAACATATACAAGTAATATGATATATCTCTAATAATCCCCCTAATTTGTTTATTATCCAACCAAGAACTAAAAAATTACCATATTACTATTAAAACTTTAAAAAATATGTCGACACTTTTACCCCCTTCCCCTGAATTGCTCAAAAACTATAGGTCTCATCTCTTCGTTAGGTATTTTAACATATATATACCAAGTTTGAAACCAATATTTCAAATTGTTCGAAAGTTATCGTGCCAACGGACTGACATACCGTTGGAAATGAGTAACTAAGTTTTCGTGAAGTGATTTACCCAGTACATTCCTTGAAAACATACAGTTTTAAAATAAGTAGCGAATTTGACTTTTCTAAAGTGAAGGAAAAGTAAATTTCCATAATATAATTAGAGACATACAACATATCGACACCCACCCCCCCCTTTTCCCCTTTCCCGTAAAACGATATCACTCAAAAACTATAGGTCTAAATTCTGTTTCAAGTATTATATCATTTTGTTTGAGAATTACGGTGCCAACAGATCGATAGACCGATAGTCAAATAGACATATCGGCCGAAATGGGAAAATATGTTTTTCGTGATTTAAAAACCGTAAAACGTAAAGAAAAGCAAAAAATCGTGGAGTTCTCACTTTAGCAAGGGAAGTAAAAACAATAATTCACCTACTGTGTTTTTTTTTTTTTTTTTTATTGGTCTAGCACACGTGCTGCAGGGAAGTCCCTAAAGCGCTCCAGGAGCGGCACGAGTGCGGAAAAAGCGATTCACGTTGTTCTTGAATCGCTGTAAATTGTACTCGGTGGGAAACACAGCGCTGGGCAAATTATTCCAAAGGGATGACGTTCTCCATATAAAAGATTGCTTGAAAAGCGTTGTACGCGGAGTAACAAGCTGAACCTCATACGGATGCGAAGCACCAGCGCGACGTGTATTTCTAACATGCACCGCTTTGGGAGGAATTAAGCGGGCTACATCCTTCGAACACTTTCCATGAAAATACTTGTAGAACAGACTCAAGTCGCCAACCGTTCTTCGATGTTCCAGCGAATCAAGGCCGCCGGTCAATTCCGGGTCCCCAATCAGACGGACCGCTCTTCTCTGAACAGAATCCAACAAATGCAGTGTATGGTTGGGAGCGGAGCCCCAAACGTGGGAGCAGTATTCCATAGTTGGTCGAATTTGGGCTTTGTAAAGAATTAACAGTTGTTGTGGGGTGTAAAGCTTTCTGGTTCTAAATAATATTCACAACTTTTGAGAAGCTCTCCTTGCTATGCCTGCAACATGCTTATGCCAAGACATATTTGCTCCCAAACTAACGCCCAACAAATTGAGCGACGATGCTAGGGGAATGGAGTGCCCCGACATAACTATGTCGGGTTCAGCAACGTTAACTTTTTTAGATAAAACTGCCGCTTGGGTTTTTGTAGCGTTAAATTCCACTTGGTTACGGTCACCCCAAGATAGAATTTCTTCCAGGTCTTTGTTAAGTTGAACGACCTCCTGCTGTCTGCGGATATTCGCCTGAGCAGCCGATGTCCGAGCGTTCAAGGTGAATGAAGAGACAAGCGTACTGTCATATGAGGAGAAAGGAACGGATAGGTGGTTAAAAGGGTTATTGCGTATACATGGTGTCCCATATGTATTTAATAATGATTCCACAGCATTTATTAATCGGTGTATCAAAAAAATGGCGCATATGCTGAGGTTCACAATAAAATGTTCTGTCAGTTCGAAGAAATTACGCCATCTTAAATCTTTTTAAATGGAAAGCCCTGTATATTATTTTATCTGCAAAAATTCTAAATATTATTGAACTGTTTTGAAATTATTGGTATTTGAAATTAACAAGAAAAAATTAAAAGAAAAAAATTAAGCTGGCTTGCATTAAACATTTACTGGCAAGTAACGACTTAACGCGTCAAAGAATGATTTACTGACGAAAACGTTTATTGCTGCATTTTCTGAATCTGCAATAAACCGTAATGTCATAATGGTACATTTAACACAAACTGAAAGAATCACTTTGTTAATGATGGTTGGTTAAGGAGACCGCGGGAGAAAACAACAGGAAGTGTGTGATCTTTTTAACGCAGAATATCCGAATCGAGAACCTATTACCCAATCCGTAGTTAGCAAAACATTAAAACGATTTAGACAATCAGGTCATGTTAAGGATCGTTCTAAATCTGGAGCTCTAAAAGTTACAACAAGCGATGATAAAAAGTTAGATGTTTTATCGGAAATTACAGAAAATCTCCATACAGCCACTCGTCAGCTTTGCTACACCACAACATAAGTAAAGGTGTCTTGAGTCATGTACTGAATGAAGGAAAATTGCATCCATACAAACCTATTCTATTGCAAGAATTATCTGAAGAAGACTACGATAGACGCATTGAATTTTGCGAGATCATGATAAAAAGAATCAATAATGATCCTAACCTAATTCATAATATTGTTTTTTCTGGCGAGGTCACATTTTGTCTTAACGGAAGAGATAAAAGCCTTAACTGCCGGTACTGGTCTACTAAGAATCCCCCTGGTTAATCGACAGTCATTCTCAAAGACCACAAAAAATAAACATGTGGGCAGGGATTTGTGGACGTCATATCATTGGCCCCTTTTTTATGGATGGCAATCTTACAGGACAACGGTACTTACAGTTTACTCCAAGAGTAAGTGATTCCAACTTGTGCAGGTCTTTTTCCTGATGAAAATAATTTGAATACCCCTAACAGGAATCTGTGGTATCAACGGGATGGAACACCTCCTCACTATGAAATCAATGTTCGTAAATATTTAGATGCGATTTTTCCCAATCGATGGATACGCAGAAGAACTGCTGTAGAATCGCCTGCAAGGAGTCCCAACCTTATGCCACTCGATTTTTTTTATTTGAAAACCACAGTTTACCGAAGTCGTCCTGAAAGTGGAGAAGATTTACAACAAAGAATTCAATATGAATCTTTATGACAGATTGGGTTATTGCCTCGCTGTTACCGGTAGATATTTTGAGCAATTGTTACCTCAAAAATAAACCTAGAGTATTATTAATAGTTTTTTGTCTTTTTTTGTTTTCAATTTCAAATGACAATAATTCCACAACAGTTCAATTTACACATATGGAATGTTGAACAGATAATATTTAGAATTTTTAGCAGGACTCAAAAATAAAATAATATACAGGGCTTTCCATTAAAAAAATTCAGATGGCGTAATTTTTTCGAACTGACTGCTGCAAAATATTTTATAACGTATTACTTATTATTATTTAAACATTTTTTTGATACACTGATTAATAAATGCTATCGAATCATTATTCCATACATATGGGGTACCCTGTATACACAACAACCGTTCTAACCCTCTGTTCGTTCCTTTCTCCTCATATATCTTTTATTATAAATAATTAGCTAAAATTTTATAGAATATGCAACCAAAAACCAGGAAAAATTCTCATAATAATATTGAAACTACAATATTTAATGATTACCCCCTTTCATCCGCTCCCCTGTTAACATTAAAAATAACTAATATATAATATATATATATATAAGTTTTAGACCCCTTGACTCAAAGACCCGTGAAAAAGACTCATAACACAATAAATACGAAATAATATTATTAAAACTATTCTACACTTTACCACTCCATCTCTTTCACATCCTTACCTCATTAAATTTGAAAGTAATGCAAAAAAAAAAACTTAATTTTCAGATTCCTCGACTCCAAAAACGCTATAAAAGACGTATAACACCATATATAAGAAGCGGCACTTTTAAGCTGCTACCCCAACCCTTTAAACCTTATATATTTTACTATAAATAATTCGCTTAAAATTTGTCTACACACTAATTGCTGCTTAAATTATACAATCCTAAAGAACCCCTGTCTCTTGCAGCCCCTTTCTGGGTTAAAACTGAAAGCAGTAAAAAAAACAACCTAATTTTTGGATTTTTCAACTACAAAAACCCGAAAAAGGACATTTACGACATAAACGAATCAATCCCTCGAATCTCCTCTCCCACCACTTTTTATCTCTTATATGTTTTACTATAAATATATCTAAAATCTAAAATTCTATTAATATGTAAACCAGAAAACAGAAAGTTACCATGTTATTAAAACATGCAAAATTTATCTTTTCCAATCCTTTTCACTCTGCCCGTCTGAAACAGTATCGTTCAAAAATTGTAGGTTTTATTCATTCATTGGGTAACATCTATGCACCAGGTTTGAAATTAATATTTCATTTCTTTAGAGAGTTATCGTTCCAACAGACAGGCGGGCCGACAGCCAGACGAACATAAGTGACTAGGTTTTTCGTGACCTAGGAACCCTAAAATGTGAAGAAAAGCAAAAATCTCGAAGTATAATTTTTTTACAAAGACAATACTCGCCTCTAACAAGGAAAGCAAAAGTAAAAATCTCGGAAGCCGACTTTTTCTCGAATACAATATTTTCTTTTAGCAGAGAAAGTAAAAAAGAAAAAAGGGGTTTCTTTAAAAACCGAGTAAAATCACACATTTTTATATTTCTCCTTTTTTTAGACCCAAAAAGATTTTTCCACCCTTTAGTAATGAAAAAGAAAACGAATAAGAGAAGAAAATAAATGGCTTGGAACATACAATAAATTTAAATCTAGATTTTTATTCCAGGGTTAATGACAATACAGTGCCATTCTACGATAAGGTTATTGCAACAAAATTTAAACAGATATTTATTTGTGTCACAAAAGCGAAAGAAGCAGCTTTCACTTTGTTTTCTATAATGAAATATTGCATTCTTAAAAAGAAACCCTTAATATTTTTTAAATTCCCTATATTACGAAAAACTTTGTCAGTCACTCTTTCTACTGACACCATAACTATCGGATCTATAATTTATGAAATCGAAGGGAAGCACAGTGCAGCGACTAACGATATATATATATATATATATATATATATATATATATATATATATATATATATATATATATATATATAGGGTGTTATGAAATTCACTACATATATTAAAACGGGTGATTTGTGACTTGTGGGGTTATATAGAAGCACATTTAATGTATTATAAAACGCAACGTCTCTCTCTCTCTCTCTCTCTCTCTTTGTCGGTCTGTCTGCGCTTATCACTTGAGAACCACTTATCCGATGTTTTTTTAAATTCATACATGTGTTTACTGGTCAAGTTTTAGTATATATTTTGTTACATCAGGTAACATAAGAAATAAGCAGTGATGGTAATAGTGAATCAAGTCGGAAGAAAGTTTGCCGCCAGCGCGATCTCTAGGAAAAAACCTAAACAATAATTCTGTAGTCCACCATATATATATATATATATATATATATATATATATATATATATATATATATATATATATATATATATATATATATATATATATATATATATATATATATATATACATATATATATATATATATATATATATATATATATATATATATATATATATATATATATATATATTTATATATATATATATATATATATATTTATTTATATATATTTATATATTTATATATTTATATATATATATATATATATATATATATATATATATATATATATATATATATATATATATATATGTATATATATATATATATACATATATTTAAATATATATATATATATATATATATATATATATATATATATATATATATTTATATATATATATATATACATATATTTTATATATATATATATATATATATATATACGAGGCTGATTTGAAAAGTCCGTGCAAAGTCCGAGAGATGGCACCACCGGCGCGTATCGAGGTCATGTTTAGTTAGTAGCATCTCTTGAATGAACGCACACCAAGTTTCCGCCATATTGGTCTATTTCTTTGTGTTTGGCATTCGTGTGAATCAAGGAAGTCGAGTGATTTTCAAGAAATGGACGAAAAAGAATTTCGTGTGGTGATTAAACATTACTTTATGAAAAGCAAAACGCCTCAGGAGACTAAAGAGAAGCTTGATAAACATTATGGTGACTCTGCACCTTCGATTAGAACAGTTTATAAGTGGTTTCAAAATTTTCGGACTGGCCAATGGGCACAAGTGACGCTGAACGTGCGTGAGATTGCTAGTGCTTTGGGCATCTCGACTGAACGGGTACATAATATTTTGCATAAACATTTGGACATGAGAAAGCTATCCGCAAGATGGGTGCGCGCTTGACCAAAAAACGGAATCGTGTGAAGTGTTGCAAGGATGGTTTGCAGCTGTTCCAGAAGAATCCGGAGGACTTTAAGCGTCGTTTCGTCACTTTGGATGAAACGTGGATACATTACTATACTCCTCAGACCAAGCAACAATCTAAACAATGGGTTACCAAGGGGGAATCTGCACCAAAAAAGGCGAAGACCGTTCCTTCGGCCGGAAAGTTTATGGCAACTGTCTTTTGGGATTCGCAAGGGATAATCCTCATCGACTATCTGGAAAAGGGTAAAACTATTACAGGTGAATATTATTCATCGTTATTGGACCGTTTGAAAACCGAGCTGCAAGAAAAACGCCCGCGATTGGCCCACAAGAAAGTCCTTTTCCATCACGACAACGCACCAGCACACACCTCAGCAGTTGTGGTCGCAAAATTAATGAAAATAGGATGCCAACTCGTTTCACATCCCCCCTATTCTCCAGACTTGCCTCCCTCGGACTACTATTTGTTCCCCAATTTGAAGAAATGGCTGGCGGGACAAAGATTTTATTCAAACGAGGAGGTGATTGCATACACTAATGGATATTTTGCAGACTTGGACAAATCCTATTATTCGGAAGGGATCAACAAACTAGAACATCGTTGGACGAAGTGTATAAGCCTAAAAGGAGACTATGTCGAAAAATAAAAAAGGTTTACCCCAAACACATAAGTAGTTTTTATTTTTGCACGGACTATATATATATATATATATATATATATATATATATATATATATATATATATATATATATATATATATATATATATATATATATAAATATATAAATAAAAATATATATATATATATTATATATATATATATATATATATATATATATATATATATATATATATATATATATATATATATATATATATATATTATATATATATTATATATATATATATATATATATATATATATATATATATATATATATATATATATTTATATATATATATATATATATATATATATATATATATATATATTTATATATATATATTTATATATGTATATATATATATATATATATATATATATATATATATATATTTATATGTATATATATATATATATATATATATATATATATATATATATATATATATATATATATATATTTATAAAATTAATTCTGTCATTTGTGTTTTTTATACAATGATCGGATAAGGTTTACAAGATGTATAGGCGTTCCCAGGCTAATTAGAATCAACCAGAGTTTGTTCCATTGTACATGGTCAAAAGCCTTAGAGTAGTCTATAAAACAAATATAGGTTGTTATTTGGAATTCCCTGACTTTTTCTACTATCTGGCGTATGTTGAGAATTTGTTCTCTAGTCCCTCTTCCTGGAATGTAGTCTGTTTGTTCGGTAGTTATTCGCGGCAGCAGAAAAGCTTTGAGTCTTTCATTTAGGAACCAGAGAAACACCTTAACAGCGTGTGACACTAGAGCGGTTGTTCTGTAGTTGCTGCAATCTAAAGGGGATCCTTTCTTATGCAAGGATATAAATGCAACTCCGTATCAGTCTTTCGGCCATCTTCCGTCTTGCATACCTCTTTATACAGTTGATGTTGCATAATCACGGCGGTTTCTCCCATCATTTTTATTATTTCTGCAGTGATCTCGTCAGTACCTGCTGCTTTTCTATTCTTTAACCTTTGAATAGCCTTCCTGACTTCAGACTTAAGAGTACATGACTCTTGTTCTTCTGCGACTTCTTTGTCGGCAATGCAGACACCCACTAATTGAGCCTCAAAAAGCTCTTTACAGTAATCCTTCCAAACGTAAATGATTCCAGGCATTATCTCTGATTATTTGTGTTTTAGATTTGAATTCTTTTGATGAGTATTTTACCTTTTCAGAAAGTTTTTGTGGTTGATTGTTCGTAGCATGTTGTTCTAGCTTCTCACATATATTATTCAAGTATGCGTTTTTGTCCTTTTTACAAGCCACCTTGATTTTTTTATTGATTGATCTGATTCTGTCTTGACGATCCCATATACTGTTTATTAAAATCATATTTCTTCTTATTTCTATAAGCTTTAGGGTATCGTCGGTCATCCAATGTTTTTAAGGGTGTTTTTGTATTTTTGCCGAGCATTGTGTAGCAGTATTTGTTATCCACTATTTAATATATGTCCACGTTTTGTCTATATCTTCTGTGATTTCCGAAACGTTAAAGTTGATTATTGTTTGGAAAAGAGTACTGTCTGACACTGTAATTCTCTTATTTGTTGTTGTTTTTATACGGGTGGCTAATTTTATTCTCATTTGAGCTGTTAATAACTTGTGATTTGAACCACATAGCGCGCCTGGGCGGGATCTTACATTCAGTGTAGATCATCTCCACATAATCAGTCTGATTTTTGTAGTGCCCGTCCGGTGACACCCAGGAGGAAAGTCGTCTTGGATGATGTTTAAAGATGGTATTAGTGATAGTGAAGCTATTATTAATAGCAAACTGAAGTAGACGATCTCCGCGTTCGTTTCTAACACCAAGCTCATATTTTCCAACTATATTCCGAATCTGATCATTATTATTTCTACAGCCCGTTTTAGCATTAAAGTCTTCAATCACCATTATGATCTCTTTTGACGAGATTTTTGTACATGTCTTCAAACTTATTGTAGACTTCTTCAATTTTATTGTAGACTTCTTCAATTGCTTCATCATCATGGAGTAATGTTGGCATGTACTTTTGTATGATATGCAGGTTTACTGGTTTTGGTTATTTTAATCAGGCGATCATTGATAGGCAGATACTCCTTGACACATTTAGCAACGTTGTTATTAACAACTATGGCTAGGCCATAGTTGTTATTAACAACTATGGCTACCCCATTTCTGACTGTAGTTCCACTCGACATATAGATGGTATTTCTTTCCGTTTGAAGATGTCCAGTGCCGTTCCAATGGGTCTCAGAAAATCTACATATTTGTATGTTCTCACGTTCAAGTTCGTTATGTCCCAGGTGCCCAACGTAACATCGCGACGCAATTGTAACTGTGCTCTTCCAGTAACCCATTTCGCATGCGGTGCGTGATCGCTCACATCTGCATGCCCCGTAGCCAACTTCACACTGGTCAGCCCGGAACCAACAGAGCGCCGATCGCTAGTCGGGTCACATAGCACATTAGTAAACTGCCGCTCCATTTTACATAGTGTTCTCGTGGGAAAATAACCAGGTGGTTTCCCCTTGCCTGTCTGATCCTATGCCGTTGACCAGTTGCTTGGTTCTTCCGCCTCAAGGACAAAAGGGTGCCCTCTCTACTATACTACCCCGAAAAGCTGGGTTACCACTTACGCCGGATCTGCTGTGCTAAGGTCCATCCTCTCCACCTTCACCGCCGGTATGGTCTTCGCCCGTATCTCTCAGCCTGGGGATAGCGTTATACCCCGCTATACTGGGTCTTCAGCAGAACTGTGTAAATACCTTTATATTTTATTGTTTATAACTTTATTAGAAGACCTTCGTCTGCTAAATTTCCTTATTCATATCTCACCATAATTGAATTCAACCTAAAATTCTAGACAATTGATATCGAAAGGCTGACGTTTTTCATAGTTTAACTGGTTATAATATCGAAAGAGTCAGAGAAATGAATTGCACCTTTTCGTCTAGCCGTTCTGTCCAAAAATGGAAAAGAACCATACCATGACAAATAGCTTTCCTAGGTCTTGTCAAGATAATTATCTAGGAGGCTTCATCCATACTAACGTAAAGGATTGTCATGAAAATTAGTTCCTTGCAAATCGGTTGCTTTTAAGTATCACAGAAATCATATTCAAATAAATTAAAGATAATAATGATAGTATATATAGCATTTAAGGAGATTTGGATGACAGCAATAACGGATGCACTGACATAGATTCGATTCGATCAAGTTAACAGTCATTCTATTTTACAGTTGATTTTAATATCTCAGTTTACCTCCACTTTTTTTATTTCTCTCATTCTAAAAGATGGAAAAAGTTGAATTAAAGTAAACAGGCGTAAAATTTAGAAAGTTGTATCTTATATTTTCATATTTGGAATCCCATTTGGTGCCAATAAACTCTAGTAGTCTTCTGTTGTAAAGAAATATTTAATAAATCTTCAATACATTGCAATTTTATAAAGGTTGTAGTAGATTAATACAAATCCCCATAATTTTTTTAAAACATGAGAATCCTGAGAAAACAATTAAAAAAATTCATTGGGTACTACAAAATTATAACGGATAAATAGTTTTCCAATTTATATCCCTCTACTACACCTCTAATAAAAACCTCGATTTATTTTTGATTGATACGCTAGAAGCTTGATGGTAATATACATATTTAGTTTTCGATCGAACATTTTATAAAAAAACTCTCCGCTATATCCTGTAGTAATAAATATTTTCAAGGGTGCCTTTGAGGAAAGTATTTTAACTTTCTCTTCTAAAATTAAGCGCGGATATGTTGAAGATGCATTTACTATCACAGCCCCACAAAAAAAAAAAGTGGGGTATACTTTTGATGCGATATATCAGATCCGTAGTATTTTTGCCCGCTGATCACGAATCTGACGTCAGAATATCGCCATCACATCTCAATTTTTTTCTAACCTCAAAAAATAGGTAAAAATTAGTAAAAATTAAGAAAAATATACCCCTAAAAAATTGATTCAAACTTTTTCATGAATCCAAAGATGTATTAATATGTATTCGGACCCGCTAAGCTAATATTCATCGGTTGGATTAAGCCATACAGTTCTGTTTTCTTTCTAACCTCAATAAATCAGACAGATATAGTGCTTCTCGAATGCAAAAACGAATTCAAATTAAAATTCAACCGATTCTTACCAAATTTGGTACACGGGGGTTTTTTGGGTTGCTGATCATGAATCTGAAGTCGGATTTGCAAAATTCAAAATGGCGGATCCAAGATGGCGGACAAAATTTTTGAAAACCAACCGATTCCAGTTGGGGAATCCTCAAACCTGATACTCTTAAACCCTAAACCCTGAAACCTTAGACTCCCACACCCTGTAACCTCAAAAAATAGACCTCAATAACCCTGTAACTTTAAAAATGAGACCCAATAAACTTAAAACCAGGACTTTTAAACCATATACTCTCAAACAGTAGACCCTTAAGCCCTAGAATTGCGAAGGTTAAACCCGCGCCTAACTTTCCTTTTTTTGGCTGTATCTTGTTCTTTTTTCCGCGAATGACCTATTCAAAGGCTTTCTGCCCAAACGCTTTTGAGGACTTGTTTCTCTTTTTAGCGACCAGCAATAGTCCGCTAGCATATGGTCATCCCATCGTCCTTGATACCGATTTTCTATGATTTTCAGATCTTGGTGAAAACGTTCCCCTTGCTCCTCACTGAAGTCACCAAGATTATCTGGGAAATCATCGATGTGGGAGTCCAGGAAATGTAATTTTAGATTCATTAAGCAACCTAATGTTTGAAAATTTTTTACCATTTTCTCGACTATTTCTTTGTACTTAGGACTTTTATTATTTCCCAAAAAGTTTGTTGCGACTTCTTTAAAACTAAACCAAGCAGCTTTTTCAACTTTATTCATTTTAGTAACAAATAATGAATCTTGAAACAATTTTCTTATTTGTGGCCCGTCAAATACGCCTGCCTTAATTTTAGCTTCAGAAAATTTCGGAAATTTTTTATGCAAATATTTGAAACATATATTTTTTATATCTAATGCTCTCGTGAATTGCTTCATAAGTCCAAGCTTAATGTGAAGCGGGGGAATAGGAAGTTTTCCTGGATCTACCAATGGTGGAAACAATACATTATTTTCACCAGGAGTGAACGATTCTCTTGTTGACCAAATTTTTTATAATGACGTTCCCTGTCTCTGCTATTCCACAGACATTTATAACAGGGATAAAGTGTAAACCCTGACTGTTGGCCAAGCAACATTGTTACAATTTTCAGATCTCCACAAATTTTCCAGTTATGATCAGCATATTTTATTTTTATGAAAAGCTGCTTCATTTTTTCATATTGCTCTTCCATAACTGTGGAATGAGCAATCGGAATGGGAGCGTAAACGTTGGTATTATGCAGCAAAACTGCCTTAATGCTCCGTTTAGAAGAATCAATGAACAGTCTCCATTCTTCAGGATCGTATGAGTTATTTTGAAATTCATCCATTAGACCTTTTACATCGGTACAATATGAAAGTGACAATTCCTCGTCCATTGTGAAATATTTTCGAAATTCTTCATCTCTGTTTCTATAATAAGAAATCGTAGCTTCTGGCTTAAGTAAATGTCTTTTCTTTAGAAAGGAAGCAAGATGCTCTGAACCATCTTTGGATAAGCCTAAATCTCTGACTAGATCACTAAGTTCTGACTGTGATACGAGTATTGGTTCTGGTTTACGGTTGTATGGTAGAAATTCTTTATTTGTGTCACTAGTATATGATAGGTTGTCACTAGAACATTCATTAGTAACAGTGTTTGAATCTTTTTCGACAGTCTCAATGTTTTCGGCATGAACTGATAAGGTGAAATCATTTGTTTCCATAACATCAGCATCAAGTGGTTCAGGAGGCGGAATTAGTTTAGTTGGTCTTGTTACTGTTGAAACATCGTTATAAGTAATAGTGCTTTTATTTTTTCGGTTATGCCTAGATACAACATTCATACAAAAGTAGCAATCATTTTCACTGTATGGTCTATTCCATATTGCTGGTCTGGAATATTTAATCGCCTTCTTATTGATGTACAACATTATTTTGCAAGAACTGCAAATGATGTGGGGAACCCAATCTGTATCCTGGTGCTGTATTTCAATGTTAAAACAATCCTTATATAAGGTTTTAATCTTATCCGTTATCGGTGACCCCATTTTACTCAATACGTGTTGACAGCAAATATAACAAAATGAATCACTGTTTTTATCGCACTTATGAAAAGTCCTTGTACCGTGAGACCGTTTTCTTGTAGCATTACATGAGCCAAGTCACCCACACATGAAGAGCTACGGTCGCTGGATGACGACGGCTGCGGGCCCGCTTTCCCATCCTGACCAACCGCCAATATTGGGTTTCCGAGTCCCTGCATCGTAATTCTCTTTCTTCTACCTGCTATGACGGCATCTAAGCCGTTATCCAAGGACTCTGCCGGCTAGTGGAGTAACACCGTTGCCCACCGTCACCACGTGGAGGTGCCCTGGATGCAGGTAGAAGAATAAAAATCGACCGATGAATTTTCTTGGCGTTCAAAATAGCGCGAAAACATCTGCCATCTTGAATTGTGCAAATCTAACCTCAGATTCGTGATCAGCGACCCAAAAAATCCCCGTGTACCAAATTTTGTAAGGATCGGTTGAATTTTAATTTGAATTCGTTTTTGCATTCGAGAAGCACTATATCTGTCTGATTTATTGAGGTTAGAAAGAAAACAGAACTGTATGGCTCAATTCAACCGATGAATATTAGCTTAGCGTGTCCGAATACATATTAATACATCTTGGGATTCATGAAAAAGCTTGAATCAATTTTTTAGGAGTATATTTTTCTTAATTTTTACTAATTTTTACCTATTTTTTGAGGTTAGAAAAAAATTGAGATGTGATGGCGATATTCTGACGTCAGATTCGTGATCAGCGGGCAAAAATACTACGGATCTGATATATCGCATCAAAAGTATACCCCACTTTTTTTTTTGTGGGGCTATGCTATCTGGGCGAGAAAATCTGAATACATCACCTTAATCAACAACATTTTCAGATGTGATAAAAGTAGCAACAACTTGAGATACTCAGTTTACAGAAAGCCAACTCATACCAATAGATATCTGAATGGTAACTCACTTACCTCACGTCGTCAACTAGTATTTACAATATGTGACAAACCTTCAGATACCCGTAAACTAACAAGTTATTGATAGTGCAGTATTACCTTACATGCACAGTGCTACAGAAAATGAAGCAAATTACTTAAACGTCCCAACATTCGCACAATCTTCTACATAAAATTGTAGAATGCCTGATGTCATCAAAGGACACAAGATCTTTACAAACTGAAGGTGTTTATAAAATTTCTTATTCGTGTAATGCAGTGAATGTAGAAAAAAATTGGGAAATCAATATCAATTAGAATTAAGGAATATCACAGGTTTATCAAATAGAAACCAATTATACAATCAACTGAAGCTAAATATCAACATTCTACAAGATATACGATCAATATAAAAGAAATCATAGTTCTTGTTTCAGACTTCAACTTATATAAAAGAAAGTTACAAACACCCTAATAACATTAATACAAATTCGGGATATGGTCTTACAAGAAAAATACAGTTATTATACTGTGCCTCTTCGACTTCATTCAATATTCTAATCGTAAAAGGTAAAAAATTGTTGAAAACGTTTCGTGAAATCGCTGGTAATACGTCAGAATGCAACTCCAATTGAATACAATTCCACCCCAAGAAGCTTGCTGCTGTACTTATGTAAGCAAAAATTTTTAATTAAAGATAGGCTGGAACCACACGAGTTTAGAAAATGATCCTTTATTATTTACATATTATTAATATATTTATTTATTGCAATAATTAAATAACATTCTGTATACTTTTCTTCGATTTGTTTTATTTTTTTTTTACATCGACACTATTGACTTTAATCATTCATGGATTTTATTTGTTATAATATGATTAAATTGCATATAGTAGAGTTTTAAATTATGTCATATAGAAGCACGACAATGCACTAACTAAATTTCCTTACGGCAACAGCAATTAAAATCTATTCCCATCTCCATAAAGTCGCTTTCCAGGAAGCTTATTTACTGACAATTGCATATGATAGTAATATTTATTTCGTCATACTAAAAATAAAACTATAAAATATACTAACGCAAGACGAAGATCTCAATTAAAAAAAAAACATATTAAACATATAAGAACAAACAAACCGCAAATAATTGGAATCTTATAGAAAAGTGGACATTCCATACCTTTAAAATGTTTAAAAACAACACTATTCATGAACCTTTGAAAAAAACTGTACAATAATAATATTTAGTTATTATTTTTAGAACCAACTATAAATTCATACAAACCAAAAGTTTACCTCGATTTAGATAAACCAAAATTGTGCACTTTCATTTTCTTGTAATGATAAATAAAAACAGTAAAATTTAAATTTAACCGAAATATGTGATGATCACTACCCAAGAAAAATAAAATTATTACAAAAGTAATAAATGAGAATAACACAAGTCTAAAAAAAAATATGTTCTTTTGGTGCACCTCTGTTTTCATCTATAGTTGATAAGGAAGGTATTATACTAAACATCGATAAAATTCATTTTACCCTGCCAGCTCTAGTTCACTACCTAACCTCATTTTTTATTTTTAGCCGTCTTATTCGAAAACAGCAAGTTTTACAAACACTGATAAAATTAGTCTTATTATTTCATAATGGGTAGTAAGTTAAGATGATGTGTTAACGATCTTGATAAGTTTTATTACATTTGTGGTGAATATATTTTGAAAGATCAGCGAAAATTGGTAACAGGTACTGTGACCCGTTTGTATTTTCCTTACTTCAGTATAGAAATTCGCAATCAAGATAAAGCGTGGCTACCTCATAATGTATGTAAAATGTGCACTAAACATCTGCGACAGTGGGAGAAAGGTTTACGTAAATCTCTGAAATTTGGAGTACCCATTATTTGAAAAGAAAAAAAAATCATCACGACGACTGTTACTTCTCTATGACAAATATAGTGGGCATCAATAAAACCAATCGTCATAAATGGAAATATCCCAATATTTCTTCAGCAAGAAGATCAATACTCCATTCAGAAAACGTTCCAGTAGCAGTTTTTCATCAGCTACCACAATTTCGGGATGAAGAAATTTAAGAACCCAGTGCTTCTCAAGGAAGTGAATATTGTGCAGAAACATCGAATCCTAATTTATTTTCACAAAAAGACCTTAATGAGAGACCTAGATCTTTCAAAAGAGCGTGCCGAATTGCTAGCATTAAGATTAAAAGAAAAAAATTGCCTGTCCTCTGATGTAAAAATTTCTTCATATCGCACAAGAAAACAAAACTTATTGAAATTTTTTTTCTTCTGATGAAAATTTAGTATATTGTAGTGATGTGAGCGGCTTACTCACTTTCATGGGCTTGGAGACCTATCAGAAAAGTGACTGGTCTCTCCTTATTGACAGCAGTAAACGAAGTCTAAAAGCTATACATTTACATAATGGCAATAAACATGCTTCTATTCCGATTGCCTAATCTACTTGTATGAAAGAAGCATATCAAGGGATTTCAGTACTTTTACAGAAAAAAATAAAGTAAGTTGAACATAAATGGGTAATATGTGTCGACTTGAAGATGGTTAATTTTTTGTTAGGGCAATAAAGTGGCTATACAAAACATTCATGTTTTATTTGTTTGGATACAAATTGGCCTGTGAGAGATGCTTTGGTCGTTGATGAAAGAAATGTGATAAATAAGCATTTGGTTCCGCGAGAAAAAAATCTTCTTCCACCCTTGCACATAAAGTTAGGGCTAATGAAGCAGTCTGTTAAAGCTCTGGATAAATATGGTCAATGTTTCCATTTTGTTTCTCAAAAATTTCCTGGATTAAGTACTGAAAAACTAAAAGCAGGTATTTTTGATGGGCCCCAAACACGTCGTTTAATTAAAGACTCCACTAATTTTGAGACATCTATGACTGAAGTTGAATTATTTGCGAGGAAATCTTTTGTAGCGGCTGTACAAAATTTCCTCGGAAATTACAAGGCTGAAAACTATGTACAGTTAGTTGATGAAATGCTTCATCACTTTAAAAATTTAGCTCATATGAGCATAAAAATAGATTACCTTAATAGTCATATAGATTATTTTCAACATAACCTAGGAGATTTAAGCGAAGAACAAGGAGAACAAGATATAAAAACAATGGAGAACAGGTATGAAGGCAGATGGGACGTTCATATGATGGCAGACGATTGCTGGGGACTTATGGGAGATTACCCAAAACAATTTCACTCTAAAAAATCACTTGAAAAACAATTTCTGCATATAGAATGTTAAAATAAAGCCATATTTTTGTAAAAATACATTTTTTTATATCTCATTAACTAGAGCTGATACAAAAAAAACAGTAACATTTTTGACATCACCTTATCAGACATACTTAAAATCAGGTCTAAAATCTTAGGCACTAAAATGTGTGTAGGCCAGTGTAATTCAAAATAATTTAGGAATAAAAATCGATTTTTCCGTGTTTTCATCTATAATAATTTAGACCTAAAACATATGTTTTAGGTCTGTATTATTTTAAATGAAAACACCGAAAAACCGACTTTTGGTCCTGAATTATTTTTAAAACCGTGTCTTCATCAGGAGCGACGATTGAGTCAATCATCGCTCCTGATGAAGCTAACATGGTTAGCGAAACGCGCGTCAAGTGCAAAAATAAAGTGTTTGATATGTTTTAGGTCTAAATTATTATAGATGAAAACACCGAAAAATCGATTTTTGTTTGTTATTTTTAATTATTATTAAACTAACCTTCGCAAAAAAATCTAAAGTTGAGGATTTGAAAAACATTTAAGATTCGTTTGATATCAATCGCTATTAATACCAGTTTTTAATTTCACTTACTTAATTTAATAAATAAATAATAAAATTTCAAGACTTTGTTTCAATTCGTAGAAGACTTAGGTGATTCGAACTATTCATGCTGACCACAGCAGCAAAAGCTAGATATTGGATTAAAATTGAAAAATTTCATATAAAAAGTTCAAAATCTTTATATCCAGTATCAAAAAGTATGTTAAAAGTAAGATAGACATATTAACTAAAAGAAAAGATTCATGTACCTTAAAGAACATAAAAAATAACTAAGTTTTATTGTTTTCCACCGGTGCCAAACTCGTAAAAATGAAGTTTGAAACTTAGATTTTAAAATAAACTTAAAACAATGTCGGCTGGGATACTTATCAAGTAAAAGCTTATTGAAATCAATTAAACTCACTAGGAAACTTAAGTTCTAAATCGATTCAATTTTGGTACGCAGTGCACTCCTGGCTGAAATTCGCATAGGAATTTCGCAATGCTTTGACAACCGTGGGAGTGCGGGATAGAATATCACCCCCGGTATCTTCTACCTGTCGTAGAACTGAAGTGACTTAAAGAACCAGCTAGATGGTGGATGCCCAGATCTAACACACGTGCTGCAGGGAAGTCCCTAAAGCGCTACAGGAGCGACACGTGTGCGGAGAAAGCGATTCACGTTGTTTTTGAATCGCTGTAAATTGTACTTGGTGGGAAACACAGTCCTGGGCAAATTATTCCAAAGGGATGATTTTCTCCATATAAAAGACTGCTTGAAAAGCGTTGTACGAGGTGTAACGAGCTGAACCTCATACGGATGTGAAGTATTAGCGCGACGTGTACTTCTAACATGCACCGCTCTGGGAGGAATTAAGCAGGCCACATCCTTCCAACACTTTCCATGAAAATACTTGTAGAATAGGGTCAAGTCGCCAACCGTTCTTCGATGTTCCAGCGAATCAAGGCCGCCGGTCAGTTCCGGGTCTCCAATCAAACAAACAGCTCTTCTCTGAATAGAATCCAACAAATGCAGTGTATGTTTGGAGAGCGGAGTCTCAAACATGGGGGAGCAGTGTAAAGCTTTCTGGTTCTAAAATAATATTCCCAACTTTTGAGAAGCTCTCCTTGCTATGCCTGCAACATGATCATGCCAGGACATATTTGCTCCCAAATTAAAGCCCAACAAATTGAGTGACGATGTTAGAGGAATGGAGTGCTCGGACATAACTATGTCGGGTTCAGCAACGTTAGCTTTTTTAGAAAAAACTGCCGCCTGGCTTTTTGTAGCGTTAAATTCCACTTGGTTACTGTCACCCCAAGATAGAATTTCTTCCAGGTCTTTGTTAAGTTGAATGACGTCCTGCTGTCTGCGGATATTCGTCTGAGTAGCCGATGTCCGAGCATTCAAAGTGAATGAAGAGATAAGCGTACTGTCATCTGCAAATCTGTAGATTGGATTCTCGGTCCTTTCCAGCAGATGGTTAATGTAAATGAGAAAGAGAGTAGGAGACAGTATGGAGCATTGAGGTACACCGGAGTTGATAGTGACGGTGTTAGAAAGAAATCCGTCGACTACCACTCGTAAAGAACGCTCTCTGAGGAAACATGAGAGCCACAAACAGAACTTTTCAGACATACCATAAGAGCGTAGCTTAGCCAACAGCCCAGCGTGCCAAACACCGTCAAATTCCTTGGATGTGTCAAGAGCAACCGCTCGAGATTCTTCAAAGTGTTTAATTGCGTTGTTCCAAACGTGTGTTACATAAGTCAGAAGATCTCCTGTTGATCTATTTTTACGAAAGCCATATTGGTGATCGCTAATAATGTTGAATCCTTCAAGATATTTAGGAAGATGCTGGTTGATAACCTTTTCCATGACTTTCGATATTATTGAAAGCAGTGCGATTGGTCGGTAGTTATTTGGCAGGGTCTTCTTGCCTTTTTTAGGTATCGGCTGAACTGTGGCACATTTTCAGCAAGAAGAAAATATTCCCTTTCTGTAGGATAGGTTGAAAAGTCTACAGAAAACTGGTGTTAAATCCCTCGCACAGTTTTTCAGAACTATGGCAGATATTCCGTCAGCGCCAGAAGCTTTTTTGGTGTCATTTTTGGCTTCATTAACATAAGTTTTATGAAACGCCGTCTGAAGACAATATCGGGCATCCTTGACTGCACCATGGGAATAGTAGGTGGTGTTTTTCCTTTGAAATCGATAGTAGAATGTGCAGCAAAGAGTTCAGCCAATAAGTCCGCTTTCTCCACAGGTGTCGTTGCAATAGAGTTATCTGGATAGTATCGTATCAGCTTAGGCGGTCTAAAGTTGCTTAACCTTTCGTGGCTGTGCCGATGTGAATATGGCAAAAAAGTAGCATGATGAAGCTCCCAGGAGATAAAATAGCTACCCGATCGGATCTCCTGGTAGGGGCTGCTTCGGGTGCGTCAACCTGCAAAATTGCAATTTTAAAACAGATTTTTATAATATAGAAGGTCTAAACTCCAACATAAATTCAGTGCACTAACACCTGCGATCAAATAAGCCCCTTGTACTCGCTCTCTGCGAAACCAAGGTCAGGTCACCGAACAGCACAGTCAACTTTCTCTACGCTGGGTATAACTTCGATTGCACGTTTAGACGTACCTTTGGAATCTTTCATTTTGATAGAAGCGATCTCTGTTGCTAACGAGAGGAGGCTCTGGAGCCCCGAAACTTTGATATTATCTCATCTCATTACAAGGTTTATCTGCTGCCTCTATCGGCCACCAAGTGAGTGAACTTTAGAACACTTTTCGCTTCTCTTGCGGACACCATCAATCTTTTACAGGTTAATTACTCAAGTGCCGGAATTGCCATCTCGGGCGACTTTAATGTCCATAACAACAACTGGCTGAAGTACTTAAATACTACCGACTTCTCAACCAGTTGTGGCTTTACGGAGTTTATCAATGAACAAACAAGGATCCCTGATCGAGACGGAGAGTTTACCTATCTCCTTGACCTGTCACTTCTAACCATAAACTGCTTTCGACGTTGAGTATCCTATCGATTACTGACAGAGAGGTACCTAAGCCGCTAAATATTTGGCAGTACTCACTGGGAAGAACTGTCGAACTTCCCGTGGTTAGACGTTTGTTTTAGATCCGACGACCCATTTGACTGCGCTAAGAAGGTTTCCAATGGCATTTCGACTGATATAGAAGCTTACATCCCTTCTTCAAAAAAAGGAATAGCCAACAGCAAGCATTAGCTCGATTGAAAATGAAAATAAATTTCTAAACATTTTACTTACCGACAATGGTGTGAAAATTCTATTATCATAAATAGTAACATCTTTGTTCGTACCCGGAATAGATGCGAAAAAATTATCGACCAAACTAGAAAGGTACACAATTAAATAATTAAAAACAAACTTCTTGCCTGCCCCAACAACTCCAGGTTACTTTAGTGAGTCGCTAAGGCCATTAGTCAACATTATACTACATCCACTATACCACACACGGTCAGACAACACTATTGCAACATCATCTGCTGAGAAAGCCAACTTGTTGGCTCAACTCTTTGCTTAACATTCTACTGTCAGTTTCCAAGGAAAAACACCATCAACTACTTCCATAGTTCACTTAATAATATCCGATATTGTCTTCAGACAACATCTCATAAAACATATTTTAATGAAGTTAGACACGAGTCAACTAACATCAGTCTTCTGTAGACTTGTTAACCTTATCGAAGCGGAACATTTTCTTCCTTCTGGAAATGCGCTACAGTTCAGCCGATATTCAAAAAATGCAAGAGGCCTTTGCCAAACAACTACCGACCAGTCGTCCTGCTTTCAATAATATCGAAAGTTATGAAATTGGCAACATTTTCGAAAACATCTAGAAGAAGATTCAATATTATTAGCAACCATCAATATGACTTTGCGAAGAAAAGATCAACAGATCTTCTAACTTATGTAACACACGTTTGAAACAATGCAATTGAACATTTTGTAGAATCCCAAGCGGTTGAACTTGATATATCCAAAGCATGTGGCCGTGTTTGGCTTGACGGATTGTTGACTAACCAATACTTTAACGATCTATCCGAAAGGTTTTGGTTATGACTCTCGTGTTTTTATTGCAACAGCTATATTGTTAACGGTATATTGTTTCTTGCAGTTAAATTTCATACCCACGGTGTGCCTGAAACGGGTTTTATTGACTTCGGCGACCACTTCAAATTTTCCCACGGTAATCGATTACTAAAAGTACATTTAAAAACTAAACATGAAAAATTTCGAAATACACATAATTTTCTACATTAATAATTACGTTGGGAATGTGGAATCTTTGGCACAATGACACTACTCAGTATATATCACCACTACACCAAACAATATCTGCACGTGACGGGCGTTTCGCTAACCATGTTAACTTCATCAGGAGCGATGATTGACTAAAGCTAAACTACAAATCTACCGTATTTATACGTAGCTTAACCCTTGAATTACTCAGACGGAACTAATGGAATAGACGAAGCAATCAGTTCCGGTCAAGTAACCAGTAAAGGGGACTATAAGGAACAGGCCCTCTGTCTTTATTTAAACTACTTTTACATTTTATAATTTCCGTACTTTCATATGCGTTCAACAATCTAATATCAGATACATTTTTAATTAATCTTAGATTATGTAATGTTAGACTTTTCTATTCTACTGTATTTTAAGTGTGCTAAATGTTCTTTAAATCGTGTCTTAATTGACCTTTTAGTTTGCCCAACATACTTTTTGTCGCAATCATTACAATTAATTTCATAAATTCCACTTTTCCTACAATTAGGAATCTTATCTTTAGAATTTCCTAAGATATTCCTCAGATTGTCTTATGACTTATAGAGAGGTGAGGCCTACCTTATTAAATATCTCATTGAGTCCCCTGCTATATTTCGGATTATATGGTATGCAGACAGACTTGGTCTTATTTTCTTCGCGTGTAAAAAAAGTGGAATTCTGAATATTTAACCCGAACTTATGTCTATTTATTAACTTGTTTACTAAGTCATCGTCATAACCATTAACACTAGTTATATTTCTAATACGATTTCTTTTATTATTGAAGTTTGCTCTATTCAGAGGAAAAGTGACCAAACGATGAACTAAAAAATATAATGCGGCTAATTTGTGTTGTTTGCAATGAAATGAATCATTAGGAATATATCTATCTATTACTGTGTCTACTATTATTTTTAATAATAATCTAGAAAAGGCAGTTGTCCTTTATTTTCAATTTCGTAAGTAAATTTAATGGAATCATATCGACAAACGACAAAAAGTATGTTGGGCAAACTAAAAGGTCAATTAAAACATGATTTAAAGAACATTTAGCACACTTAAAATACAGTAGAACAGAAAAGTCTAGCATTGCCGAACATACCCTTGAAGTTGATCAAACTGTAACATTAAATAATTAAAATTAATTAAAAATGTATCTGATAGGAGATTGTTGAACGCATACGAAAGTATGGAAATTATAAAATATAAAAATAGTTTAAATAAAGACAGAAGGCCTATTCCTTATAGTCCCCTCTAGTGGTTACTTCGCCTATGCCATTAGTTCCGCCTGAGTAATTCAAGGGTTAGGCTAAGTATAAATAGGGTAGGTTTGTAGTTAAGCTTTAGTCAATCATCGCTCCTGATGAAGCGAAACGCGCGTCGAGTACAAAAAAAAGTGTTAGGTGTAGTGGTGACATATACTGAGGAGAAACAAAAAGTAAAAATGGTACTGAGTAGTACATTAATAATGCTCACTGAATTTATTCAAAAGATATTTACATCATATTTATGTGATATTATTGCAACTGTCTGTAATAGTACACATTAATGTGAGATGTGGTAGAACACTGTTGATGCTCTGGAACCAAAATTATAGTAATTTTAGGACGTCAGACAGTACAGAAACTGCCTGTATTAACATATGGCCTGAAACGTAGGTTTTAAATAAAAGTATAATAAATAAACTCCAGGTAACCCAAAAAGCAATGAGAGGAGAATGCTAAATATTAGACACCGAGATCGTATTCCTAACATCGAGATACGAAGAAGATCAAAAGTAATAGATGTAATACAACGAATATGTGTATTAAGGTGGAATTGGACGGGGCATATCGCAAGGCTGAGTGATAACAGATAGACACGCCGTATAGTTGAATGGAGGCCTAGAAAATACAAAAGATGCAGAGGTAGACTACAAAAAAGATGGACGGACGACATTAAAAGATTAGCAGGACACCTATGGACGCAAAAAACAAAGGTTGTTTTTGCACGGTTAAATTCTACTTGGTTTCTGTCACCCTAAGATAAAACATATTTCCAGTCTTTGGTAAGTTGAACGACGAACAGAGGATATTTGCATGATATTCGGGCATTCAAAGTAAATAACGAAACCAGCGTACCGCCATCGGCAGATCCTGTCCAGCAGATCGTTTATGTAAAGGAGAAAGAGAATGAGAGACAGTACGGAGCCTGGGGCAATTGGTGTTGATAGCGAAGGCATTAGAAAAAAAAAAAAACATCAACTGTTACTTGTATTGAGGAAACACGACAGCAATAAACACAAACGTTCAGACATAGTATAAGACAGCGTGATGTTTTTTTTTCTGTTTTGTTGGCCTCACGAACTACTCGATAACCTGAGATTCGAACCAGCGCCCATCGAGTTATTTAGCACGCTCTATACCCACCGCGCTATAGAGGAAGCGGGAAGTGCGTATGTTAAATCGGTGGGCTTTTTCCTATTTTCTAGCCTGTTCAACTTTTCTTGAAACATGTTCTTAATTCTTTATTCTATCGTCTGCATCACTATATTCTCGAACTGCCAGTTATTCTGTGGCAAGATCGAGACAATGTTGCTTAGTGTCTCTATATAAACGTTCTTGTAAGCCGTTTATTAGAATTTGCCAGGTGTAGCTTTATATATGCTTTTCCAAGTATTTTGATCTTTCGCCCATGAAGTCCAATACTATTGGTTAAAGGATTTTTTTTTCTCCTGGCATTCGAATATAGCCGGATCTGCAAGGATGTGCAGAACGAGGTCTCGTCATTTGTGACTGATGATGTTTTGATACTCTGGATAATTTTACATCAGAGAACGTGCATACAGATCATATATTCCCTTCGTATTGGTTCATTCAAAGCGTCCGTCTCTATTGCCAGAGCCCTCATTTGCAAATAGTCTCTAACCCATTTAGACATTATTAGGAAAACCTATCTCACTGCCTTTCGTAACAACGGATTTTTCCGGTTGAGCGACGGGATATTAACTCATCGTTACTCGACGCTTCCGATATATAATGGGCAATTAGAATGATTTGGGCCCACATAAGTTACCGATGTTAGTTGGGACCACTTGAAGTTCGCCAAACCGTCTTACTTTACTGTGACTGACGGTAACTTATTTCCCCAAGCAGGAGGAACTGGCCTCGATATTATTATGACTAATATTATAAGGATTATTATTGCTATTAAGATTGTTAATATTTATAATATTATTGCTAATAAATCATGAAATATGATTATTTTGTAAGAGTTATAAAAAAGAATTTTGTTACTTCGTGTTCAGATCTATAGTCTATAGTCACGGCTCCATTTCTTGAGCTTAGGTGGTATTAACGTGGCAATTCATACACTTTATCATTTTACTTATTATACGAAAATCAGGATGTATAAAACACCTGGCTAATTCTTTTTCCTAATGGAAGATTATAAATAATAATGATGATATATAAACGGTTTCTAATGTTCTTGAAAAACAAATTGTTTTTGATTACTTTCAAAAAGTAAATAATTTCGGTAAAAAACAAGTTATTTATTGGTGAAAAAGATTGTACAGTAATTTAACAGTTTATATAAAGAAAAATGAGTAAAATTAACATTTAGGATAGGCGAATAACTTTTATTAGAAAAATGGTTTAAACTACATCATATACCTTATTTTTCACGTGATGCGCATTTCGCTAACTAAGTTAGCATCATCAGGAACGATAATTAAATAAATTTAAAGTTAAAAGCTGGGATTACTCGAGCGAGGCCGACTAATCATAAACGGAGATTTAGTTCAGGTCGAGCAACCAGAACTGAGAAGAGTGGGTCTTCGATCTCTATTTAGACCATTTTTACATTGTATAATTTTGATGATTTCATAGGCATCTGATATTTCCCTACCATACATTTTTTAGTGTTCCATGGGGTATCTGTCTGTTCGTCTGTTTGTCCGTCTGTCAGTCACACCCGGTTTTCTCCGAAACTATTTTATATAGTAGTAATAGTTGAAATTTGGCACTAATATAGGAATTGATGGCGTCATCATATTCATGTGATTTTGAAAGTTAAATTTTGACTTAAAGGGTTAGTTTTGGGGAGTGAAATCGGAAGTGAAAAAAATTGTTTTATCAGATCATCGAGTGGAGTGTCAAATGAAAGCTTGTAAAAAATTCAAAAATATATATAATGAAATACTTGCGCACACTTTTCTTTTTTCTTCTTTTTTTAAAAAATTGCTAAAACGCTGCCCCCCTCTTTAGTTCGAAAAGTATTGATAAAAAAAAATTGAAAAAATTCTAGAGTATTCTCAACAGGGTGTAGATTAAACGAAAATTATCACGAGTGCATTATCTTTAATAATTTATCTGATATATAAAAAAAATCAAAAATATCATGTACTACTCAGTATATATTACCACTACACTAAACACTTTATTTTTGCACTCGACGTGGGTTTCGCTAACCATGATAGCGTCATCAGGAGCGAGCGTCATTAGAAGCGATGATCGACAATGTCAATCGTCGCTCCTGATGACGCTAACATGGTTAGCAAAACGCGCGTCGAGTGCAAAAATAAAGTGTTTAGAGTAGTGGTTATATATACTGAGTAGTATCATTGTGCCAAAGATTCCACATTCCCAACTTAAAAATATCAAGGTCATCAGTTTTCAGTAAAAATCGGAAAAAAACTTTGTTGAAAACTCATTTGGGGTTTGTTTTGTGAAATGTGTAGAATTGAAATTTTATTTTAAAAACCATGAAGTTACGGAACACTAATTACGCAAGTCTGACTTTCAATTGGCAGGTTATTTATGTTACTGTAAAATTCTATTCAAGGGCATATTCGGCAATTTTGCTAACCTACTGAATCTCAAATAAGCTAAATGCTCTTTAATTTTTTTTTAAATCGACCTTCTTACTACGATCATTACAACTTAATTCATATAGTTCCTCCTTTTACGTTGGTCGATTTTATCTTTAGAACGAGATTTTTTTAAGTTGTCTAATGACTTATAGACTAACGTAAGGCCGACTTTATCAACTTCCCTGCTTATATTTTGGGTTATATGATATTGAAACATACTTTGTTATAAAGGCAGAAAGGTGGAATTATGAATCTTTAACCTCAATTTATGTCTATTTATTAACTTGCTCAGTAACGTTTCGTCATAATCATTTATCTTAGGTACATTGTTAATACGATTTCTTTCATTTTTAATTTCTTAATTCTATATATATATATATATATATATATATATATATATATATATATATATATATATATATATATATATACGAGGCTGGTTTGAAAAGTCCGTGCAAAAATAAAAACTACTTATGTGTTTGGGGTAAACCTTTTTTATTTTTCGACATAGTCTCCTTTTAGGCTTATACACTTCGTCCAACGATGTTCTAGTTTGTTGAACCCTTCCGAATAATAGGATTTGTCCAAGTCTGCAAAATATCTATTAGTGTCTGCGATCACCTCCTCGTTTGAATAAAATCTTTGTCCTGCCAGCCATTTCTTCAAATTGGGGAACAAATAGTAGTCCGAGGGAGCCAAATCTGGAGAATAGGGGGATCTGAAACGAGTTGGAATCCTATTTCCATTAATTTTGCAACCACAACTGCTGAGGTGTGTGCTGGTGCGTTGTCGTGATGGAAAAGGACTTTCTTGTGGGCCAATCGCGGGCGTTTTTCTTGCAGCTCGGTTTTCAAACGGTCCAATAACGATGAATAATATTCACCTGTAATAGTTTTTTTACCCTTTTCCAGATAGTCGATGAGGATTATCCCTTGCGAATCCCAAAAGACAGTCGCCATAACCTTTCCGGCCGAAGGAACGGTCTTCGCCTTTTTTGGTGCAGATTCCCGCTTGGTAACCCATTGTTTAGATTGTTGTTTGGTCTCAGGAGTATAATAATGTATCCATGTTTCATCCACAGTGACGAAACGACGCTTAAAGTCCTCCGGATTCTTCTAGAACAGCTGCAAACCATCCTTGCAACACTTCACACGATTCCGTTTTTGGTCAAGCGTGAGCAATCGCGGCAGCCATCTTGCGGATAGCTTTCTGATGTCCAAATGTTTATGCAAAATATTATGTACCCGTTCAGTCGAGATGCCCACAGCACTAGCAATCTCACGCACCTTAACTCTTCTGTCATCCATCACCATATCATGGATTTGATCAATGATTTCTGGAGTCGTAACCTCCACAGGCCGTCCAGAACGTTCAGCGTCACTTGTGCCCATATGGCCAGTCCGAAAATTTTGAAACCACTTATAAACTGTTCTAATCGAAGGTGCAAAGTCACCATAATGTTTATCAAGCTTCTCTTTAGTTTCCTGAGGCGTTTTGCCTTTCATAAAGTAATGTTTAATCACCACACGAAATTCTTTTTCGTCCATTTCTTGAAAATTACTCGACTTCCTTGATTCACACGAATGCCAAACACAAAGAAATATACCAATATGGCTGAAACTTGGTGTGCGTTCATTCAAGAAATGCTACTAACTAAACATGACCTCGATACGCGCCGGTGGTGCCATCTCTCGGACTTTGCACGGACTTTTCAAACCAGCCTCGTATATATATATATATATATATATATATATATATATATATATATATATATATATATATATATATGTATATATATGTATATATATGTATATATATATATATATATATATATATATATATATATATATATATATATATATATATATATAATATAAATAAATATATATATATATATATATAAATAAATATATATATATATATATATATATATATATATATATATATACATATACATTGTAAAAAAAACATCTCTACTTTTCTTATTTAGTGAGTACCTTATTTTTCACAAGCGTGTTAGAATTTAAAAATGTTTAGTTTTTATATTTGTATATTTTTATTTTTTTATTATTATACAGGGACATTTTTTAAGTGTCTCACCTAATTTACTATTTTCCTATTGAACACCCCAAAAAAAATTCATTCAGTACTAAGCCTATTTTTTTCAGGAAGAAGCTAAATATAATAACACACAATTGTCACTTGTCAAATTGGTTAGTTTACAAAGCCAACTAGGTTTTTTTTTTTTTAAATGGCACCGTCCGTTTACATTCAAATTATTGAACGAAATTTTAACTTTCAAGAGGCTGATTCGAGTTACTGGTTTCCCATTTGGCACATCAAAACATGTTTTTATTACTAAACTAAGATTATTATTAAAAAAAAATTTTTGATATGTCAAATAGGAAGATAACAAATCGGGTGAGTCAGTTAAAAGTTAAAATTTCGTTCAATAAATTGAATGCCCTATATATTGCTAACGGCCGAAAATAAATACCAAGGTATATATTTTTATGAGCAGACAAATTTTTTATTATCATATTTGGCTTCCTCACAAAAAACGAAGTTTACCAGGAAAAGAATTATTTTTTTATCAAATAGGAAGATATTATAACGGGTGAGCCACTTAAAAGTTAAAATTCGGCTCAATAACTGCAATGCCTTATATATCCGTAACGACTGAAAATAAATATCATGTAAATGGACTGACTAACGCTATTTAATGGTGTGTCCATATGTAGAGGGTATCGCTTAAAAAAATCCTAGTTGGCTTTGTAAACTATGAGATTTGACAAGTGACTAACTGCGTGTTGTCATTTTTAGCTTCTTCATGAAAAAGTAACTTTAGTACTAGTATTTTCGTGTATCCAATAAGTAAATAGCGAATTAGTTGAGGCACTTATAGAAATGTCCTTTATATCGGTAACGATTTAAAATGAATATCAAGGGTTATATATTTTTGTAAACGGACGGTGCCATTTAAAAAAAAACCTAGTTGGCTTTGTAAACTAACCAATTTGACAAGTGACAATTGTGTGTTATTATATTTAGCTTCTTCCTGAAAAAAATAGGCTTAGTACTGAATGAATTTTTTTTGGGGTGTTCAATAGGAAAATAGTAAATTAGGTGAGACACTTAAAAAAATGTCCCTATATAATATACAAATATGAAAACTAAACATTTCTAAATTCTAACACGCTTGTGAAAAATAAGGTACTCGCTAAATAAGAAAAGTAGAGATGTGTTTTTTTTTTACAATGTAAGGCACAGTCGCCAAATTTCGTCCCCTTCCGTTTTTTTTTTCTTCCAACTAGCACCATTTAGTTTTGATATCCCGAATCAAAAGTTAGTTACCTCATCGGCCATTGTAAAAAAGTGGCGGTGAAACGTCGTTCCTACAAGATATTTAAAAAAGGATAAAACTGTTCAAAGTGAGTTTTTGGTTGAAATATTCTCGGACTTGATTAAATATTGATATGCTTGACTTATTGAAATGAAAGTTTTGTCAAAATTAACGTTATTACATATGATTTAAAACGATAGGAAAAAATTTAGGTTATGACATGTGTTTTTTATTGAATGGATGTTTATTCGAACAAATAGCAAATTCCTAATAACATCCCCTACGCGGATCTAATATCGTCCCCGGGACGATATTTAGGTAACTTCACCTTACTTTTAAGTTTATTTTCTATAACTGTTTTCTATATTTTTTTAATATTTTATTTAATATTTTTCTTTATTTTTTAGATACCAAAGAGAAAACTGTGGGATCCTGAAGCAATGAAAAAAGCTGTTAAATCTGTACGAAGAAAGAAATGAGTTATAAAAAGGCAGTAAAGTTATTTAACGTCCCAAGAGCTACTTTGAAAGATTATGTGAAAAATTCTGAAAAATCTGTAGAAAATGTAGTTTTTGGGAAAATAGGAAGAAAACCAGTTTTGTCGGTAGAATTAGAAGATGAGCTGGTAAACTATAGCTTGCAAATGGAGAAGAATGACTATGGCGGCACCGTTTCTGATTTAAAACGAATGGATTTTCAATTGGCTATCAGGAATAATATTCCACACCCATTTTCACTGACCAAAAAAAAGGCGGCCAAAAAATGGATGAAGTTATTTATGGCTCGTCATCCTGATTTGTCATTCCGTTGTACTGCAGAAAACGTTAAGACTTTTTTGACATATTGAAACCTGAACTGCAAAAGATTAGCTTTAACCCTAATAAAATATTTAATGTTGATGAAACTAGAATCAGCACTGTTCAGCATAAAGTCAGAAAAATCCTGAGAGTGAAAGGCAAAAGAGAAGTTCACAAATTGTCATCTGTTGAAAGGGGTGCATTAGTAACTAACTATTTTTATTTGTATGTCAGATACTGATCAGTTTATTCCTCCATTAACTGCGTTTCCAAGAAAAAACATGAGAGCTTAACTACTCGATGGAGCACCTCCAGGCACCATTGGTGGATACCACCCGTCTGGTTGGATCCAGCCTAAGCTGTTCACAAAATGGCTGAGACATTTCGTGTTCACAGTAAAACCATCTAAAGAAGACCCGATTTTGCTGGTATTAGATGGTCATTACAGCCATACAAGAAATTTAGACGTGACTGACATTGCACGTGACAATGGTGTATCTGTAATCTGCCACCCCTCTCATTTAACTGATCATAAGCAGCCTTTGGATGTCTCATTTATGTGTCCTTTAAAAACATACTATGCCCAAGAAATAGAGAATTGGTTGACAAATCATCCAGAGCGGGTTGTTATTCACTACCAAGTTGGAAAAATATTTGGAAAAACTTATGCAAAAGCTTATAAAATTGATACAGCAGTAAATGAATTTCGGGAAACGGGAATATTTCCACTTAACGAAAACATTTTCGTCGACTCACCACATGCTCCTTCTTCAACCGATGCAAACAACACAACATCTTTGGTAAATGATCTTTCTTCACCTTCGGACTCCACAAGGGCAAGACCAACAACATCAACTTCATTATCCCGATCAGGAATCTCTTCATCCCCATATATAGTTCCAGCAGATATGCAGCCTGTTCCAATCATTGAACTACCTTCAACCTTAACTAGATCGGGCAAAGCCATAATAGTCACGTCTTCACCGCATAAACAAGAAATAATGGATGCAGAAAAGAAGCGGAAGGAGAAGGATGAAAGAGTAGCGGGAAAAAAAGGGACAGAAGTGTAAAAAAAAACTAAAATAGCAGGAAAAAACAAAAATAAAAATAAAACCGACAAAGATCTTCTGACGGGGAAACATCTGATGATGAACCAATGTTGGTCTCTACTGATGAAGAAGATGCTGACAATGATTGTGCAGAATGCCCAGTTTGTCATAAAAAGGACAAAAAGGGAGAAAAATGGATGGATGCAACAAACATTTCCAATGGATGCATCAGGATTGCAATGGACTGATTAGAAATTATAATATGATTACTAAGTACTAATTTTATATAATATTATTATGAATACAATTAAAATTCACGTACCGATTACTGTGATCTCAATATCGCCCCCGGGACGGAATTATGTGCCCAAAAATATATTTTCAGAGTTTGTACTTTTTTGTTAAAGCTATCTTTATAAAATTTGTAACAAAGTTAACGAATTTTTGATTATTTTTAAAAATAAAGGAGAATTGTACCCAATGTTTGACGTTTTATTTATTATTTTACCTGTATTAAAATTGGATATTTTAAATTGTACATACTTTATGCTAATATATTAATCATCAAAAAAGTGAAGCAAATCAAGAACTCAGGACATATTTACAGCTGAAAGCTGATATTTCAGGTTCAAATTGAAAATAATGAAAAAAAAATATTATTTTCAGATTTCCTGACTCCCAGGACTAGGAAAAAAAATGTTAAAAAATATATACAAATGCAAAATCTTTAACCCTCCTACAGACTGGCATAACTGCTCTGTGTTAATTAGTAGACTTAATATTTATTTATTATTTTAACTAAAACGCAGGAGAAATTATCTGAATACTTATGAAACAGTAGAAAGTTTATCAACCACTATCTCCTTCACCCTTTCCTGTGATGCGAAATCGCCCGAAAACTATTAGTTTTATTTCTAAATTAAATAATATACATGTATGTCCGTCCGACGTAAACTGGAAACCAAGAAATGCAAAAACCACAGAAGGTGATTTTTTCAGTAACAGTACTTCACTTGGCAAGGAAAGTAAACATAAAATGCTATTTTAGGTAATTTTTATTATAAGATTTCTAATATAATGCATAAATTTGGCCAGCTACTGTATTGCCTATTAGTCGTAACCTTATGATTACAAATAATCAAGTAAGATGTAAACAACACTTCCTCCATAACTGGCAAATGAGAAGTTCTTTTGAGGTGAAAATAGGGGTCAGACAGGGATGCACGTTACCTCCTTTACTATTCAACATTGTTTCCGACCCAGTACTGAAGAAGGCACTAGAAAATATGCGAACCATACGTTGGAACATCCCGTCATCTTCAATCGATCTAGAGAATCCAGATGTCACCTGTCTGATGGCTCTATCACACGACATACAAGAGATGGTGGAAAAATTAGCATGTGATGCAAAAATAGGCTGACTTTCAATAAATGTAGCCAAGACTAAGTCCATTAGAATCAACACCAATCTATATACACCATTTAGTATCTCTGGATCTGACACAAAGGACGTAAAAGAAATTATATATTCAGGCAGTATTATCAACAAAGAAGGGGGTGGTACAGTAGACATACATAATTGAATTAAGAAAGCTTAGTAAGCCTTTGAACAACTGGAAACTATATGGGCATTAAGACAAATCAACACGGATATCAGCAATGTTAAATCGGTGCTATTATATGATTGTAAAACCTGGAAAGTGACAAAAACCTTAACAGACAAAATATAAACTTTCATTAATAAATGCCTGCGTCGAATGCTCCGCATATTCTGGCCGAACACTATTCGTAATGAAAACCTCTGGCATCTCACACAACAACAGTAAATACATCGGGATATAACACTATGGAAATGGAGATAGATAGGTCACACGTTGCGAAAACTCAATGAAAATATAACAAAAAAGCTCCCTAGACTGGAATCCTCTGTGATACAAAAGATGCGGAAGGCCAAGACAAACGTGGAAAAGTTCTATCATGGAAGAACTGAGAAGAGCTAACACTACATGAGCAAAGGCAAAGACAATAGCAGCCAATAGAACTCGTTGGAGAGTGTTCACAGAAGCCCTATCCTCCACTTAGGAGAATAAGGAAATAATATATATATATATATATATATATATATATATATATATATATATATATATATATATATATATATATATATATATATATATATATATATATATATATATATATACATATATATATATATATATATATATATATATATATATATATATATATATATATATATATATATATATATATATATATATATATTTCTTTTATATTTTACATCTAAACATACTGTGTATTAAGTGTTTTATATTATTTATAAATAAAATAAAAAGGCATGTGATGCTACCAGTGCTTCCGTGGCCAAGATGAAAAACTTGAATACTATTTTGTTCAGTTCCCTAAAGAAGATAAAAAATTAAAGGGAATGTGTCAATAATGGAAATAAAACAAATAAAGCTATGTGGGGAAATTAACACAAGATTTGCGAAAGTTTACGAAGTTTCTTTGCTTTGTTACGGATTTAGTTAGTTTATTTCAGTCCTAATAATTTATATCCTCTTGGCAATTTCCGAGACAAAAAGTCTTTTTGTTCGGGCAGGGATTGTGTAATACAGTTAGCACATTAATCTTAACGACATACGTGAAATCCTCTTTGAAGGTATTTGAAGCTGATTTAAGCTTCTTAAAGCTGCACAGTAGTAATCTTTTAAACGATAAGAATTAAACAGCTGACAAAGTTTCTATTCTTATTTTTTAATCAAAACGTCATACTTGCGTGCGAGATATTTTTTACTACTTGGTGATTCAAAAAATTTGAGTGTACCAAGATATTTTTTAAGCGTCTCACCTAATTCACTATTTTCCTATTCTACGTGCCAAGAAAATTGTTACATCTCTAAACTTTAGGAGGAAGTCACATATGATAACAAAAAATGTATCACTTGTCAAACTTGACAGATTCCAAGGCCATCTAGGATTTTGTTAAATGTCACCCTCTACATATGAGCATATTATTATTAAATAGCATTTTTTAGTCCATTTGCTAAGATATATAATCTTCGTTATTGATTTTCGGTCGTCACGGATATACAGGGCATTCAAGTCGTTGATCTAAATTTTACCTTTTAAGTAGCTCACCCTAGTTATTGGTACTTGGGGTATTAAAAATTTATTTTACTAGTAAACTTAGTTTTTGTGGGAAAGTCAAATGTGATAACAAAAAATATCTGTCAAACTTGACAGACTACAAAGCCATCTAGGATTATTTACTTGTAGTAATTATCGATGTACAGTTATTCAACAGAATTTTATCCATTAAAAGGCTTGCTCGATTTACTTTCTATATCATTCGTTTAGTAGTTTATTCTGAGAAAGCCACATATGATAGCAAAAAATTGTCATTTTGCTAGTGATATGTATAGGACGCTATTTTTAAAAAATCCAGTTGACTTTGTAATCTGTCAAATTTGACAAGAAATAATTTTTTTTTTTATCATATTTGTCTTCCTCAGAAAAAAACTAAGTTAAGCTATTAAAGAAATTTTTTGATACTTGCACTACACCTAAAAATTAAAATTTGATTAAGTAACTTATTGAACGCCAATACATTGTCTAGTGATCAACGCTTTCAAAAAGATGGATGAGATTCCATCGAAACGTCAGCAAAACCGTCCATCAAGGGATTTTAAGCTAACATAGGATACCCGAAAAACCACTACTACATTTGACACCCGTGAGAACATTCATCAAAACAAATATAAGATAATAAAGGGTTGTAAAATATCATTAGGAAATAAGAATAGAAACTTTTTCAGCTTTTACTACTGTGCAGCTTTAAGAAGCTTAAATCTGCTTTCAATAACTTCTGAAAGGATCTCACGTATGTCGTTAAGATTAACGTACTAACTGTATTAGAAAATCCCTGCCCGAGCAAAAAACCTTTTATGTTTGAAATTGAAAAGAAGAAATATGTATATATATATATATATATATATATATATATATATATATATATATATATATATATATATATACACATAAATATATACATATATATATATATATATATATATATATATATATATATATATATATATATATATATATATATATATATATATATATATATATATATATATATATATAGAATATATATAGAAATCTCAGCGATTTATCATTGTCCTCATATTGTAAAGTATAGGGTCTTCCATTAAGGACTTGACAACTTTTTTTTGAAATAAAACGCAACCCATTTGAGACATTTCGAAAATTTTACTATCGGCTTGAAGTACAATCAAAACATTTATGTATGGAATTCGACTTCATTCATATGTCCACCACGGGCACGTTTGCAGCGGTCGATTCGTTGAACCCAATTTTCGATGACTCAGCCACACATTTCGACGGAAACGGCCGCTATCTCTCTTTCAATATTGGCTCTGAGATCCTCTAACGACGCAGACTTGTTAGCATAGACCAATGATTTAACGTACCCCCATAAAAAGAAGTCTAGAGGTGTTAAATCACACGATCTAGGCGGCCATCCGACGGGACCATTTCTCGATATAACACGTTCACCGAATTTAGATTGCAGTAAGTCGATTGTTACACCCGCTATGTGGCTTGTGGCGCCGTCTTGTTGAAACCACATATCATTAATGTCTAGCCCATGCAATTGATCAAAGAAATAATGTTGCAACATGCCTCTGTAGCGATCTCCATTGACTGTAACGTGACGGTTATTTTCATCAACGAAAAAGAACGGCCCAATGACACCACCGGCATGAAAACCGCACCAAACAGTAATTTTTTGTGGATGAAGTGATGTTTCTTCAAGCACATCAGGGTTTTCATCTGACCAACAACGCATATTCTGTTTGTTGACGAAGCCGTTTATCCAAAAATGCGCTTCATCACTAAAGATGATTTTGCGATGAAATTGGTCATCTTCTTCCAACATTTCTAGAGCCCAATTCGAGAACGTACGTCGCTTCATATGATCGAGTGGCTTTAGTTCTTAAGTTAACTTTAACTTATAAGGGTGCAGGCCAAGATCCTTTCGCAAAATTCGCCATAGTGTGGTCTGAGCGATGCCCAATTCTTGAGAACGCCGTGAAATCGACTGTTTTGGTTCGTTTGAGATGGACGCTTGAACGGCAGCAATATTCTGGCCACTTCGACCAACCCGTTGTTTCACTGGCACGGGAACATCCAGCAGCGAATATGTTAACTCAAATTTTTTCACTAGACTATGAATTGCTTGTCTATTGGGACGAGAATTACGACCAAAAATTGGCGTTAACGCTCTTAAAGTTGCAGTCACCGACTCCAAATTTTGGTAGTAAATTTTAATTATTTGTAAACGTTGTTCGTTCGTGTACTTCACCATGATGAAAATGTTGACTTTACTGAACGTTTTGACGTTGACAGTTCGGTGATTGGCTTAAGGGTGCGTTCACAGTGAAATTTCAAAGTTGTCAAGTCCCAAATGGAAGACCCATTATAAATACATTGTAAAAAGGGGTGTACCCGTATATTCTCAAATAAATAAAATAAATAAACTTACAAAGCAGAAAAAGAGCTTGAACTAACTTAACCTAATGCGCCAGATTATAACCTAACTTAAGGCGGTATAACCTAAATTAACCTAGGTCAGCTTACCTAACTTTGCCTAAGGCATGTTAATCGAAAAAACCGGTCAAGTGCAAGTTGAACTTGAACAATTAGTGTTCCGTACGTTGATTGCTTTTAAAATAAAAAAAAAATGTTACGGTGGTTTAAAAGAATCAGTGACTTCACAAAACACACCCGAAAAGAGTTTTCAACAAAGTTTGTTTCCAATCTTTACTGAATACTGATGACCTTGAAATTGTTGTTTTTTTTTATATACCAAATAAATTATTAAAGGTAATGCACTCGTGATAGTTTTCGTTCAATCTACACCCCGTGAAGAATATTCCAGAATTTTTTCAACATTTTTTGATCAGTACTTTTTGAGATAAGGTGGGGGACAGCGATTTTTCGTGATTTTTTAAAAATAATACAAAGAAAAGTGAGCCCAAGTATTACATTATATCTATATATATATATACATATATATATATATATATATATATATATATATATATATATATATATATATATATATATATATATATATATATATATATATATATATATATATATATATATATATATATATATATATATATATATATATATATATAGTCCCTGGCCAAATTATTAGACGCACTGTATTTTTTTTAGTAATTTTATGTTTCTTAAGAGTTTTTATGCAATAATGGTATATTTAAACTACAATATTATTGATTTTTATTTAAAAGAATTGTTGTAGACTACATATTTGTATTTATTTTTAACATATGGCAACACTGTGTTGACAAAGTGATACATGAACGTAAACAAGTACAAATCTGTATCAGTCGCGATCGGAATCGAGTCAGGTACGGACGTGTTTCTGTGGCGTTATGGACTGTGATTGTTTGTTTAACAGTTTTATACTACTCAGTTATTAGTTTATTTTGTATGCGGTGTTTTAAAAAAGTAATTGGACTATTTTCATTATGGGTAGAAAAGGCGATCTTTCACCACGTAAAAAAGCTGAAGTGAAGGCCCTTGTGATTGCGAAAACATTTACAAACCGAGAAATGTCACGAAGATTGGAGGTTTCTGAAGCTAGTGTACGACGCATAAAAAATAAAATTGAGTCAGGGAAGGAATTAAGCCCGAAAAGAAAGAAAAGATGCGGTAGAAAACCAATTTTCACTCCACGGTCAGAGAGATGTTTGAAGAAAATTTGTGTAGAAAACAGATTTGCTACCCACAAAGGTAATAAAATCACAACTCCAGGATGCTAGCGTAAATGCTTCTGAGCGCACTGTTCGAAGAAAATTGAAAGAATTAGATTTTAAGACCTGTCGCCCCGCCAGGAAGACCAAGTTAACAGCTGCAATGAAAGCAAAGCACCTGAAGTGGGCCAAACAATGGCAAGACAAAGATGTGAACTTCTGGAGATCGGTAAGATACAGCAATTTAATCAATAATTGATACATTATTATCATTTTCAGTTAAATAAAGCAAATAAACATGGAAGTTTATATATTTTTCCTATTTTTGACAGGTCTGCTTCAGTGACGAAAGCACATTCGAAATTTTGCAGAATAAAGCTCAGTATGTGCGTCGTCGTCATGGAGAAAAGTTTCATCCTGATTGTGTCGTCCCGACGGTTAAACATCCCACCAAAGTGATGATTTGGTCAGTCATCAGCGGCAAGGGCACTGGACGTCTGTACGTCGTCAAAGGAATAATGAGGCAAGATCAGTACAAAGAAGTATTACAAAATCGGTTGATTCCGCAGCTCAGAGAATGGTTTCCAAATGGGGAACCATTCACTTTCATGCAAGATGGAGCTCCCTGCCACACTGCTCGGTCTGTTAAAGCTTTTTTGGCAGAAAAAAAAATATCCCTCTGTTGGATTGGCCGGGTAATAGCCCTGATTGAAAATGTGTGGGAGCTGATGAAAAGAGAAGTGGCTAAAGATGTGATTACCAACAAAACCCAGCTCCTAGAAAAGATTATTCATGTGTGGAATCATCATCCTCAAATGCAGGAGACAGTACAATCTTACATTGATAGCATGCCGCGCAGAATTAAAGCTTTGATAGCGGCTAAAGGTGGCTCAACTAAATATTGACTTTTACTAACATTAATTTCACTTTTCTTTAAAACTTAATAAACTTATGCTTTTCTAAATTAATGCTGTTTTATTTATGTCAAATAAATAGGTAATTGATTGGATAATATAAAAATAAAAAACAAATCAATTTAAAATAATAAAACGGTACAATATCACTCGGTAATTAATATTTTACATGAAATCTTGCAGTGCGTCTAATAATTTGGCCAGGGACTGTATATATATTACTCGTGTTTCTACTAGCTTTCATTTGACACCACACTCGATGACCTAGTAAAAAAAATTTTTTTTCACTTCCGATTTCACCCCCCAAAACTAGCCCCTTAAGTCAAAATTTAACTTTCAAAACTACACGGCTCTGATGAGGCCATCAATTCTTATATTATTACCAAATTTCAACTTTCTATGACAAATAGTTTCGGAGAAAATCGGGTGTGACAGACAGACACCAAAGTCATCTTATAAGTGTTCCGTACGGAACACTAAAAACAGCTTAACTTAGACGTCGGGAAGGCAAGTTAACCTAATATAACCTAAGACATCATACCTTACACAAAAAAAAGGAAGTTTGACCTAGCACAAGCTAAGGCATCATAGCACATAATCTATAATTTTATTAAGCAGCATTTCGATACCCGGCTGTGCATAATGTGTATTCATAATGAAAATATGTATGCTTTATTTTAGATCTGCATTATCTCATGTGTGTGGGCATGTGTATTTCTGTGTGTGCATATTCTTTTGTTTACCTAATATTAAATGGCCTCAATAGGGTTACAAACCACATAAGCGTTTATTTAAAGTCTTGTTTAACAAAATTTTGTTAAAAGAGTAACTTTCAAAACTTGTATAGTTTTTTTTTTTAAATAATATCCCTATTAAACTTATTTAAAACTGCTACCTTCGTTTAAATGTACCTTTATTATGTGCATAGTTGTATCTTTGCATTTAATAATTTGTGTCTATTCCAAAATTATAAGAGAAGTTTTAAAAGCTACCAAGTAGTCTTGACATTATATAATTTACACGTCATAAGCTATGATGCCTTAGGATATGTTAGCTTAACTTGCCTTCCCGACGTCTAAGCTACGGAGCTTTATATTTTTTTTTGATTAACATGCCTTAGGCTAAGTTAGGTTAAGCTGACTTAAGTTAATTTAGGTTAAACTGCAATTAGGCAGTCGTAGAATTTGCCGCATTAGGTTAAGTTAGGTTAAGTTCTCTTTCTGCTTTGTAACTTGTGACGCCTAAAGATTTATTACGTTAATTTTCCTTTCTTTTGTGTAAGGTACGATGCATTAAGTTTTGTTAGGTTAAGTTGCCTTTGATTGGAGTAGGTTAGGCTTGGTTAGGTTATTAATTTCTATTATATGATGAACTAGCGATAGTGCTCCGGTAAGAAAAAGTGATATCTCACTGCAAAATCTCTATAATTGCTCATTTCTCGTTTAATTTTCGTTTTTTTGCGTCATATTGGATCTACCATGTTGGTATTACATATAATTATATTTGTTACCCTAATTATTACAGTAATATTACATTTGCTCTCAGTTTTGAAGTTAAGTTAATTTCATTCCGCTTAGAAATTATCATTTGCTTGTATTTGATTCTTATTTTTTTTTGTTTTTAGCCTCCATACTGAGCCGCCATCTTGTTTTTCTATGAAAGGACCACGTTGTCTCTGAAAGCTTACGTTTTAATGAAGAAATTGACACCCTTGAATTTTTTTTTTCATTAATTCTATTTTTGGGTATGGGGATGGCCCCGTTGACGCGAAACATCCTATATATATATATATATATATATATATATATATATATATATATATATATATATATATATATATATATATATATATATATATATATATGTATATATATATATATATATATATATATATATATATATATATATATATATATATATTACTCAGTATATATCACCACTACACCAAACACTTTATTTTTGCACTCGACGCGCGTTTCGCTAACCATGTTAGCTTCATCAGGAGCGATGATTGACTCAATCATCGCTCCTGATGAAGCTAACATGGTTAGCGAAACGCGTGTCGAGTGCAAAAATAAAGTGTTTGGTGTAGTGGTGATATATACTGAGTAGTATCATTGTGCCAAAGATTCCACATTCCCAACTTAATATATATATATATATATATATATATATATATATATATATATATATATATATATTGAAACTACAACAATATGATTAATTATCGATATAGTGTAAGTACTGGGGGACAATTTTTAGTTTAAAGTGTTACCTATTAGGCTGGAAAGAAACAAAAGTTATTTTTATTCGTCGTTCACGGCAACATACAATTATAAAGATATTGAAATGTTTAATATTTGGAAAACAATTTCATAGTACTCTTATGTCAACAATCATTACCTAGTTTGCATCCAGTTAGGATCAACAAAGCTTGGTAAACTTACAATACCCAAGAAACTGTTAACTTAGTTTCAAAATTAATGCTTCAATCCTTATGGAGAATATTTTAAATCAAAGAAGTTTGAGATGAAACTACTGAAACCATTTGTATACTATTATCAATTTGCTACTGATGAACAAGAAATTGTTAGCTTTGTTTAGAAATTAATGCTTCCATCCTTATGGAGAACATTTTAAATTAAAGAACTTTGAGATGAAAGTACTGAAATTATTTGTGCATTCAAAAAAAGTATGTTAGATATTAGTAACTTCCAAGCGTATATTTATGTAAAGGTCAATATATACATACATTCGTATGTCAATTTAATTATAAATAGTTATAAAAGTTATAAGCCAGAAGAGCCAGTCCACAAAGAAATTCAAAATATTATATGCCCGTCCGACATAGTATGTTATGTGGCACCTTTGTATACATACAGTTTTATATACATCTAATATCGTTAAACAGGTATCTCAAAATTTCAATTATTTTATAAAGTTTTTGAATTTGTATAACCCATATTAATGGTTTTATGTTGATCTACTGAGGCTTATGGCTTATTAATAAATCATCACTTGGGATTCCTAGATAGGAAATTAATTTATAAGTTCTCTAATTCTATAAATAAAATATATGATGGTATGTACACCATCATATATTGACTTTTTTGCATCTTAGTAACCACATCAAATTGTTGGGAATGTTTTGATGTCTCCAATTTAATATGTGCTCAATACCTATTATTTTTAGTATATATGTCCAGTAGCAGTAAAAAAATCGATTTGGTACTACTACTTAAGGAGCACATATATAATAATATTTATTATTATCATCATCAACATTACACCTACTACTACCTAAAGAGTGTCCCAAAATTCATGCAAGATTTGAATTGGGGCCATTTGTATGGTAAAGTGTTGCCAACCAAACAAAAAACACAGCGTGACAGCTGACAGTTCAGGGTTATTAAAATTGGAGCGCTACACGAAAAAACAACTTGTTTTCATTATTGAGCAATATTTTAAAAATAATGAAAGTTTGGCAGCTACAGTTTGGGATTTTCGTACAAAATATGGTCGGAATAGTGATTTAACCTCATCAACTGTGAAGAGATTAATTGAAAAATTCAGGGAGACTGGATCATTTAGTGATTTTAAACGCTCTGGCCGTCCTTCAACAAGTCGTTTGACACAAAGTATTGAAGCAGTTCGCGAGAGTGTTGCTGAGACTTCAGGAACATCAATTCGGCACCGTGTCAAGAATTGGACATTTCGAGAAGCTATTCTCACGAAAAATTTGCATCTTCATGCTTACAAAGTTCAATTGACTCAAGAACTGAAGCCTACTGACCACGCACAACGAAGAGAGTTCGTTGAATGGATTATGAAACAACAAGTGCATACTGATTTTTCGAAGAAAATCATCTTCAGTGATGAGGCTGATTTTCATCTTGATGGCTTCGTTAATCGACAAAATTGTCGCATTTGGGGTTCAGATAATCCACACGTGACTGTTGCGAAAGAAATGGATCCACAACGTGTCACTGTTTGGTGCGGATTTTGGCCTGGAGGCATCATCGGACCATTCTTCTTTGAAAATGCGGTTGGTCAGGCAATAACAGTTAATGATGATCGTTATCGCGATATGATAATCCAGTTTTTTGTGCCTAAATTGCAAGATATGGATGTGGACGATACGTGGTTTCAACAAGACGGTACCACATGCCATACAACCCGAGAAATAATTCAATTACTGCATGAGTCATTTCCTGGTCGTGTAATATTCCGTTTTAGTGATCGGAATTGGCCGCCCAGATCATGCGATTTAACGCCGTTGGACTTTTTTATTTGGGGTTTTTTAAAGTCTAAGGTTTATGACAACAAGCCCACGACCACTCATGACTTGAAGGAGGAAATTAATTACTGTGTCAACGAAATTCAGCCACATTTATGCACAACGGTCATGGAAAATTTCGACAAAAGAGTACGTATGTGCCAGCAACCCCGTGGAGGCCATTTACCCCATATGTTATTCCATACATAACCCTATACTGTATACATTATGAATCAATAAAAAAATATTTTAATTAAAAACCTGTGTTTTCTACCAAATTACTTCTTGCGTGAATTTTGGGACAACCTATATATATATATATATATATATATATATATATATATATATATATATATATATGTATATATATATATATACAATATATATATATATATATATATATATATATATATATATATATATATATATATATATATATATATATATATATATATGTATATATATATATATATATATATATATATATATATATATATATATATATAGGTTGTCCCAAAATTCACGCAAGAAGTAATTTGGTAGAAAACACAGGTTTTTAATTAAAATATTTTTTTATTGATTCATAATGTATACAGTATAGGGTTATGTATGGAATAACATATGGGGTAAATGGCCTCCACGGGGTTGCTGGCACATACGTACTCTTTTGTCGAAATTTTCCATGACCGTTGTGCATAAATGTGGCTGAATTTCGTTGACACAGTAATTAATTTCCTCCTTCAAGTCATGAGTGGTCGTGGGCTTGTTGTCATAAACCTTAGACTTTAAAAAACCCCAAATAAAAAAGTCCAACGGCGTTAAATCGCATGATCTGGGCGGCCAATTCCGATCACTAAAACGGAATATTACACGACCAGGAAATGACTCATGCAGTAATTGAATTATTTCTCGGGTTGTATGGCATGTGGTACCGTCTTGTTGAAACCACGTATCGTCCACATCCATATCTTGCAATTTAGGCACAAAAAACTGGATTATCATATCGCGATAACGATCATCATTAACTGTTATTGCCTGACCAACCGCATTTTCAAAGAAGAATGGTCCGATGATGCCTCCAGGCCAAAATCCGCACCAAACAGTGACACGTTGTGGATCCATTTCTTTCGCAACAGTCACGTGTGGATTATCTGAACCCCAAATGCGACAATTTTGTCGATTAACGAAGCCATCAAGATGAAAATCAGCCTCATCACTGAAGATGATTTTCTTCGAAAAATCAGTATGCACTTGTTGTTTCATAATCCATTCAACGAACTCTCTTCGTTGTGCGTGGTCAGTAGGCTTCAGTTCTTGAGTCAATTGAACTTTGTAAGCATGAAGATGCAAATTTTTCGTGAGAATAGCTTCTCGAAATGTCCAATTCTTGACACGGTGCCGAATTGATGTTCCTGAAGTCTCAGCAACACTCTCGCGAACTGCTTCAATACTTTGTGTCAAACGACTTGTTGAAGGACGGCCAGAGCGTTTAAAATCACTAAATGATCCAGTCTCCCTGAATTTTTCAATTAATCTCTTCACAGTTGATGAGGTTAAATCACTATTCCGACCATATTTTGTACGAAAATCCCAAACTGTAGCTGCCAAACTTTCATTATTTTTAAAATATTGCTCAATAATGAAAACAAGTTGTTTTTTCGTGTAGCGCTCCAATTTTAATAACCCTGAACTGTCAGCTGTCACGCTGTGTTTTTTGTTTGGTTGTCAACACTTTACCATACAAATGGCCCCAATTCAAATCTTGCATGAATTTTGGGACACTCTTTAGGTAGTAGTAGGTGTAGTGTTGATGATGACAATAATAAATATTATTATATATGTGCTCCTTAAGTAGTAGTACCAAATCGATTTTTTTACTGCTACTGGACATATATACTAAAAATAATAGGTATTGAGCACATATTAAATTGGAGACATCAAAACATTCCCAACAATTTGATGTGGTTACTAAGATGCAAAAAAGTCAATATATGATGGTGTACATACCATCATATATTTTATTTATAGAATTAGAGAACTTATAAATTAATTTCCTATCTAGGAATCCCAAGTGATGATTTATTAATAAGCCATAAGCCTCAGTAGATCAACATAAAACCATTAATATGGGTTATACAAATTCAAAAACTTTATAAAATAATTGAAATTTTGAGATACCTGTTTAACGATATTAGATGTATATAAACTGTATGTATACAAAGGTGCCACATAACATACTATGTCGGACGGGCATATAATATTTTGAATTTCTTTGTGGACTGGCTCTTCTGGCTTATAACTTTTATAACTATTTATAATTAAATTGACATACGAATGTATGTATATATTGACCTTTACATAAATATACGCTTGGAAGTTACTAATATCTAACATACTTTTTTTGAATGCACAAATAATTTCAGTACTTTCATCTCAAAGTTCTTTAATTTAAAATGTTCTCCATAAGGATGGAAGCATTAATTTCTAAACAAAGCTAACAATTTCTTGTTCATCAGTAGCAAATTGATAATAGTATACAAATGGTTTCAGTAGTTTCATCTCAAACTTCTTTGATTTAAAATATTCTCCATAAGGATTGAAGCATTAATTTTGAAACTAAGTTAACAGTTTCTTGGGTATTGTAAGTTTACCAAGCTTTGTTGATCCTAACTGGATGCAAACTAGGTAATGATTGTTGACATAAGAGTACTATGAAATTGTTTTCCAAATATTAAACATTTCAATATCTTTATAATTGTATGTTGCCGTGAACGACGAATAAAAATAACTTTTGTTTCTTTCCAGCCTAATAGGTAACACTTTAAACTAAAAATTGTCCCCCAGTACTTACACTATATCGATAATTAATCATATTGTTGTAGTTTCAATATATATATATATATATATATATATATATATATATATATATATATATATATATATTAAGTTGGGAATGTGGAATCTTTGGCACAATGATACTACTATATATATATATATATATATATATATATATATATATATATATATATATATATATATATATATATATCTTCGAACAAGGGATGTTAGCTTCCATGCCAGCCGAAATTCCGTATGTTTATGAAAAAAGTAATTAGTATTTGAAGAATAAAGTGGAACAAGATAAAGTGTTTATTCTCTCATCAGGTACTTAAAGCCTGATTTTTTATATCTAATATATATATATATATATATATATATATATATATATATATATATATATATTAGATATAAAAAATCAGGCTTTAAGTACCTGATGAGAGAATGAACACTTTATCTTATTCCACTTTATTTTTCAAATACTAATTACTTTTTTCATAAACATATGGAATTTCGGCTGGCATGGAAGCTAACATCCCTTGTTCGAAGAAATACCCTTCCAACGGCAAGCCTTCGTTCGATCGAAAATGCAAAGAAGCTATAGCTTCTTTGCTTACCGACAATGGCGTCTAACGTCATAAATCAAAATATCTTTGTTGGTACCCAGAACAGGTGCGAGGAAATTATCGATCAAACCAAGGAGTCACACAATTAAAGAACTAAAAACAAGCTTCTTGTTTGCCCCATCAATTTCTCCTCCTTTTGGTCAATTGCTAAGGCCCTAAGTCAAAATTTCACCAAATCCACTATATCACCTCTCACATGGCCAAGTAATTCTATTACAACAACTAGAGTTGAGAAACCTAACTTTTTGCTTCACATTCTGCTGTCCATTTTCAAGGAGAAACACCACCAACTATTCTCACAGTTCAGTCAAGGATGACCCGATATTGTCTTTAGACAGTCAGGCGCTGACGGAACACCAGCCATAGTCCTCAAAAAGAGCGCGAGAGAACTAAAACCAGTTTATCGTAAACTTTTCAACCTATCCTCAAGAAAGGGAATCTTTCCTTCCTGTTAGAAATGCGCTACAGTTCAGTCGATACCTAGAAAGGTAAGAGAGCCTTGCCAAACAACTACCGACCAGTTGCACTGCTTTCAATAACATCAAAAGTCATGAAAAATAAAATTAATCAACATCTTCTAAAATACATTGAAAACTGAAGTCTTCTAACTTATGTAACAGATGTTTGGCCGCTTAATTCCTCCCATACACGTCACGCCAATACTTCACGTCCGTAAAAGGTCAACTTGTCACTCCTCGTACAACCCTTTTCAAGCAGTCTTTTATTTGAAAAACAGAACCTCATCCCTTTGCAATGATTTGCCTAGGACTGTGTTTCCTACCGAATATAATTTACAGCGATTCAAGACCAACGTAAATCGCTTTTTCCACATGCGCGTAGCTCCTGTCGCGCTTTAGGGATGTCCCTGCCGCACGTGTGCTATGCCCATAAAAGAAACAATACCGGTACAAATTATACCAATTTTTATACACAAAAAATAATGTAAAAGCTACAAAAAAATTTCTTATTAGCTTCATTATAGCTTTAGTGACAGGCCATTAAGTTGTCGAAATCGGTATAGGGAGAAAACCACGGGTATACATAGGGTTCATAAAGAATTATGGTTTTTCTTGAGCAAATAAATGAGTATGCTATATTATTGGCTTCTGTAACCATACGATAAATCATTTACACAAGAAATAGTTCTTAAAAGAAACTGCTATTTATGGGACCAGTTCGGTGTTCGTCTGTCTGTCACACTCGATTTTCTCCGAAACTATTCGACATAGAATCGATGACCTAATGAGAGCCGTGTAGTTTTGAAAGGTAAATTTTGACTTAGGGGGTTAGTGTTGGGGGGTCAAATCGGAAGTGAAAATGTGAGGGGGATGGGTGGGATGTCAAATGAAAGCTTGTGAAAAATATACGAGGCTGGTTTGAAAAGTCCGTGCAAAAATAAAAACTACTTATGTGTTTGGGGTAAACCTTTTTTATTTTTCGACATAGTCTCCTTTTGGGCTTATACACTTCGTCCAACGATGTTCTAGTTTGTTGATCCCTTCCGAATAATAGGATTTGTCCAAGTCTGCAAAATATCCATTAGTGTCTGCAATCATCTCCTCGTTTGAATAAAATCTTTGTCCCGCCAGCCATTTCTTCAAATTGGGGAACAAATAGTAGTCCGCGGGAGCCAAGTGTGGAGAATAGAGGGGATGTGAAACGAGTTGGAATCCTATTTCCATTAATTTTGCGACTACAACTGCTGAGGTGTGTGCTGGTGCGTTGTCGTGATGGAAAAGGACTTTCTTGTGGGCCAATCGCGGGCGTTTTTCTTGCAGCTCGGTTTTCAAACGGTCCAATAACGATGAATAATATTCACCTGTAATAGTTTTACCCTTTTCCAGATAGTCGATGAGGATTATCCCTTGCGAATCCCAAAAGACAGTCGCCATAACCTTTCCGGCCGAAGGAACGGTCTTCGCCTTTTTTGGTGCAGATTCCCCCTTGGTAACCCATTGTTTAGATTGTTGTTTGGTCTCAGGCGTATAGTAATGTATCCATGTTTCATCCACAGTGACGAAACGACGCTTAAAGTCCTCCGGATTCTTCTGGAACAGCTGCAAACCATCCTTGCAACACTTCACACGATTCCATTTTTGGTCAAGCGTGAGCAATCGCGGCACCCATCTTGCGGATAGCATTCTCATGTCCAAATGTTTATGCAAAATATTATGTACCCATTCAGTCGAGATGCCCACAGCACTAGCAATCTCACGCACCTTAACTCTTCTGTCATCCATCATCATATCATGGATTTGATCAATGATTTCTGGAGTCGTAACCTCCACAGGCCGTCCAGAACGTTCAGCGTCACTTGTGCCCATATGGCCAGTCCGAAAATTTTGAAACCACTTATAAACTGTTCTAATCGAAGGTGTAGAGTCACCATAATGTTTATCAAGCTTCTCTTTAGTCTCCTGGGGTGTTTTGCCTTTCATAAAGTAATGTTTAATCACCACACGAAATTCTTTTTCGTCCATTTCTTGAAAATCACTCGACTTCCTTGATTCACACGAATGCCAAACACAAAGAAATAGACCAATATGGCTGAAACTTGGTGTGCGTTCATTCAAGAGATGCTACTAACTAAACATGACCTCGATACGCGCCGGTGGTGCCATCTCTCGGACTTTGCACGGACTTTTCAAACCAGCCTCGTATATGACGTAATACTTGCACACTTTTCTTTGTATTGTTTTTAAATAATTGCTAAAAATCGATTTCCCCCCCTTATCTCGAAAAGTACTAATCAAAACAATTTGAAAAAATTCTAGAATAGTCTCCATAAAGTGTAGATTGGGCGAAAATTAACACAACTGCATTACTGCATTTTCTAAGGTTGTGCAGCCAAGAGATTCGACGTCTTGCAGGACGTCTCTTCCCCCTAACTTTTCCCTGCAGAATCGGTTGGAGGAGATGATACTTGTCGTTCCTCATAACGTGGCCAAAGTATGACGGTTTACGTTTCTTCACTGTATGTACGATCTCCATTGCCTTGTTCATCCGTTGTAGTATGGTATCGTTGGTAACGTGATGTATCCAAGAAGCTCGCAGCATACGGCGATAACACCACAATTCAAACGCGTGGAGGTTCTTTGTTGTTGTTTCGGATAATGTCCACGCTTTAACGCCAAACAGTAGAACAGAGAATACATGGCACTTTAAAACCCGCATTCTGATCTTTATGTTGAGATGCATAGGACCTTTTTTAAGCGAACTAATATTTCTTTTGCATGGTCCCGTTCCTCATTAAGATTACATCCCAAGTACGTAAACTGATTTATCCGTTGTATGGATTTGCCGTTGATGTTAAAATTAGCACTCAGTTCGGGGTTTTTACTCACTATCATAACCCTGGTTTTAGATACATTCAAACTCATACCATACTCTTCACAATGATCTTGTATTCGAGTTATTAGACTTTGAAGTACATCTGCAGTATCGGCTAATACAATAGTGTCGTCTGCATATCTCAAGTTGTTAATAATATGCCCATTAACAACAACACCAGGTTCGCAACCACTCAACGCTTCAGTGAAAAGCTGTTCGGAGTACACGTTAAAGAGCAACGGGTCAGAACGCACCCCTGTCTAACCCCTTTTTGTATACTGATCACTTCAGATCGCTTGGCTGCCGCTCTGATTTCAGCTATCTGTTGCCGGTACAAGTTGGAAATGATACGAATATCATCTCGTCTAATACCTACTGACAGCAACTTCCTATGCTTTACCCTATCGACAGCTTTCTCGAAGTTGAGAAAACATAGGAAGACATCGCAGTTCATATCGCGTGCCCTTTGAGTAAGAACCTGAATTCCGAAGAGCGCTTCTCTTGTTTCTAAGCCACTTCTGAAACCGAACTGTGTCTCACTGATAGAGTTCTCAAGTAATGGATCTCTTCGCATTGACCTTTTTAAGTATAGGTATAAAGGTGGATATAAGTCAATCGTGAAGAATTTGGCCAGATTTATAGATGGCGTTAAATTGATCAACTAGGGTATCAATATACTGTTGTTGTAATAGTTTCAGAAGCTCTCCTCGTACTTGATCTACTCCTGGTGCTTTACCATCTTTTAGTCTACCGATGACTCACTCATTTTTGTTTCCTCTCTGTTTTCCTGTTGGAATAGTTCTTTTATGTATTTTGTCCACCTAATCACTTTGGTCTTCATCCCAAATAATCTTGCCTTTCTTGTCTACAAACACTGTAACGGATTTTGTTTTAAGTATTCCCGCTGCTAGTTTAATTTTATTATGGAGATTGAAAATGTCATGCTTCTATTCTAGACATTCTATTTCGCTGCACTGTTGTATCAATCAAAGTTCTTTCGCATCTTTGACCTTTTTCTTTATTATGTTATGTATGCGTTGATACTCTGCGTTGGGTTTGTTCTTATGTGTTCTTTTTTCAGTCATTGAATCTAAAATTTCTTGCGTCATTCATTCATTCTTGGTTTTCGTTCTACTTGTTCTTAAATATTCTGTCTGTGTATCGGTAATTGCAGTTTTGATAGCCATCCATTTGTCCTCTACAGGCACTTCAGTCAGTCTGTAGTATATTTTACTGCAATCGAGCGGCGCGTCGCTCTTGAACCGAGATATAATTTTAATTTATTTGTTTACAATTAAACGAATATTTAGTTAGTAAAGATTTGTTTTACTCTTTTAATACTAGATTCTAGACCAGTGATTCCCAAAGTGGTTCAGGTGGACCCCCAGGGGTCCACGGGAGACTCGACGGGGGTCTACGTTGGCGTGCAAAAAAAAATGGGAGTTCACAAATTGTAAGTGGGGGTCCACAAAAATTTATCTGGTTTCGATAGTAAAGAACAAAAATGTTAACTTGGCTTTACCTATCAATGTAGGCAGATAATACACTACTCAAAAAAATTAAGAGAGCAAAAAAAAATTCCAAATTTTTCGGTGATTTTTGACAGGCTGTATTTCGATGAAAAATGGTCGTATTCAGACTTTAAAAAAAAGCATTTTGAAGCTTTAAGATTCTAATTTTCAGATTTTTTTGGCTAAAGTTTTTTAGGAGCTACGGTTCTCATGCAATCATATTGCAAATATTTTGCTTTTTTTTTGGTCCACGGGCTTGAAAAAATTTTTTTCAGTTAGGCCAGCATATGGATCAGATAGCCTGTTTATTTAGCATTAATTTCCTTGTTTTAAAACCTCCCTTAATTTTTTTGAGTAGTGTATTTATATCAGCGACTGTTACTTGTAAAAACTTGCATATTCGATATTCAGTACAACGCGCGTCGAGACTTGCAAAACGCCGCCCGCCCGCAACGCAACCCGTTCAGACGTGCAAAGGGACGAAATACGACTTGTGCTGTGCTTGCAATCTTGCATGAACTTGTTTGATTCTTCACCAATATAAATACGAATGCCAAGGACAAACGTTACTCATTTGTTTCCGGAATTTTGAAAAGAAAAGTGTGAGTGAATCGATGTCAGTGTTTGCCAGTGCCGGAAAAAGTAAGTACCTGCCTATTTGTTATTCATACTTTTATTTTACATTGTAATAATATTATATTTGTTATGTTTGCGTGTAGTAGGTACGTAATAAAAATTAAATACTGAACAGGGCCATTATTCGATACTTCTATAAAAGAACAGAAAGCCGAGAAAGATTTTAGTACTTTTTATTATAAAATTATTTATTTACCCGACTGTGGTGATTCACTAAAGTAGAGATATATGATTGACCTGCATGTTTGTACATATTTCAGTGCCCTCGTAGTTGCTAATGCTAAATAACTAAAAATATTTTCATAAATTGTACGTGTCTTTATGTACCACTTGTAACGTACATCAAAGTAATAAATAAATCATTAAAATCGCGGAGTTTTGATGTCAAAATATTCTTTAAAAGTATTTTCTCTCGAATTTACAGAAATGTATCAAAATATAATTAATAAAAAAATATTTTATATTACATTAAAATAGGTTCAGCCGTTTTGTGAAAACCTCTATATGGGTCTTAGCGGTTTATTGCTTTCAATAATTAAAATCAGTTTTGCCTCCGGCATTTTGGTTTTTTCATTGCAATAATTAATTAATCCTATTTTATTCTGTTAAAATAGCCATATCCTGTTAAAGTCGCCTTATGATCACTAAAACATTTTTTTCTTTACAGGTAAGTAACTGATACGAAACATGGCTGAATCTAAAAAGAAATGTCGACAGTACAGTGTTGATTATTTGAAATTTGGTTTTCTTCCATCAAAGGCAGACAAACGATTGCCTATATGCCTTTTATGCAACAAAGTTTTGAGCAATGACTCTATGAAACCATCGAAGCCCGAAGATCATCTAAGAAGGTGTTATCCTGATAAACTAGGTAAAGATTTAAAATATTTTCAAACATTGAAGGAAAAAAAAAAAAAGGAAAAGAGACCCACCGTGCACAGTATATTCGCTTCAACGTCTCAAAGTAACGATGATGGCTTGCGGGCATCTTACAATATCTCATTGCTTATAGCGAAATCTGGAAAACCGCACACCATCGGAGAACCGTTAATTTTACCCGCTGTTGAAGAATTCCTTTGAGTAACAACACTGTACAAAGACGTATTGATGAAATGAGCTCTGATATTGAAAGCTTCTTGTGTAATTATCTGCAAACAACTCATTTGGACGAGTCAATTTTACCTGGTAATGAAGCATTAATATTGGCATATGTTCGATTTGTTATGGACGAAGAAATCCATGAAGAGCTGCTATTCGCGAAAACTTTGGAGACGGACACTAAAGGCGAATCAACATTTAATATCCTGAGTGATTTTTTTAAGGAAAAATCGATTCCATTTACAAACATTATTACGGTGGCAGCAGATGGAGCTCCTGCCATCTTCGGGCGATATCGTGGGCTTATAAGCCATCTTAACAGAATTATACCAGGGAGAGTAACTGCAATTCACTGTGTCATCCATCGACAACACCTGGTAGCGAAAAATTTGAGAGATAAATTGCACTAATCTCTTCAATTTGTGATTAAAGCAGTTAACAACATAAGAAGCAATGCTTTGAATATCCGTTTATGTGCACAATTGTGCGACGGAAATGATGAAGACTTCCAACGATTGCTCTTACATACTGAAGTACGCTGGTTGTCGAAAGGTGCATGTTTAACAAGATTTTACTCACTTTTTGAATCAGTTTGGAGTTTGTGGAAAGTAAAGATCCAGATTTAAAAGAAAACCTGATCAAATTGAAAGCAGACATCACGTATTTGACAGATTTGTTCAAAAAATTTAATGACATTAACTTGCAGTTACAAGCGGACAGCCTAAATTTAATAAAAACAAAGGGTGTAATTTCGGCTTTTCTTGGAAAATTGAAATTTATGAAGCAAAATATTAGTCGGCGCGAATTCTCCCAGTTTCCAAACTTGTCACAGGCAGAATGTCTTGATGAGGATATTCAGACATACGTTCAACATTTAAATGTCCTGCATGATGACTTCAAAAATAGATTTGAAGATATTCTGACGATGGAAATACCACCATGGATCATAAATCCATTTGATGAAACGGAAGTGGCAAATGTGGTATTACAAGAGGAACTACTCGAGCTTAGCACTAATGAGGAGCTGAAGGTGAAATTGAAAAAAGGCTATCAAACATTTTGGCTGCAGGCAGAAATACCCGAAAAATATCCTGAGCTGTGGGAAATTGCGAGAAAACTTTTGTTAGCGTTTCACTCGTCATACCTTGGCGAAAAAAGTTTTAGTGTCGTTACAAACCTATTAACAAAAAAAAGAAGCAGATTGAACATCACAGAACGGGGAGATTTGCGGTTATTCCTTACAAAACTGAAGCCAAATATTGATAATTTGCTGTCAATCCATCAAGTACATCCCTCACATTAAAATTATGACTATTTTTTTTTAATTGTTGATTTGCATTGTTGAAGTTACGGTACGTTATTAATGTTTAATTTTAATTCTATTAAGTCTGTAATCATATTATTTTAATAAATAGAACACAAGAAAATATATTATTTTTCTTTTTATTTTTACCACTCCGAATTTAGGGTTGGAACTCAGTCACAACCCAAATTTCCATCGTTAGATCTAATCTTCACATTTTTTGACGAGTTTTGGGAATATGGTAGAAATGTAGCAGCAGGGGGTCCACCGAAACCAGTAAAATTTTGTAAGTGGTCTACAAGAAAAAAAAGTTTGGGAACCTCTGTTCTAGACTGAGCTAGATTGATTTATTGGCTATTAGGTATCTAAGATGCTATAACTATAATACATTGTTGAATAAGAAAAAACGTGAAACTACATATTGGATCTCAAGATATCAGGGACCTAATTAACTTAGCCTAGGTAAGGACTTTATTTTATTTTAAAAGCAATCACAGGACAGAATATTAATTGCGCAAGTTCAACTTGCATCAGACCGTTTTTTTTAAATATGCCATCGTTTTTCATATAGTAGCAGTAGTAATACCAAATGAGTAAGCATTTTTTGTCTACTAGAACAACTGTATGTACGATATATTTTTTAAGTTGATATTTCAGTAACATACATTTCTTATTGTAGATAAAGTTTATTAGCAGGTAAATGTTATTTTAGAAAAGCAAATAACGAGAACAAAGTGGTAACACATAAGGGAAAAAGGTTTTTCCTTTCGCCCTGTAATATGTAGGTAATTTTGAACTAGCATACTCTAAAGTTTTGAAATATTTATACCCACTTTAGAAATAATATATGCTGCGTAAATACATTGTCAGTATTGTTTATTTAAATTTTGTGAAAATTTGGTTTAGACTACCAGACATATTTGGACAAATGACCTCTTCTTTAATAGATCCGACAAGCTGGGTCCATTAACAAAATAAGGTGTTTCCATCTACTACGAAATATGGGTAGTTAAAATTTGGGTAGGCTGGACCTTCACGCCGGATTGCATATAACTAAGGCATAATATAAACTCACCTAGTGGGAGATAAATCGAAATAAGCTTAGTTAATAAGGTGATATAATGGGAGATAAGGAGAAATAATGGGAGATAAGGAGAAATAATAGGAGATAAGCCGAGACAAGCCTAGATAATGGGAGTTATGGTGAGATAATGTACCTAGTGTAGCTTAAACTAACCTAAACTAGCCTATACTAACTAGAACTAACACAAGATAACATAAGTCTAGTAGGTCAGGCTTCGCACTAGATTGGATATAGTCAAAATATAATGTAAAGTAAGCTGAGTAAGCTTACTAGGATAAGCACGTGCTTTGCACCGGGTTAACCATACAATTAAAATTTGACGATTAGCACAGAATTGGATATAACCAGTGATGTAACCAAGGGAGAGATAGAGAGGCATATACATTCCTTCCCCCGTAGAAAATTGGGGCTTTCTATTTGGGAAAATGTCTACGCTCTTAAAGTTCTGTTGTCAAAAAGCCTCTGGTAATTAATTTTTAAACTTACAAAACACACAGAAAAAGGACATTTTTAGAAGTTATAATGGTCTAAAACACATTTTTACAAGATTCGAAAATATTCTAGGTCATTCAAGTTTAAAACAAATATTTGTTTAATTATAAATAGTTAAAATAAAACTATTTTCCAAACCTTCACGATTCTGTCAAGCCACATATTTTTTATAGAAGAAAAATTATCAAATCACTAGTGATAATTTTCGTTCAATCTACACTATATTTAGACCATTTCAGGCTTTTTCGAAATTTTTTGATTAGTACTTTTCGAGGTCAGATGGAGAAGCATTTTTTTTTTAATATATTCTTGAACTCATATGCTTTCACATGCTTTCATTTTACACTCCAACACTTTTTTTTTACTTCCGATTTCACCTACCAAACTAACCCCTTTAGTCAAAATTACACGACTCTGATTGAACGATCAATCCCTATATTTGTGCACAATTTCAACTTTCTGTGTCAAATAGTTTCGGAGAAAATCGGGTATGACAGACAGACAGGCGGACAGACGGACAGACGGATAGACACCGAACTCATTCCATAAATGTTCCGTACGGAACATTATTAAACATAAACAACTTTGGGAAAATAATGTCAGAAACGTCATCACAGCAATTCTGCAAGGGAATCAAATGTTTCGTTCACGATAAACATATAAAAAATGTATGACGCCTTTAAAGCCAAATCAGTATTTCCTTCAGGTCTCTATTTCCCGGTGGTATCTTATTTGAGTTTTAGATTAACTGTTTCCCGTGTTTCTGACTTATTTATGAAAATATATATTAAAAATAGCGTAAAAATTTAACAATGCTTTCTTCACAATTATGTTTGAAATTATTTTAAATCAAATAAAATTTTAATGCAAGTAAACATCTCTAAACTTTCCTTTTTTTCGGTCCATATCAGAAAAGTATTATCTTGTTTGTTGACTCTGTTATATTTCACGTCTCTCGAAGATTTTGGAAAAGATCCAATTTTTCATCGTATTTATTTAAAGCAAATAATCATGTATTTTATCTCGTCGAAAAAAGCTAAAGTAAAAAGTAATGTAGGAATCTAATATAAAAAATATCGTGACAGTAAAATATCGAATTATTATATTTTTTATAATTTTAATTAGATTATTTGTTCAGACAAAAATACAGAGTTGATCTACAAAGACTAAACAGAAAAATTTTCTTAGCTGCCAGAGTATTAAGTTATCCACACACCTATGAAGGAGAACTTACAGAACTTAAAAAAAAACTATTATATCATATGCAATTGGTCCAGCGTATCAGGAATTCTTTCATTTCTTAAAAAAATCTCTTGTGCGTATTAAAAAACAGATATTTGAACAAAAGGAAATCGCAGGACGCTAAATCAGGGCTATAGGGTAGATAATATAACTCGGTAAATCCACAGCTTTTGGTAATGGTTTGAACTCTGCGAGTCTTGTTACCTCTGCAACAACAAAGTTTTGATTCTCCATGGATTCAATGCTTTTTCTCTAAAGGCGTGCTTCAGGATTTGGATAGCCATTCGGTAAAACTACTCCAATATTTGTGGATCAATTCTATATATTCTATAAGCCAAATTCCTTTGCAGTAAACAAAAACCATATGAACCCAACGGATCAACTCCTACTTCACAGGAGCATCCCACTAAAGCACTTAAGTCTTGTTTCCTGTGATAATTCGCGAAAAATAACTTTTATCGTTCTCTAATACGGCAACTTTTTTTCTTCGTCGGTTTCTACATAACCTTTAACCCTAAAGTTTCGGATATTTTGCTTCTTTAGCAAGCACTGAGGTCTCTTTTTGTCTACATAACAGAAGCAGATTCACAAGTCCGATGGTTTCCTCAGTTCTGATCTAAGGTCGCCCTGAGTTGAGTCTCGAACCATAGAAGCTGTTTGGACCAAAATTTTGTTAATAAAATAAGATGGGCAGTCATTAACCTACACCTACGCTCCAAATTACTTTTACCCATTTTTTGGAAGAAAAAAATCGTATCGTATTGTTTGAGGTTGAAGAAGGTCGAAACATATTTTTAGTATTTTATGGTTATGTGGAGGCTCAAAGTGGCATCGATGAACGAAGAGCCTAGAACGACTACGGTAGCACAAGGCATCTTCAAGGATGACTTCCGAGATTAGAACACCAAATGAGTTCAGTAGTACAATTGAAGCCATAACAACTCTCGTTGCAAAAAAGCTGCTAATTTAGGAAAGGTAGGCAGCAACATATAGCCAAATTGATTAAATTTAAAAGAGCATAAAATAAATAAAAAAACTATAAAAATATTAAAACTTTAACGCCTATTATCTCGAAAACTTTTCATTTCCTCATTTATGTTTAGGAATAATTTTTATTGGAATTGAGTAAGAGTAACGCTCTGAAGTTTGGCCACGATCTTAATTAGGGATATTATCTCATCAATTCAATAATTTTTTTCAGAATATGTGTATTTTGGAACGTTTAGTTGACTAGAATGAACATAAAAGGAACGAGAGCCCTGTACCCCTTAAAAATTTGAACTTTACGTAGACTCTTTGCATCAAAATTTGAAACAGGGCTGAAACTAACGATTATTGGCAAAAATACACATTTCAATGCGTTTTGAAAGTTGATTTAAGAATACGAACAACTTTTTTTTTAGTTCATGATACTTTCAGTATTTTTTACATTCTAAGGATTTAGTTGCCCATAAGCATATTTACTTCCAGTTATTTTAAGATTAAAAAGGAAAAAAGCTTGTAAATAGCTCAAAATATAAACAGATAGCTTTTTCGTACTAAAGCGTGACACGGATTAATAAATTCAACAAGTCTTCCTCTCCTAAATCTCTAATAACTACCGTTTTCGTCTAATAATAAACTACTATTATTACCATCACACCCATCTATACAGCGATGAGTCCAAGTTCCAGAAAAAGGATCAGCAATTATGCTTGATGAAACAACAAAATTCAAAATTAATCCACTTTCTTTTATCCCTTCACTTGATCTTTTTACTCATTAAAGTATCAGACTGGCTACAAATTCGAAATTAAATTATAAATACCTAATCGTCATTGACTCTGTCAAAGCCCTTCAATGCATCCAATTTCGAAATCTCTCCTTTACTTCGGTAGTGCACATTACCGATCTCCTATATATTGGCTTCCTTAAAAACATATAATTCTCATTACTTTGAGTTCCTAGCTCCGTTTGCATGGATGAAAATGAATAAGTTGATCTAATTTTATTTTATGGGCCTAGCATATGTGCTGCAGAGAATCCCTAAAGCGCTACAGGAGCGACACATGTGCGGAAAAAGCGATTCACATTGGTTTGAATCGCGGTAAATTGTATTCGGTCGGAAACACAGTCCTGTGCAAGTTGTTACAAAGAGATGAGGTAACAAGCAGAACCTTATACGGATGTGAAGTATTAGCGCGACGTCTATTTCATGCATGCACCGCTCCGGGAGGAATTAAGCAGGCTACATCCATCGAACACTTTCCATAAAAATACTTGTCGCCAACCGTGCTTCGAAGTTCCAATGAATCAAGTTTGTCGGCCAGTCCCGGGTCTCCAATTAGGCGAACAGCTTTCTTCTGAATAGAATCCAACAAATGCAGTGTATGTTTAGGAGCAGAGCCCCAAACATGGGAGCAATATTTCATCGTTGGTCGAATTTAAGCTTTGTAGAGAATTGACAGTTGTTGTCGAGTTTAAAGCTTTCTAGTTCGAAATAATATTCCCAGCTTTTGAGAAGCTCTCTTTGCTATGCTTGTAACATGTTCATGCTAAGACATATTTACTCCCAAATTACCGCTTCGCAAACTGAGTGACGATGCTAGAGGAATCGAGTTCCCCGACATAACTATGTCGGGTTCAGCAACGTTAACTTTTTTAGAAAAAACTGCTTCCTGGATTTTTGTAGCTTTAAATTCTATTACCCCAAGATAGGATTTCTTCCAGGTCTTTGTTAAGTTAAACGACCTCCTGCTGTCTGCGGATATTTGCGTGAGTAGCTGATGTTCGAGTATTCAAAGTGAATGATGAGATAATCGTACTGTCATCTGCAAAGCTGTAGATTGGATTCCTGGTCATTTTCAGTATGTAAATGAGAAAGAGAGTAGGAGACAGTAAGGAGCCCTGGGGCACACCGGCGTTGATAGTGAACATGTTAGAAAGAAACTCATCGATTCACAATTGTAAAGGAGACTCTGAGGAAACTTGAGAACCATAAACAGAACTTTTCAGGCATACCAAGAGCAACCGCTCGAGATTCTCCATATTGTTTAATTGCGTTGTTCCAAACGTGTGGTACATAAGTTAGAAGATCTCCTGTTGATCTAAGCCATATTGATAGTCACTAATAATATTGACGCCTTCAAGATATTTTGGAAAATGACTTTCGATATTATTGAAAGCAGTGCGACTGGTCGGTAGTGGTTTGGCAAGGTCTTCTTAACTTTTTTCGGTAACAGCTCTGGATTGGTAGGGATCTGTGTTGGCTCGTCAGTAAACTCAGTTAAGCATCAACTGATTGAAAATGATTCAGCTTCACAACCTTGTTCGTCGGTAGTATTTGAATACTTAAGTCAGTTGATGTTGTAGACATTATAAATCGCCTAGGATGGCAGTTTCGGCATTTGGATAGTTAATCTGTAAATGATCGATGGTATCTACAAGAAAAGCGAAAAGTGTTCTAAAGTTCTTTGGTGGTCGATAGAGGTCGCAGATAAACCTTGTGGTTTGTTGAGTTGTCACTTTTAACCACGTAAGTGGTAGAAAGTTTCGGGGCTCCAGAGCCTTCTCTCATTGACAAGAGAGATCGCTTCTGTCAAAATATTCCAAAGTTACGCCTAAATCGAGAATAGAAGTCGTACCTAGAATAGAGAAAGTTGGCTTTGCTAGTCGATGAACTAACCTTGGATTCACAAAAAGCAGTAACATGAAGTTTATTTGATTGCAGGTGTTCGTGCACTAAATTTATATTCGAGTTTAAACCTCGTATATTGCAAAAATCTATTTTTAAACTTGTGATATCTGCATGTTGACGCCCCTGAATCAGCCGTCACCTGGAGATCCGAATGGGGGGCTCTTTCACCTCCGGAACTTTTTGTATCTAGGTGACTCATCATGTTATTTGGTCCCACAGTCCGGGGACATCGGCACAGCCACGAAACGTTAAGCAACTTCACGCTTAAGCCGATGCGATGGTATCATACCGGGCGATGCCTGGTGGGATCTGGGCATCTACCAACTAAGTTGTTTTAGTACTCGTCTACGACAGGCAGAACGTACCAAAGGAGATATTCTATACCTCTCTCCCACGGGGAATCCCGCTCCTCCACGAAGAAATACTAAATTAGCAATCAATACAGGCTTTTTGGAACACCCTAATGATTACAATAACAAACATGATGCACTTCATCCTACTACCTTCTCAAACCAAATAGTGAATACTAAAAAACACTAAATTATTAGAAACCACTAAATTACTGCTCAGATGTAAAAAAAATAAACAATACTAACAATAATAAACGTAAACACAATTAGTTAAAAAATGAAATAAAGAAATGATATGCCAAATATATATATAGTATATTTTCTGTCCGCCGAAAGATCCTAGATGTCGACGCGCCCCTTAAATTTTGGCTTCTTTGATAATAGCAAATTGATATCACAAAACATTAATTTTGGCACCAAATAATACAGAAAACAATTCCATGGTTGTAGAAGGCAGGTATAATTTAACACAAAACTTAATATGCGGAGGGTTATTGATTACACAGGACCACAAAAAAAGTTTTGTAGGTGAAAGGTGAAACAGCACACCATATGCTTTTTGGTGTGCTGAAAACGAATTTGATGTCAGGACTGACACATTATCCAAGGATTTTGATATAACCTCAAAAAAACAACAAAAATACTTTTAAAAATAAATATAAAATGTAAACGAGCAGACCATCGTATATATCTATATGTATTTTGGAGTGCTAAAATCGAATCCAAGGTCAAAATTCAACCATTACGTAAGCATTTTGACATAACCTCAAAAAACACCCCAGAAATAGTCAGAAATATATCTGTAAGTAAATTAAAAAATTAAACGAGCAGACTACCATATACATACGTATTTAAGGATGCTTAAACCGAATATGTCAAAAGAATTGAGCCATTAAGTCAAGATCTTGAAATAATCCAGTCCTTTCATTCATAATTTGCTGGATTGAGTCCCATCGAATCTCGTCCACTGGATGCTTTATTAAAGTGATTCCCCTCGCACATGACCCTCGTGATGCTGGATAACAGTGAGTAACGTCGCCTATCACCCCAATAGAAGAACTTTACAACCAGAATTCCAAACCTAACATAACCTAATGCAAGAACTGTACAGGGTGGTCCCTTTTAAAGGTAAACCCCTTTATCTAAAGGAGATAGCCGAAAACTGATGTCGGTATCTGAGACTCAATTTTTATGATAAACTCAATGGTGAAAACCGCATATCGATATCTAGTACCGTTTCAGATAAACAGGGTGTTTTTGAAAAATATGCATTTTGGAAAAATGTTTGTAATTCTTTTCCTATTGAAAATTTTTGATTTCTGTAAAAACATTCTCAAAGCACTTTTTCAAGTGGATTTCAACAGTGTAAGTTACATTTTTTTACAACTAATATTTTAATTGTTATTAATGCAAAAATATATTGGGATACTCTGTATATTTTTACTTATTCGAATAGGGCCTTAAATTACCATTCTAAAAATATAGCACACCTTATATTTTGCTTAAATCTACTTCAAAATATAAAGGTTTTCAGTTTTTACGCGAGTTTTAAATGCACATTTTGTGAAGTAGGCTCTGGACGGAGCGGCCATATGGTTTAATTCAATTGTTTACTCGTAGTTGTCAAATTTGACTGACAGTTACTGCATTGTCAAATAAATAGCAATGAAGTTTGAAAATTACGAAAAATGGAATATGACAGTGTGTTTCATACAAACCGGAGAAAATTCGGAAGCGGCAAGAAATTTGTACCACGAATCCAGAGAGGCGTCAACCCTTCAAGGATATATTCGCTCGATTGCGACATAACCTAGTTAATAGTGGCCAGTTTGAAAAGAAACCATCCAAAAATTAAATTTTGTTGTAAGTTGTTTGCATTAGGCTATTTTAAGTTTAACGTTCTTGGTGTAAGTTTCTTGCATTAGGCTGTGTTAGATTTAGAGTTTCTGGTGTAAAGTTTTTGATGTAAGTTTCTTGCATTAAGTTATGTTAGGTTTAGAGTTCTTGTTGTAAGTTGCTTGCATTAGGCTATATTAAGTTTAGCGTTCTTGGTGTAAGTTTCTTGCATTAGGCTGTGTTAAGTTTAGAGTTCCTAGTGTAAAGTTCTTAGTGTAAGTTTTTTGCATTAGGCTATGTTAAGTTTAGAGTTTTTGATGTATAGTTCTTGCATTAGGTTATATTAGGTTTAGAATTCTGGTTGTAAAGTTCTTCCATTGGGGTGAAAGGAGAGGGTCACTATTATCCAGCACCGCGAGAGTGATTTGCGAGGGGAATCACTTTAATAAAACATCCAGTGGGCGAGAAACGAGAGGACTTATCTTAATCCAGCAACCTGTAATTGAAAGGACTAGACTTTTTAAGGGAATTTCAAGATCTTGACTTAATATGTCAATTTTTTTGGCATATTCGATTTAAGTATCCGAAAATACATATAGATATGATGGTCTGTTCATTTAATTTTTTAATTTACTTACAGACTATTTCTGACCTTTTTTGATGAGTGTTTTTGAGGTTATGTCAAAATCCGGGTGTGATGGATAAATTATATTCCTGAATTCGATTTCAGTATCCCAAAATATGTATATATATGGTTATTTACATTTTTAATTTATTTGTAAAGGTATTTTTGGTCATTTTCGAGGTTTTTTTTGAGGTTATATCAAAATCCTTGAGCGACGAGGCAATTGTGACCTCGGATTCGTTTTTAACACACCAAAAAACATATCGTATGGTATGGTATTTCACTTTTCAACTACAAAACTTTTTTTGTGGTCCTGTGTTATAAATGTCTTCTTTGCAAAGCTAGACAAAAATGTTAAATGTTATAGTGTTTTTAAGAAAATTTTTACGGAGTTAAAATAGAAACAATCACTCAACGCACTTTACCAACCATAAGGCAAATTCACGAAGAAGTTTATGTTAAGAAATTTAATAGTAAAAAGGTAAAAGAGCTGGTTAGTTGTATGATTTAAGATGATGTGGCTACAGTAACAAACATGTAAAAATGTACTTTATCCTCTAACTATCTTCTCAAACCAAATACTGATATTATTAAAAAAATCCTAAGCTCTCAGAAACAACTAAACCATGACTCAAACATTTAAAAAAAAATAACAATATTAACAATAGTAAACACAAAAATCAAATAAAGAAATAATATCCCAAAGCAATTGTCTGTGTCCGAAAGATTCTGGATATCGACGCGCCTCTTAAATTTTGGCAATTTAAGGGGTTATTAAGGATTATTCAGCTTGACTTCTTTAATAATAGCAAATCGATATCATAAAAGATTTATTTTGGCACCAAGAGCAACCATGAGACGCGTTATTGATTATAAATGGGTCAACCTTCTACCTTGCTTATTTGAAAATGCTAAATGTAAAAGTTTTTTACAGACTATTTTTTACCAAGATAAAACAGAAACACTCACTCATCGCGTTTTCTAACTTTAAAAACAATAACGCAAATTCGCAAAGAAGGTTGTTTTTTGGTAGTAGTAACTTAAAAGTGTTGGTTAGTTATTTGAGTTAAGATGTGGTTGTATATTTTCGACAATATATTTAAGCTAACGATTTTTCTTTGTCTTGTGCTTCTCCTTTGTTATCACTGTTTTTAAAAATTGCGTATATATCCCATTTTTTACTCTCCAAAAAAATCTAAACTAATATTTATTTTTAATTTAATGCTTGAAAATTCTTAATACAAACAAACGCCACTGTCAATTTGTATTATTATTAAATGTGCATAAGTAACTACCAAAGTTGAAAAAAAGCATCTTTTCTTCCTTATTTTGCACAGCAGCATCATAAAAAATATACTCGCGTTTCTAGAATTAAGACCTCCATAAATCTGAAAAATAATATATAGGATATCCGATTCGGATAGTTTAAAATTTTTAGTATACGGCAAAAACGAGATTTTGAAAACGTTTTCTTTAGAAGGAGTGATTATATATAACCTTCTTCTTCCCACAGTACTACGGAGATATTAAAACATCCATACTTATGCTGATTGCTGAAATACCAGCCTGTGTTTAATGGCCCTCTCCTTAACTGTATGGAATATAAGTTGGGTAGTAGAGTGTTTTGGTGTTACTTCGTTCCCCTGTCTACCTTACCTAATTTTCATCGCGACTGCTAGGTGCAGCAAAAAAATTTTCAACATACCTAGAACAAAGGAAAATTGAAATTAGTACATTCAGTCAAAAATTCGAATTTTGCTAAAATTTATTCTACAAAACTACTATCATCCGAAATATCCTTCAAAATTAGATTGTTTTTTAAAAGTTTAATCTGAGATCATACAGTTCTCTATTCCAGTTTGGACGAAAAAAATTTCTACAGATGACTAATTATTAGAACAAACATATAAGGGATAAAAAGAAGGAGAAAAGAGTTAGGGGCTGGCTCCGTATATAATATGCTATATATACTTTTCAGGGTTCTCAGAGACTAGGAATTTTAAAGTTCTTTCAATATATATATATATATATATATATATATATATATATATATATATATATATATATATATATGTATATATATTAGGGTGGTCACAAGGTATAGGAGGAAAAAATATTTTCATCATAATGTCGGCGAGACCCCCTAAAATTTGCCATTTGTCTAAAAAATAAGATTTACACAATTTCAGCTCAATTAGATAACATTAACCCGTGCCTCATGGAGGTTTTAAAGCTCTAGAATTCGATTTTTTTTTGCAAAAAGATCGTGGTTTTTCCTCATAAAATGAAAACCATTTACCTTAGAAACCTGGCTCTTATTTCGTTTCATAGGAAATGTTGTCTTAAAATTTTGTTCCTACCACTTTTCGTTAAAACTTTTATATTTGAAGATATTCATCATCCAAGACCGGACATGATTCGAATCATCAAATTCAATCTTCAACATGTTTAGAAAACGAAAGTAAAAAATGGTAACAAAGATACCTAACTTAAATACTTTTGAGCATTTTTTGTTTCCTTTGTATTATAAACAATTATACGAATACATTATTATACAATATATAATAAGACATAAAACTGTCACTTGTTTTAACTTGATAAATAATTTTACGAATTGCAAGGTAGTGGATCTAATATTTAGTTCTATTCTTTAAAAGGTTTGTTTTTGTTACAAAAAGTCTATTGCTAAGGACCCTTTTATCAGAGAATTCTACCTGGAAAGTCATAAACCACACTCCTTCATTTTCGTTCCTTGTCTGAGATGCCGGGGGAGAAGTCAGAGAGTTTTAGTTTATGTTTGCCTTTCAAGCAGTGAAGATTTCAACAACGTTCGTTTGGTGACTTTTCTCTGAGGTTTGTCGGACAATATCTTCTACAGCATTATCGAGCCATGGTTTGAGTTCAAGACAGAAAGAAATGGTGTATTTAATCGTCATCTAATTGTCAAGTTTTACGCAGTTTATTTCATAATATACGGTAAGTGAAACTAAACACCAGAGAAGCTGCAAGACTTCCAATACAGGAAGTTTTTAATTTTTTGGGAGAAAGCTAAAATACCAACCAGACACCTGAAAGATTGTGTTGCAAAATTAGAAAAAACTGTACGAAAAGTGAAGAAAAGCGCAAAATAAAAAAATAGAAGCTTTCAAGTCAACCCTTGATAACCTTTTTGATGTTGCTCATCAGGATGCATTAAAAAATACTATTAAAAATGAGAAGTAGTTTCTGTTACTCCACAGAGAAAAAAGGACTTCCTGGCTGCATGAGAGACGTTGACGTGAATTCCGTAAAAGCAGAACAACGAAGAGAAAAGAGACAAGCGGCTGAGATGGCAAGACTGGAAAAATTAAGAAACAAAGTAGGTTAGTAGAGCTTTTCTCTCTCTCTTCAATGTTTTCCCTTTCTGTTGAGTGTATTTGACGTGATGCTATTTTTTGTGAATACTTTGCTTACTGCTTATTACCGCTTATCTTTTTCCTTTTATTTTTAAAAGATCAAAATTTAACTGTAGAATTCAATAAGCAGCACGTCAGAGGAAGAGGAGCAAGAAGAGATGGAGATGACTTTTCCAGACACAGAGGATACAGGTCAGAAATAATGAAAAAGAAGTACACTAGAGGAAGTGAAGAGATTATTACCAAATAACCGGTCAAGTGCAAGTTGAACTTGCCCAATTGGTGTTCCGTACGTTGATTGCTTTTAAAATAAAAAATTTTGTTACAGATGTATAAAATGATCAGTGACTTCACAAAACACACCCCAAATGAGTTTTCAACAAAGTTTGTTTCCAATCTTTACGGAAATCTGATGACCTTGAAATTTTTGTTTTTTTTTAAATACCAGAAAAATTATTAAAAGTAATGCACTCGTGATAATTTTCGTTCAATCTACACCCCGTGGAGAATATTCTGGAATTTTTTCAAAATTTTTTGATAAGCACTTTTCGAGATAAGGCGCAGGACAGCGATTTTTCGGGATTTTTTAAAAATAATATAAATAAAAGTGCGCGCAAGTATTACATTATATATGCATTTTTTACTCGTATTTTCACAAGCTTTCATTTGACACCACACTCGATGACCTAGTAAAAAAATTTCTTTTTCACTTCCGATTTCACCCCCCAAAACTAACCCCTTAAGTCAAAATTTAACTCTTAAAACTACATGGCTCTGATGGGGCCATCAATTCCTATATTATTACCAAATTTCAACTTTTTATGTCAAATAGTTTCGGAGAAAATCGGATGTGACAGACAGACAGACAGACAGGCAGACACCGAAGTGATCTTATAAGTGTTCCGTACGGAACCCTAAAAAAAGAAACGTTGGAGAGAAAATAGCCAAACTTATAAAAACAGGAAAGCTCACAAATACGAAGACGACGTAGAGCAATACTTTATACCAAAAGTTCCAGATTGCAGAAAAAATTGAGAGACGAAGCAAGAAAGATAGAGAAATTTCGTAAAAAATGTGAATTGTCTCCTCAAGCTAAAGTATCAGCACTTTTGAAGAGCGTAAAAGTATCTGAAACTATGAAAAAGAAGCTTCTCTTTCCGAAAGTACTTACTAAGCAACTAGAAGACAGTAGTAATTAAAAAAAAACATAGTGAGAAAACATATTTTAGAATCCTGAAACCGATCTTTTAAAGAAGAATAAACTTTTACATGATGACTATTAAACAAAACGTATCAGCTTTTTGGAAAATAATGAGAATTGGAGGACCTGCCCAGGAAAGAACGATCTTATTAGGCTGAAAGCGTGTGTTATGTGACACTATGAAAAATTTGCACAATAAACTTCTGACGACAGTCAACTATAAAATGAGCTTAGCAACATTCTGCAAATTCAGACCTTTTTGGGTAACTTGGGCGAATGTTACATAACGAAACACTTGCAAATGTGTGACTCATACAAATGTTGAAGTGCTGGTCATGAAATTACCTGAAAATAAAGAATTGCTCTACTGCAATCTACCAAGATTGTTAGCGACTATAATGTATGATATCCATTCTCCAAAATATTTGTTGAAACAATGTGAAGAATGTAAGCATAAGTGTGTGAGATACACTCACACACACACACATATATATATATATATATATATATATATATATATATATATATATATATATATATATATATATATATATACATACATGAAATGAAGAATATCAAAAAAAAAACCCGGTCAGGTACAAGTTGGACTTGCGCAATTAGTGTTCCGTATTGTGATTGCCTTTAAAATAAAAATTTTTGTTACGTAGGTATACCATAATCAATGACTTCACAAAACACACCCTAACTGAGTTTTCACCAAAGCTTGTTTTCAATCCCTGTTGACAATTGATGACCTTGAAATTTTTTTTTTTTTTTTATATACCAGATAAATTATCAAAGGTAATGCACACGTGATAATTTTTGTTCAATCTACACCTTATGGAGAATATTCTAGAATTTTTTCAAAATTTTTTGATCAGTACTTTTCGAGATAGGGCGTTTTGGCCATTTTTTTAAAATAATACAAAGAAAGGTGTGCGCAAGTATTACATCATAGATGTTTTTGAATCTGTGTTTTCACAAGCTTTCATTTGACACTCCACTGGTAAATAATTTTTTTTTACTTCCGATTTCACTTCCCTAAACTAACCCCTTAAGTCAAAATTTAACTTCCAAAACTACACGGTTTTGATTGGGCCATTAATTCCTATATTTATGCCAAATTTCAACTTTCTGTGTCAAATAGTTTCGGAGAAAATCGGGTGTGATAGATGGACAGACATACAGACGGACGGACAGACACCGAAATAATCCCATAAGTGTTCCGTATGGAACACTAAAAACCAAGAAAAAATAGTTTTATTCAAAAAGTAACTGTACTAAACATTATTAAGTAATGAAAATTTTTTAATGTAGATTTCCATATATAACTAGTGAATTAAGTATGGTCTGCAAAACATTTGTGAATTTAACAATCAAAAATTCATGGGCCAGGAACAGTAAAATATAACTTATAGCTCGTCATTACAAATAAAAACTATAACGGATGGTTATTTATAATGAATGAATCTATACTTTTTTTTCTCGTTGACATAATGTATAACGTTTCTTGGTGGTTTATACAAAAATATTTTATAAATTGGATAAAGGGTTGTACCAAAATACTTTTTAATTAACCCCTCGTAAAAAGTAAATTGGTTTCTAAAAGCAGGAAAAGCAAATTTTTTACTGCAAATAGCGTAGGGTTTGTTGAAATAAAATAAACAAAGTAATTACATTTGACCTGACGAGAAAAAGTTAATTATCTTTTTATTTATGTCTTTAATTTAACTTAGCTATTAAGCTCATATTCTGGCATTTTCTTCTCATTCACAAATAAATTATGCCAACAAGAAAATAATATCTACAGAGAGTCTCCAATAGATAATTAATAGAACATATAGAAATATTGTCGCTTTAATGACTCTTAAACGCAGAAAGTTTTCGCAGACTATTAAGATATGCCATTTTTTGAGGATCTAGAGTACTGATTCCCTAAGGGGAACGCCTTTTAAGAATTTTATTCGGGAGTCTCTGCCACTTGTTCTTCTTACGACGCCGTCTCCTCACGAAGGTTAGCAATCCATATAGCTAAACGAACTTTAGAAACTACTGCTCGCAAGATATCACTCGAAGCACATCCAAAGCACCTCCTCATGTCCTTTAGCCAAGAATTTTGTCGTCTTCCGATCGATCGTTTGCCCTTTATTTTACCTTCAATAATTAGAGGTAGCAATTCGTACTTTGGGCCTCTCATTATATGTCCGAAGTATTGAGTTTTTCTTATTTTTATGGTTGTTAGTAATTCCTTCGTTTTGTTCATTCTTTCCAGTACGTCTGGGTTTTTTTATTTTCTGTACCCAGGAGATACGAAGAAGGCGCCTATAAATGTACATTTCAAAAGATTCCAGTCGTTTCTCTGAGCCAGGGTCAAGGGTCCAGCTCTCACATCCATACAATAGCACGGAGAATACAAACGCTCTCACCATTCTCATTCGGATTTCGAGACTGAGACTTGTGCGTCGGAAAAAATTATTCATATTCATATATGTTACTCGGGCCTGTCCAATTAGGGAATATATTTCCTTTCTTGGATCCCACTTGTCATTTATATTGGTTCCCAAATATTTAAATGTGGAAACCTGTTCTACGGTGTTTTCCCTAATTTCGAGAGATTCTGGTGCTCAATTTTTCGTTGTTATTACTACCCACTTGGTTTTTCTTATATTCATAGTTAATCAAAATCCTTTGCTCGCTGTTAAGACTCGATCGATCAGTTCTGGAGTTCTTTGATATTATTTGCTAATAGAACAGTATCATCAGCATACCGTATGTTGTTCAGGGTAATTCCATTAACTGTTATTCCTTCAATGGATTCATAGATAGCCTCATTAAACACAGCTTCAGAATAAAGATTGAACAAAAGTGGTGGGAGAATGCATCTCTGTCTTATACCTTGAGTTATTTTTATTCTTTCGGACTTTTCCAGCCCAATTTTAACTTCCACTGATTGATTCCCGTATAGATTTTCAATAATATTTAGATCTCTTTTGTCTATACTTGTTGTTTTTAGAATTTTTAATAATTTTTCGTGCATCACACAATCGAAAGCTTTATTGTAATCTATAACACAAGTTCCCCGTGTACACATGCCTTTTCGAAATCCGAATTATATGTTATCTGTTTTTGTATCACATTTTCTATATACCCTGGTACGGATGATTTTCAGGAATATCTTGAGAACGTAAGACATTAAACTTATCATCGATAATAATCGTCTCATTTCATTGATTTTTGACGTTTTAGGAATTGAGATGAAAGTCGACTTTAACCAGTCAAGAGGGATTTGTCCAGTTTCATAAATAAATCTTGTTAATTTATTACCAGTCGATTAATAAATGGACTTTTCATCCGAAAATATTTTGAGGATTTCTCCCTTTATCTCATCTGGACCAACTGCTTTTTTGTCCTTCTGTAGTTGTATAGCATGAATAACTTCCCTTCTTGTTATTTCTGGCCCTATCTCATTATCTCTGTTTGGCTGTAAGTTTTCTGAGCTATGTCCATTGAAAAGTTGTTCTATGTATTGCTCCCATGTCTTTAGTTATATCCAGTATAATTTCATTGCTTCCACTTCTCAGAATTGTTTCTTGTTTTTTCCTCCCAATTCCTTCACCCTCTTATGAAGTTAAATGTATCATGCTTCTCTTGCAGTTCCTCTATTTCTCGGCATTTCTCGCCTAACCAGATTTCCTGAGCTTCTCAATATTTTCGACGTATTACTCTGATTAATTCGTTGTACTTTGAGACATCTTTTGTTTTCTGCCATCCATTCCAGTTTTTTTTTCTATTCTCGGCCCGACCCATTCTTCCTTCTGTTAGTTCATTTTTCATCTTAACCACTCTGCTACTACCTCTTGACAAATCAACTTCATTTATAGTAAATAATTATTCTTCAAAAAAATTCAAAACATCCATAATAATTACAAATACATACTAAATATTTTTTAGACATTTCTTTTCAACATGCTTGGGTTCCAAAAAATACGAAAGGAAAGCTTATTGAAATATCAAGTAATGAAAGGTTAAAACTAAGTTTTCTTGGAACCCAGATCAGTTTTGGAAAAGCAACAAATAAGAAATGACCACGAACTCGAAATTGTATTAAATACAGGATCAAGATTTAATTTAATTAGTGTTTGGAAAACAGGCACCTGCGTCAAATTCATATTTCTTTACTTTGTCATTTGTTTTCATGTTTCTTAGAGTTGTTAAAGTTTTGCAACGTGAAAGAGTATTCATGTTCATTATTTTTGTTTGGTATATTTTCATTTACTTCGCGAAAGGTAGAAATAAGCATCAAAAGATTTGTTGTATTATTTTAGTTTTGAAATGAAAATATTTCCCTTTTTTCAATAACTTATAATTAATGATTCTGAAATACCCTTTTTTCATACTGCATCTATTTACAATCCATTTTACTTTAAAGCAATAACAGTAATGCTTAAAACGCCATGTAGGTATTTTGTTATTTTTTTTTCTAAACATAGTGTGATCAAAATACAAATATATAATTTAATAATATAATAGGATTTTTAAAACTTTTTGATACTTCTTTTTAATTACCATACCAAGCATAAATATTCCAATACTTTGCTTAAGGAGAGATTTACATGCTTGAAACAAATAAAATGCGGGGCAAATATAATTATTATATCAGAAAATACTTTCTCATACTAATTATTAATTAATTAATGTTTATATATAAATTAAAATAAAAAATATACAACTGGAATATACGTTATTAATAACACAGGTTTGCGATGAAAAACTTTTTCGAATGCTCTCACATGAAACATAGATTTTGACCTGCTTATTGTAGTAAGCTCCGTTTTAATGTATCACGTGATGATTTTTTTTTTGTTCATATAAACATGTAGATATTGTTTTTAAATTATTAAATATTTTTGTTAGTTTTAAAGCAGTAAATTCATGTTTACTTTGATAGTATTATTTATTCTATGATCTATGATATCCCCACTACACATACGCATAGTATATCCACCTCTTTCTAAATCAAAATAGTTACTGTAGACCTTTTCAAGCATTCAGCGCGCGCCATTAAGAGTGACAGGTGTTCACGTGTGAGATTAAGGTTTTGTTTTTTTCTTATCCATAATTATGGCCTCTCTGTCTTCTAAAAATAGTCCAGATGTATTTTGTTATATTTGTGGACAATATACGACAGTCAAACAATGGCAAAATATAACAGACTTTGTAAAAAATGCGTATTTTACTTACTTCGGAATTAGGTTAGGTCATCAAAATAAACAGTGAGTTCCACATAAAGTATGCCGGTTTTGTACTGAAGTATTAAGTCAGTAGACTTATGGCAAATCAAAATCATTGTCATTTGGTATTCCTATGTTGTGGCTGGAACAAACAAATCAAACTGATTGTTGTTACTTTTGTTTGAGCAATATGACAGGATATAGTTCTAAAAACCACGCCAAAATCGGATATCCCGATGTTCCATCTATAACAAAGCCAATTCCACATGGACCTGAATTACCCATATCTGTTCCTACTAAGAACGAGAGCACCGATATGCCTATATCACAAACGTCAGAAATTAGCGTTTATTCAAGTAGTGGTGAAAGTTTCAACCCCATGAATGAGCCCCGACCTTTAAGATAGAAAGAACTGAATGACTTGGTAAGGGATCTTGGATTATCTAAAGATGCAGCGGAACTTCTCGGTTCTCGCCTAAGGAAAACAATTTGTTAGATCCTGATATAAAATTTTATTGGTATCGAAACAGAGAAGAAGAATTCGTATGGTATTTCAAGAAAAAGAAAAATTTAGTTTTTTGCTGTGATATTGGCGGTTTAGTACGTAAATTTGACATCGAATACAACGCACAAGAATGGAAACTTTTTATAGATTCTTTGAAAATAAGCTGGAAAGCTGTTCTTTTGCACATTAACAATAAATTTGCATCAATACCTATAGCACATTCAGTCTATCTTAAAGAAACGTATGCTAACTTAAAAAATGTTTTGGAGAAAATAAAATACACAGAACACAAATGGTTAATTTGTGGTGACTTAAAAATCATATGCATGCTTCTTGGACAAGAGCAGGGCTATACGAAATTTCCATGTTATATTTGTTAGTGGGATAGTAGGACAAAGAATTTACAATGGGAAAAATCAGATTGACCGATTAGAAAAAAATTGGAGGTTGGAGTAAAGAATGTTATTAATCTGAACTTGATAGATCCTCAAAAAGTATTGCTTCCACCACTTCACATCAAACTTGGTTTAATCAAACAGTTTGTAAATTACTAAAAGATGGAAATACTTTCAAGTATTTCTGTTCATGTCATCCTAATTTATCCAATACAAAGTTAAAGGAGGGAATATTAACAGGACCTGACATCAGAAAACTAATCAAGGATGCAGACTTTGAGAAGGTCATGACAAACTCAGAAAAAATGCTTGGAATTCTTTTCAAAATGTTGTTTCCAAATTTTTAGGCAACACAAAAGATCCTAATTATAAAAATATTGTCTAAGAAATGTTAAACAACTATAAAAACTTAGAGTGTAATATGAGTCTGAAAGTTCACTTTTTGAATTCGCACATCGATCATTTCCCAAAAAATGTAGGAGACTACCGTAAGGAACAAGGCGAACGGTTCCATCAAGATATAAAAGATATGGAAAAGAGATATCAAGGCCGTTGGGACGTCCGTATGATGGCAGACTCTTGTTGAATGATCCATAAAGATGAAGATAAAGTTTATAAACGGAAACCAACGAAACGAAGCTTTTTCTCAAAAATGGTATTTGTTTGTATTTTATTTTAATTTTAATTGAATAATTAAAACTTTAGGTAATAGACAGTATTATTTCATGTAATCTGTAGTTTTCACCTATTTTCATTCAAACACTGTGTCATCTGAATCTGCTAAACGCGACGTAGTGGATAACTTATGAATATCGTTGTATATTACGTTCAGGACTACTATTACGAATATTAACACTTCAATAAACAAACTTTTAAAAAATTTTATTTCCCAGACCTGCGTATTTATCTTTTTTTGTTGCTTCCATATATTGCTAAAAAACTATTTTTTAAAAACTAAATTTGAAAAGAGTAGTTTAAAGACAAAAATGCAGATAAGATAAAGTAAACCTGATTTTGGTCATGCGTGTACATGATTATGAAGAAGAAAGAAATAAAGTTTTTGAGATTAAAAGTCAAAATATCAGTGTAAAACTAAATAAATATGCATACCTAGAGCTCATACTTTCATCATTATCTTTCACAGCAGCTGAAAGCTTATCAATCTCTTCACTCGCGACTTGAGAAACTAAATTTAAAGTTATATTTTAATTAAGATCACGTTCTAACCAAGTTCTCATACAACCTACTAAATATTTTGCGTGTTAAAAAAATAGAGACTAGAGCTCTTAAAACTGTTCATATTTTCTAAAATCGATTATCAGATGTATCATCAAAATTAGTAGATTATTTATATTAAAAAAGGAGAGGAATTCCTCCCGTGGTTATCACGTTGAGAAAGTTATAAAATTTTATTACATAATAGGGTTCTTTTCTGGAAAATTTCAGCAATTTTAGAAGGCTGTAAAATTTTAAATTTTAAAGAGAGGTTCTTTTTGGAGAACTACTTGCGGTTGGTAAAAAGAGGATTTTTTTCAAACAGCTTTCCCCCGCTCATCGTTCCAACTTCCATTATAACAGAAAATTCTTTTAAGAAGAGAGAGAAGAATTGAATTCCTCACTGGGTCGGGATTTTCAAACCACTCTAGGTAACTCCCTCTCTATTATAACTAAGATCTGACATTTCTTTCTACATATTATTTCTATTAAAATTGACAATAATGAAAAAATAGTATAATTTTTAGATTTCTCTACTCCCCTAACAAGGCTGTACAACATTAACAATTATGATTAAAATTTGCCTATTATTCCAAGCACACCTAGGAAAAATTCCTATAATTCCTCTATAGTGATGTCCCTCAAAAACTTTAAGCGCCTTTTTTATTAAGGGTAGTAAATGTATATTAAGTTTGAAATGTTACATGTTCGAGAGTTATCGTGTAAACACACCGAAAAATCGACCGATAGAATAACCTACATAGAAAACTATGTCGTTCGTGACCTAGAGGCCCTAAAATATAAAAATCTCAAAAGGAGATTTTTTAGTGTTCCGTACGGAACACTTATAAGATGACTTCGGTGTCTGTCCGTCTGCCTGTCTGTCTGTCACACCCGATTTTCTCCGAAGCTCTTTGTGTAGTTTTGAAAGTCAAATTTTGACTTCAGGGGTTAGTTTTGGGGAGTGAAAAAAAAATTTTTTAGTAGGTCATCGAGTGTGGTGTCAAATCAAAGCTTGTGAAAACACGAGTAAAAAATATATATAACGTAATACTTGCGCACACTTTTCTTTGTATTATTTTTTAAAAATCGCGAAAAATCGCTGTCCTCCCACCTTATCTCGAAAAGTACTGATCGAAAAATTTTGAAAAAATTCTGGAATATTCTCCAGGGGGTGTAGATTGAACGAAAATTATCACGAGTGCATTACCTTTAATAATTTATCTGGTATATAAAAAAACAAAAATTTCCAGGTCATCTATTTTCAGTAAAGATTGGAAACAAACTTTGTTGAAAATTCATTTGGGGTGTATTTTGTCAAGTCACTGATCATTTTATACCACCGTAACAACATTTTTTATTTTAAAAGCAATCAACGTACGGAACACTAATTGTGCAAGTTCAACTTGCACTTGACCGGTTATTTCATGAATACAAAGGTTTACTATCATGAAGTGAAAAGATTTAAGATGTGGTAAAAATACCGGTAAGGTATTGTAATTTACGAGTAAAATTTTATTTTGAAAGGAAATTGAGAATTTGTGTATAAAATGTGTATATTGTCAATATAATTTAACGTATTGGACGTCTCTGTATTTACAGTCATAAAGTTTCAGGTTTATTGGGTCATAAAGCATTTCACTTTGTTGCTTCCATAAAATGTCTAGCATGATGAACGAGTAGACAATGTTGATTTTGCTGTCGATATGGCTTAGCTAAAAATAAATCATAAAACTGTATTAATAAAATCGTCCATATGCTTCAGAAAGTTACAACATATATATATATATATATATATATATATATATATATATATATATATATATATTTATGTACCTATATATACAAAACCAATCGGGAAACAACGGATCGTATACTTGAAAGATGGGAGAGGAGATAATGGACAGGGATGAAATTGCTGTCACTATGGAAAAAGTTGTAAATTGTATGATACATACTAGCGAACACAGAAAACCTAAAAATTTATTAATGTTGGCTCAGAAGATCTGCCTGAAATTACCGTAGAAGTATATCATGCGTTGAAAATACTTGCCTGGAGAGGATACCATTTTGGTGGAAATGTTGAAGGAGAGATGTCCAGAGGTGACGAAGAACCAGTGCGATCTTTTTAACTGGTATTTGATTGAAGGTAACACCCCAACTAACTGGAACAATGCCACCATGATCTTGTTACACAAAAAAGGAGGTAAAGCTAATTTAGAAAATTACCGACCGTAAATCTATAAATTGGATCTTAACAAATAGAATGACTCTCAGACTGGATAGCTACTAACCTCCCGAGTAGGCTGTGCTGAGGAAATATTATGGTACATGCGCACAACTATTAACCATGAGAATGTTGCTGGAAAAATCAGTGGACTATCGTTTAGACATCTGCCTAGATTTTGTGAATTTCCACAAAGCTAGGCACTGTGGAACATTGGAGTATGAGGAATGCACTTAATCATGCCGAAATCGATTATAGAAATACCGAAATACTTAAGTATATATACGACAATGTAACTTCCACTGTTCAAGCTGAAAAATCTACGAAGCCTATTCCCATAAAAACTGGCCTAATGCAGGGTAATACTCTCTTTCCAAAGCTGTTTACATTAACTTTAGAAGAAGTACACAAGGACTTATACTGGAATAATCGAGGTATCTTGATTAATGGGAAAAGACTGAATCATCTTCGGTACGCGGATGATATTGTCTTAATTGCAGAGAATCTCGCAAACAATTTTGACGGACTTGAAGAGAGAATTATCGATTGGAGGATTGAAGATGAATTTGCAAAAAAAACCAGGTAGTATGTAGAGAAGACCTGAACATCACGGTTGAAAACAGGGCTCTGGAGAACGACCAATGCTATGTATATTCTTGAAAGATCATAAAAACTACAATATTAGGTCAATCACTAAGGTCAGAGACGATAGCTGTGCTCAAATAGAGCTATGCTGGCCATGTTGCTAGGTATACAGAAGACAGATGGTCTCAATCTATATTCAAATGAAGACCGTACATGGGTAAGCGATCGAAGAATATTTAATCGCGCCGTTTAGATCAATCTGTAAAGTGCTGTAAATAAATAAATAAATAAATAAATATTTAACATATCGTAACAGATCATTCGGAAGATATTAAAGAAGATTCCAGCACCCTGTAATGTCAGCGGCATGAAAAGGGCATGACTTTCCGCAGTATTGATGTATCGCAAGGATTCATCTCTCATGAATAAAAATATGTCGAAGAGGACATTTTGATATTTTGGTAGACAAAATAAAATATATAAAAAATTTAATTCATAATAAAACTTCTCCAATACTTTGAAATACTTCAGAGGGTGACGGTTATATATTTTTCTTCGATTTTATAGAAACCTATATTAAGAATATTTCCGAATATATTTTTATTTGAAGTATTAAATTCGAAAATTGTGTTATTTCCGTCTATAAAATGATTTTCAGCACGGTTAATAATAACCTTGAATTTCAAAATTACATTTTGATAAAAAATGTCGTTCCTTCTTCTTTTATAGTGAATATAATTGGTATAACAAAATAAAATTTCTTTTTTTTTAATCAGCAGTAGGATGTAAATGAAAAAATTGAACCTTCATGTATAGTATAATTTTAAACCTATTATAAATAAATTATTAACCGATTTTCAGAATTTTGCTGTTAATATTCAAAACAATATGGTCAGTTGCAGATAAAGAAATATAGAAATATGAAATTTATTTTTTGGGTCATTTTAGTTGATGTACGCAGAGTACTAAAAGACAGTCTAATATGTTTTTTAAATATCGTCTAAAGAACTAAGTATTAGTAAAATATGTTGGGCTATTGGGACAATAACGCTAGGAAGAAATTTGAAAGCGACTTCAAATTTCGTATATACACAATACTTGCCGCAGGAAAAATATCTATAGTTTGTAAGCGATCGAGTGTCATAAATTTTACATAGTTTTGATCTGGTTGAGATAAGAAACAAATTGCATTTTAAACAAACAAAAAGTATGAGAATGTGGAATCTTTGGCACAATGACACTACTCAGTTTATATGACCACTACACCAAACACTTTGTTTTTGCACTCGACGCGCGTTTCCCTAACCATGCTAGCTTCATCAGGAGCGATGATTGACTAAAGCTAAACTACAAGTCTACCCCTACTTAGCCTAACACTTGTATTATGCAGGCGCAACTAATAGCACAGGCGAGGCCATCCATTCCGGTCAAGTAGCCAGTAGAGGGGACTCTAAGGAATAAACCATCTGCCTTTATTTAAACTACTTTTACATTTTATTATTTCCATTCTTTCGTATCCGATGAACAATCCTGTATCAGATACATTTTTAATTAATGTTAGATTATTTAATGTTACAGTATGATCAGCTTCAAGTACATGTTCGGCAATGCTAGACTTTTCTGTTCTACTGTATTTTAAATGTGCTAAATGTTCTTTAAATCGTGTTTTAATTGACCTTTTAGTTTGCCCAACATATCGCAGTCATTACAACTAATTTCATAAATTGCACTTTTCTCACAATTAAGAATCTTGTCTTTGGGATTTCCTAAGATATTCCTCGAATTGTCTGATGACTTATAGACTAAGGTGAGGCCTACCTTATTAAATACATTGTTGAGTCCCCTGCAATATTTCGGATTTTTTGGTATGGAGACATGCATACCTGCTCTTATCTTTTATCTTTTTTACACGCGAAGGAGGGGACTTAATAAGGTATTTAATAAGGCAGGCCTCATTTTAGATAATTTGAGACATATCTTAGGAAATTCCAAAGACAAGATTCCTAATTGTGAGAAAAGTGAAATTTATGAAATTATTTGTAATGACTGCGACAAAAAGTATGTTATGCAAACCAAAAGGTGAATAAAAACACGATTTAAAGAACATTTAGCACATTTAAAATACAATAGAACAGAAAAGCCTAGCATTGCCGAACACGCCCTTGAAGCTGATCATACTGTAACACTAAATAATAAAGATTAATTAAAAATGTATCTGGTAGGAGATTGCCGAACACATAGGAAAGTATGGAAATTATAAAATGTAAAAGTAGTTTACATAAACACAGAGGGCATATTCCTTATCCTCCCCTCTACTGGTTACCAAACCGGAACTGCTGGCCTCGCCTGTGCCATTAATTTCTCCTGCGTAATTCAGGTGTTAGGCTAAGTATGAAACGGGTAGATTTGTGGTTTAGCTTTAGGCAATCATCGCTCCTGGTGAAGCTGACATGGTTGGCAAAAAGCGCGTCGAGGGCAAAAATAAAGTGTTTGTGGTGACATATACTGAGTAGAAATAAAATTTTTTTGTTTTTCGGTTTTATGATTTCTGATCCAAAAGACGATTTTATCACATACTTCTCCATTATAATGAAGACTGTTTTAATTACCTAAGAATGTAACTTACTCTGGTTGACTTGAATCAAAATGAAAGTTTTTAATCATCAACCTATTTATTTATATTAATAATCATAGTGTGCTAATCGTGTCATGGTAATATTTTTTACAAGTTGGACAAAGTATAAAAAGTATTTTTAAAAAAACCCGCCAAATGCAAGGCGGACTTGCGCAATTAGTGTTCCGTACGGTGATAGATAAAATAAAAATAATATCTCGGAACAAGAGCGACTGGCGACTCGGTTACAGTTACCTCCGCCATACCTGAAGAAACATAGTTTTCATAATTTTTTTTTATACCAGATAAATTATCAAACATAATCTATTCGTGATATTTTTCGCTGAATCTACACTTTATAGAGAATATTCCTGAATTTTTTCAAAATTTTTTGATTAGTACTTTTCTAAATAAGGGGGAAAAATATATATATTCTTGAACTTACACACGCTTTTAGTTTGTTTTTTTTTAAATCTCCCTTCCTGTCATTGATATTTAAAGGTGATAAAGGTTTACATCAAAAAAGGTGGTAAATTTTAAACTTTGCGGAGGGTTCTTGATTTATCGATTTTCAAGATAGTAAATTTTTTTTATAAGAGGGGGGTTCCAAAATTGGAGCCCTTGGGTCCAGATTTTTGCTCTCTCTCCCTAAATACAGGATGTTCCAATAATTCGTATATTTATAACATTGGATGACTAAAAATCATTTTCATTTACTACGATACACCTACATTTATTACAGAAAAATTGCAAATTCCTTAATGAACATTTAATTAAGATCCTTCAAGTCTTAGAAATGAACGAAAATCCATTAAAATGGAAATGAAAAAAGAAAATTTCAATTACTAAAAAAAAATAATAGAGGATTTAACATAATTAAGGCTACGACCTAAAAAACTTATTAGACTAAATTTTGGCGCTAAATCAGCTACAAATACTCAAGAAAATAATATTCTATGTTTTGACTTTGTATATTTCTTAATCTGTGAACTCAAAACAAAAAGAAACTACTCTATAATCTATAAAGTTTTCATATATTACACATATCCAAAAAATTTTATATTTAAAATTTCAATGTAGCTTAATTCTGCACAGTAGTTTATTTTATGTAACATACTCTATATTTAATTAGGTGTTTTTTAAATATTAACATCTACCGAAATTTTTGTCGCTTTGACATCCTGTGTCATCCTAACGTTGCATTCTAAAACAAAAGTACTTACAAGTTCCTAGTTCAGGTTAGTTTCTCATTCTATTACTACAAATGTCAACTTTTAATTTAGCCATGAGAATTGACTTCCTAACTTCTTTTCATTTTAAATAAAAAATTATAATTTCAAGGTGAACTTCAGATTAACATTTTCAGGTAAGGAATGAAAATTTAAGGTAGGAGCATGCAAACAATTTTTTAAATTTACTTCCTAAACGAAAGTATTGTATCCGTGATACAATGACCCTAAGGTTTTTTTTCATTTTTTCTTCCAGTTTTCATCGATCTGTGAATCTGTCGGTAAGATAATTCTCGAATGAAATGAGATATCGATTTCAAATTATGCACACATATACTACTTAAAGTATGTATAGAACTTAAATTTTTTTCGGCGATATGGCTTTATAGAAAAGGGCTAAAAGGGGTAGATGTAGATAAATATTATATATTTTTAACAGAATTATGATAATTTTTCTTTCACTCTCAACATTTGTGTAGCTAGAGGCTAAATACTGTCTCCCACTATATTTCTTCTTTATAAAGTCAACAGTCAAGACCCTGCCTTATGACAAAAAGAAACATTTCTCATCAACAAGGAACATTAAAATTTTGTGTAAAAAAAATAAATATAAAATTTGTGAATAAAATTACAGTTAGATATGATTTACCGAAATGTACGATTTCCTCAATTTTAAATAAACTGCTGGAAAATACCAAAAATTCAGCCTGTACATTTGCGAATGACAGCACGCTTGTTGCCTTATTTATTTTGAACCTTCGGACAATAACTTAAAATGTAAATTATCGCAAGTAGCAGAAAGTTACTCAACTTAACAAAGACGCGGTAAGTAAGTAGAATTTAACGTTACAAAAACCCAGGCTCTAATTCTTTTTAAACAGTTGACGTGAGATAGTTATGACAGGACACTCTCTACTAGCATCGCCACTCAACTTGTTAGGCGATAACTATAAGAGTATATATACCTTGTCATGATTATGTTGTGTGTATAGCAATGATGCTTCTCAAAAGCTCGGAATATTATTTCATATTAGAAAACTCCACGCCAGGTTTTATTCCTCAGGTTCCACCATTGATAAAATTCTGCTCCCATGTTTGGATCTAGGCTCCAAAGTATAACCGATATTAGCTTGATTTTATCCAGAGGAGAGTTGTTCGCCTAATTAAGGACCCGCAATTTACCTGAAATGTTTACGCATTCGAACATCGAAGAAAAATTGATGACCCGAATCTATTCATGGCAACTGATGGATAAGTGTGGTATGCTTTATTCCTTCCAAAACAGTGCATGTCACACTAGTACGACGCATCCGTAAGCAATTTAGCTGGTTACTGCTTCTACCACTCTCTTCAAGAACTCTTTTATATAGAAAACCATATATCTCTGGAACGAACTGGCCACAACGTGAATCGCTACTTCCGAGCATATGTCGCTCTAATGGTGATATAAGGATTTCCCTGCCGAACGGGTGCTGCGACCATAAAAAATGTTTTAATGCTTATACTGCATTCTGTTGGCGACTTACAAAGTCTATTCAAGCAGAGCGGCACAGCACGGCTGGCATTTATTGCAGAAACGCACCTTTCTCGAGCTTACTGCTCGAAGGCATAGATGGCAGCATTGGTATAACATTTAAAGACGAATCGAAAAGACTCGCATTTTCAGAAGTTACCAAACAGACAGAGTGCAGTATAAGCTTCTATTTGTCATAGTTTTCCGTTAGTACCTGGATAAGGACTAAAAATGTGTTCTCGTATTTGCTGAACCTAGCCCAGCTGATGAGCCGTGATACGGCGAAACGCGTCTTGGGATGGTTCAGCAAATACGAAGAACACTTTTGGTAACTTCTGAAAATGCGAGTCTTTTCGATTCGTCTTTAGTTATTATACCAATGCTGCCATACATATATATATATATATATATATATATATATATATATATATATATATATATATATATATATATATACATATATACATATATACATATACATATACATATACATATATATATATATATATATATATATATATATATATATATATATATATATATATATATATATATATATCTATATATACATATATATATATATATATATATATATATATATATATATATATATATATATATATATATATATATATATTGTAAGGTGTGAACTTACCCGCTTTTTGAGGCGTTGTGAAAAGTTGTTTTTCCCACGCTTGGGTGCAATTTTCTTGCAACCTCTTTTTAATTTCTGATAATGAATTGAGTGGATCCTGATTTTAAAGAACTAAAGAAATTAAACACACACTAGCTCAGTTTTCCTTGGTAGAGAGATATGGGTAAGAGATAATTTTTGTACGTCTTTTTGGATTTATTTTTTCTTACTTTTAAAAAACCTCAGCTGTACGACTTTTGGGCACCATTCATTTTAAAATAGAAAGGATCTAACTTCAGCTAAAAAAATGAAAAAATACTGAAAGGGTGTACAGTTGTTAAAAATAAAAAACAGTTTGGTACAGCCGTCATTATCCTGAAAAGTAAGATAGGTATTCAGTGAGACACTAGCTTTAATCAACAAAAAGAAAATTTATTCATGATTTTAAAATAAAAGTTCTAACCTCCGCGGTTTTAAGGATTACAAAAAATTCTAGCCTAACAGGTAGTTATTATTATTATTGTCCCTAAATCAGACATTTAAATTCTAAAACCTGACTACCCCCGAAAGCGAAGAATCGTGATTTTCACTTCACCTTTTGTCAGTTCCAATTGCTATTAAGACACTACTTCGGGAATCGGTCTATTGATGAATGTTCTGGTAACTTACGGTTTTTATTTGGGCTCCTAGGCCTTCGATGGAACACAAAACCGATTACACTTTGTAGGAAACACTCAGAGCCCACTACGGCTTTACGTTAGAAAAAAACTTGTGCTTTACTTAGCTCTCATAATTGTTGCTATGAGCCTCTACTGCGGCTCGGTCGAAGTAAGCCTCGCTGCGGCTCGATGGAAATTCGCCTACTTGGCAGCTCGGTCGAAACAACCTACTTGGCGGCTCGGTGGAAATAAGCCTCTCTTCCTGTCCACCGGACTCTTAAATAATCCGTGGGCACTCTCTCGGTAATATGGCTACGCCGGAACCAAAACTGCGGATACAAATATTTGACCAATCCCGGCGTATCGAGAGATTCGGTCGCAAACCCGCACAGCACACTAATATACCGAACGGCTTGGAATTTCTGATTAATATACCGCTCGATACAAAAATGAAAAGAAGTACAATTTAAAGTGAAAAATCAGTAACATTACATGGTCTTAAAATCTAGGAAAAAATGAATGTTACATTTACCCCCTTCCAAAAAGAAATAGACTACACTAGTCTATTAAACTAAGGCTACTTATGAAAAGGTACAAAGTGGTACACTATCACTTACTACTAAGGTCAGAACTTAAAACAAAATTACAAACTTCGGACCTTACTACTAGACTTAATTTAATTAAGCACTAATATTAAGTACAATGAAAACCAAATGAAAATCTTTGCAAGTACACAAGAATCTTATAACTAGACTTAACTTAATTAAGCACTAAGGTTAAGTATATCAAAAAGTAAATAAAAATCCTTGCATGAACATAAGAAATACCTTTCTAAAGTAACAATCGCGGTCTTCTTATATAAAAGAATCAGCTCTGTTATTGTTACCAAAACAAAAAAAATTTTGTCTAGACTCTTGTCTAAATCAAAAAAAATGAACTGAAACAAAGTATGAACACCCCCCTTAAAATATTTTAAGGATTGTCTGAAAATTTTCTATATCAGCAAAAGAAATTTAGAAAAATTCTTAAATAAAGAAAAATAAAAAAAATGATTCTAGTGCAATCACTAACACTAAAAGGAAAAAGTCTTGTCAGACCATTTAGCACAAAGCCAAAAAAAATATCTGGATAAATATCCAGGCAAACGCTCGGGAAAAATCTCATCAATGCTCTAGCTCACAGCTAAGAGAACATTCTAAATCTAGTATCACTACTAGTCGCACTCGGAAAATAATCGCACTCTATAACGCAATGTCGACGTCCTAAGACATCCAGACATGCTAAAATCGCTAGGGAAAACTCTACATCGCGCAATGTCGACGTCCTGAGACATCCAGACATGCAAAAATCGCCAGGGAAAACGCTCTGGTTGATCGCCAGAAAACACGTCAGCTCATCGCCAACTAAACACTCTGGTATATCGCCAGAAAAAAAACCTCGGCTCCTCGCCAAGAAAACACTCTGTAAATAGCCCTCGACTACACAAAGTCCGCGTTCTTAAAGAACAACCTCGCCATTAACATAGTGAGCAGCTATAAAAGCTAACAATATCACTATAGGCACAGTGAATAGCTATAAAAGCTAAAATTCACCCTAAACACAGTGAATAGCTATAAAAGCTAAAATTCACCAAACTGAATGATCCTGCTTCAAAAAGCAATGTTCACTAAGAACAGAATGAATAGTCTGCGCACAACTAACATTTAAGGAAACATTCCCAATATAACTGTATGAGACAGCAAGTCTCGAAATAGGACCTCCCTAAAGTCATAGTCCTATATATAGGAGTCCATAAGCAAAACGACTCAAAATCACGCATTTTGAGCACATGCCCTCAGGCAACCAACATACCCTGAAATATATACAGAAATATATACAGAAATATATACAGGAGTTCAAATCCCAAACTCTTGGTTATGATAACTCCATATCGAGCTTGGTGAAAGCTCTTAGCAAAAGCTAATCAAATCTTCGGCACATCGCACCAAAGTGACAAATCTGCCTAGAAACATGAGCCAGAAAAAACGCCCTCCGTCATTCTTCAGGGTGGCTACACAGAGATATAAAATTTAACCAGCATTGCGCTTCTTCAAGTTGCATGAAGAACCCTCGTGTACTGGTCTCGCCCTAGAACAACAACGAAAAACATTCAATCCATCCCACATAACAGGAGACAAACACCTCACCACGATATACTGAAAGGTGGAGACAATAAAATACGGAAATGGTGACCCTGGAGTCCACCAACAAAAGGGAGTAGATTATAGCATCCACTAAACTAAAACGGTGTCTACCACACCACCATAAGTCAAAAAAATTAATCAATAGGGTGTTCCGAAGCACACTACTGCCAACAGCCTGTCACCACTAATAGGCTAATTGGAGCTGAGGTCGACTACAGTAGCTAGGCTCTCCTTTGGCTCAAATAGAAATAGCCATTGGGTAACAAAACCTCTAAAGGTCCCAAAGGTCAAACGTGCGCCCCCCATAGACTACCCTTCCAATCAGTCTGTTCCTCAGGAAGACTAACTCCCTGCCAAACGTCGTAACGGCATCTGTTAGCACCCGGTGCATCACAGCCTGTAAAAACAAATAACTCATGGGATACAACCTAAAAGGTTTACAAGGTTAACTTAACCAAGCTTCTAACGGAAATTTCCAAAAACGAAAATGAGCTTAAAAAGCTACATGAAGCAAAAATTTCTAAATTTTTCGGTGGCAACGCAACAAAACTTTTGAAAACGACAAGAGCTTTTCCAGCTTAATCAGAAGCAAGAAGAAAGCATCGTTGACAGCTAAAATATTCGATCATGGTGTTAATCGTCTCCCTAGACAATAGCCTCTAGAAGAAACTGCTACAGGTATCAGGCATAACCGTTTTCTGTCAGCCCAAACTTCTAGATTACCTCTTGGAAATCTAAAAATTCGGTTAGGAATCTTCCTTCACTGCGCTTAGCCTCTCTTGACAAGGTTCTCATCTCGGTATCAGATTTTGATCATTTCTTTGTGAAACGACTGTCTTACTCTGCTCTCATCTCTTGTAAATGATCAGCCTTTAGTTCTCCTGCAGGACTTCAATTTCCTATCAATTTGATAGTATACCGAAAAAACTCAACATACACCTATGAGTCTATGCAAAAAAATTTTTTTTAAAAAAATTAGTGACTCAAAGGTAACGTTTAAACGGCTCTGAAAAGAATAAAGTATACCCTCAGTTTGTCAATTCAGAAGAAGATCTAAATCAAAATAATCCAAGTCTTAGACTTACTGGATAAACCAAAATCAATTTACTCTTAATTGCACCCAACATATACCACTAAGGTAATAGAAATACACCCACTCGGGTAACAAACTTTGAAATTGCTCATAAAATCTTTTGACTCAACATCATACCACGCGAGCTCCATCTTGCGCTTGTCCTAACTCAAGATCACCTTGGATTGCCTCTAATCAAAATTTCGCTTCCAAGTGTCAAGAACTGGATATTATTTGGGGTCATAAGCAAATCAAATCCCGCGACCACCGACATACCAGTCTTATGAAATATCCTGAGTGTGACTCCTTCGCAAGCTCGCTAAAACTGAGTCGATGCTAAACATCAACCACAATCAACCTAAGTTTGGGATATGGCCAATACCCAAAACCTTAGCATTAAACAATAAAAGTAAGCTATTCTCTGCTCAACTTTTATAACAGTCAAAAAAAACGAGGTCGTCACCTCTACAGAGCAACATCAAAAAAAGTAAAGTAAAGCAATTAAGATAATGTAAATATAAATTATTCTTCTTCTGACAAACTTTCATTAGGGTTAGGTCCAGTGAATGGTTTTAAGTCTTTAATATGCCATCGTCCTACTTTAGTCCCATCTAAATTAACTAAACCATAAACTAAGTCTGAAATCTTTTTTCTTATCACGCAATGCACATACTTAGGTACCAACTTAGATGTGAATTTATCAGCTGCACTGGAAAGAATTTTATTTTTTCGCCAAACGTGATCACCTATATTAAAGGCAAAATCCCTTTTTCTAAGGTTGTAAGACTTACTGTTCCGTTCATAAGCCTTATGTATCCTACTACGCACGTCAGTGAAAATATCTTTTAAACCCTTTAAATTTTCGGCATACTCACCCCTGTTACCCGGAATTATTTCGCTGTCAACATTGACATCCAAATCTAAATTTTTATAATACGATCCAGATAGAGGTATATGTCTGCCGTAAACTAAGAAAGAAGGTGTGAACCCTGTTACTTCGTGTCTTGCGGTATTTATTGCTTGTTGAATTTTGGAAATATTGCCGTCCCAAGTGTCATGTGAATCAACGTAACTTCTTAAAGCGGTCCCGACTGTTCGGTTATTACGTTCAACAAAATTACATTGTGGAGAGTACACGGGATTAAAACGGATGTTAAAACCATAAGTTTCACTTAAGCTCTTAAAACTCTTAGAGGTAAACTGAGTACCGTTATCGCATATTAAGAGCGACGGAACACCGTGGATTAGAAAGACATCATTTTCCAAAATTCTCTCTATATATCCAGCTTTAGAGCTTTTCAAAGGAAATAGCATGGTATACTTTGTAAACCAGCAAGAAACCACGAGAAGCCATTTATTTCCCCTTTTTGAACGTGGGAATGGGCCTACTAGATCAGCTGCTATGACTTGGAAAGGGTAATTGACCGTTTTCTCTTTTCCCATCAGTCCCATAGGTAGTGTATTTGGAGATTTCTGCGCTCCACATACTTCACAAGTCCTCACAAACTTTAAGATATCAAAACGCATTTTTGGCCAATAATACTGTTCCTGAACCCTGTGAAGAGTTTTATAAAAACCAAAATGACCAGAAGTAGGAGGAGTATGACACATGTCTATAATTTCCTCTCTCTGTGGTTTAGGAACTAGTATTTTCCACTCGGGTACATTAACTTTTAAAGGCAACTGGTTTGGGATAAACTTGTACACGAAATCATTTTCCACTTTCCACTGCGGAAAATTTTCAGGAAATTCTTTAATTTGCTGCCGCAAATTATCGTACCATGGATCAATGCGATCTACATCAACTGTATCAATTCTTACGCCAATCTGTGCATTAAGACTGTTTTCGTCCGCTGTATGATCTGGGATTCTTGACAAAGCGTCAGGAATAACATTGTGGACTCCTTTTCTATGAATTAAATTAAATGTATGTTGTCTCAGCCTAATCGCCCAACGCGCTAGTTTGCCACTAGGGTTTTTAATAGAATTAAGCCACAATAAACTATAATGATCTGTTATGACCGTGAAAGGAACACCTTCTATGTAAGGTCGAAACTTTTCGATGTTAAAGAGTACTGCTAAACATTCTTTTTCAACAACCGAATAGTTACGTTCAGCCTTTGATAAAGTTCTACTGGCATACGCTATCACTCTTTCCTCACCATTGATTTTCTGTGTTAGGACGCCCCCTAAACCGGTATTAGAAGCATCACTAGAAATATAAAACTGTTGGGAAAAATCTGGTTGGGATAAAATGGGAGCTGAAACCAATAGCTCTTTAATCTTTATAAAAGATACTTCGGCTGCCTTTGTCCAATCTATCGATTGTCCTTTTTTTCGTCCTTTCAAAAGATCATTGATAGGCGACAACAGGGTAGAAAAATTCTCGATAAAACGTCTGTACCATGAACACATTCCTACGAAGCGCTTAACTTCCGTAGTATTAGTAGGTCTCGCATAATTAACCATGCTTGCTACTTTATCCGGATCGGTACGTAAGGAATTTGAGCCTACAGTATAGCCTAAAAACTTTAGAGAAGTTTTGAAAAAATCACATTTGCTCAAATTTATCGTCAGCCCGGCCTCTTTCAATTTATCTTTTACTTCTTTAAGTAAGCGAATATGCGATTCGAAGTCTTCCGATGTTACTAAAATATCATCGAGATAGGTAAAAATATGTGGCTCATATTTCGGGCCAAATATAGCGTCCACTAAACGTTGCTGAGTTTGAGCAGCGTTCTTTAGACCAAACGGCATAGTGACGAACTGAAATAGATCTCGGCCTACTACTGCAAAAGCGGTCTTTTCCTTAGAGGATTTGTCCAAAGGAATTTGCCAGAATGCCTTTCTAAGATCTATCGAGGATACATACTTAGCATTCCTGAGTGATGTCAAAATTCTATCGATGTTCGGTAATGGATAGTTATCAAATTTGCTGACCTCGTTGAGCTTTCTTCCGTCAAAGCATAGGCGATACTGTCCATCGGCCTTTTTCACCAATAAGATTGGAGAACACCAAGGACTGTTTGATTCTTCAATCACTCCGAGTTTCAACATTTCGTCTAACTCTTTATTTAATACTTTTGACATATACGGAGACATGGCGAAGGGCCTTGTCTTTACAGGACTGGCATCAGCCGTATCTATAGACCTGGTGATCTTATTCGTTCGGCCTAACCTATCTTTACTACTTATTTCTTTGAAAGAGCTTATTACGTTTTCTGCGTTTAAGCGTTCCGTCCGCGAGAGATCATCTAGGGTACATAGACGCGAGAAAAGGCTTTCTAAAGAACTTTCTGAATAACAATCTTTAAAACTTGTATGAGAATTGACTTCTAGGGACTGTGGATACCACGAATTATCTTTAAAATTTACTAAAATTCCGAATTTTTGTGCAAAATCACATCCTAAAACCAAAGTATGTGATAGAGAAGGTACTACTAGAGCAGAGATTACTAAACAATGACCATTGCAGACTAGCGGCAACTCAACCGTACCTAAAACTTTTAGACGGCTGCCATCTGCAGTGGTAACACTTCTATTTTTGACATGGCATATTTTTATACTTAAACGACTTAAAATTTTAATACCATTCTGACCTACAACGGAGGCATTTGCACCAGAGTCAAATAAAGCCGAGAAATGGGCACCTAATAGATTTATCTTGATATGCGGTCTGTTATCTGAATATTTATGCACGAATAAAGGAGACATGTGACCATTTGGAGAAGCAGGAGTTTTAACTTGAGAAGGAGAATTTTTATTAGACTTTAAAAAATCAGAAACTTTTTGTAACCATTCAGTCCAATCTGATCTATTGGAATATTTTTGTTCGTCCGTGTTTCTAGAACGTTTTGGATTAGGGGCTTTACTGCGAACATGAGCTTGTGACTTAGCCGAATGATTAGAGGCTTTTTTGTTGGACTTAGGGTATCCGCCTCGGTAATATACCGTCCTTACTCGTTTTTTGTACATTTGGGGCATGATGTTAGTCTCACACCAGTTGTTCCACATTTGAAACAAAATACCCTCTTCGGTGCTGTACAATTTTGGTAAGTGTGATTCGGACCTGTGCAATTCCAACAAGTGAAAATTGCCTTAGGTGAGACCGACTTGTCGTTCACTTTAGCTGCAGTGTCGCTAATTTTAGAATCATTATCTTTTCTTTTACCCGTTTTCTGGTTACTCCTAGAGTTCCGATTTACATTCCCAACTTTATTTGTCGAGACTCCACTTCGGCCATTTGGATTATACTCTACTTGATGTATATTAGTTTCGCCTTTTGGTCTGCTCTTTTCCAACAAATAATCGGACTCTTCAAGTTTTCTACATAACCCGGCGAGTTCGGCTACCGAATTAATATCTAGTAGAGCTAACCGATTGACGAAGCTAGGCAGAATATTCCTCCGTATAAATTTAACTTTGGTACTTTCCAAAGGCTTGGTGGACAACCTACCAAATAAAGATTCCATGTGGGCAATAAAAATCACAGTGGACTCATTCTTCTTTTGTCGCCTCCTCTTTATTTCCGACCACAATTCTTCATCATCATCACAGTGCAAGAAGTCCTTCTTTAGCCTATCTACCAAGGAATGCCAGTCGTTGACACTTGATTTTATGCTTCTAAACCAAATGAAGGCATCGCCAGTGAAAAATTCAACAGCAGAGCTGAAAAGTTCATCTTCCGATACTTTCCTAGCTTGAGCTATTTCAGTCAGCCTCTCCAAAAAAGGATAGAGTCTCTTTGAGTCTCCATTAAATTTCAATTGCCATTCGCTGACAGGAATATTTCTGGCTGCGCAATTCACGATTGGAGCTGGTACATTTATGACTGGGGTTGTAATAGGCAACTGTGGTAACTCATGACCAGGAGCTATCTTTTCTGCAAGATTTGCTTCCATGAGTACACATGTAGCTATTGTTTCTTGAACATATTTGGAAAACTTCGACGCTTCCTCTTCGTCATCCGGCATGGGAATTCTTTGTACGCGACCCGCTACATGCGATAAACGTGACTTAACCCGGTGTACAAGTGAATCATTTGGATCGCCGTCATAACTATCGATTAAGCTTTGGATAGAATTTAAACTCTTTTCGATACCAGCCGTTTCCTCTTTAATAGACAGAGTGTCATCCCCTATCTTTATCGTTTTTCCGGGCTCATTAATTTCTTTACTTAAGATCCTCGTTAGAATCTTTCTTTTATCCGCGACCGGACGTTCTGAGAAAGTACGACGGATTTTCAGTTCATAGTCTAATTCATATTCCAGTAGGTGATTGACTTTAAAATTGAAGGCTTCCATGATAAATGTATTTAGATTATAAAATTTAAAAGAATTGTTAAAAAAGTCGTAAAAATATTTTTCCTGTGCTCCCAATAGTCAAAATAAAAAATATGTAAAGGCACTTAAAATATGTAGACTTCTTTACCAAACATTTAAAATATCTTCAACAATTTCAAAAAAAAATTTCTAAGTATTGCCTTGTATTAAAATTCTTTTACCAAATATGTTAAGAATTTTCAACAAAAAATCTCCAAATACCGTTTCGTATCAGCAAAGTATTTTTAATATTCATGCAAAACAGCGATGAGAAAAAAAGTACAGTTTTTTCTTCGGTTCCGCAAAATAAATCTAACACTGCAAAAAGTAAAGTAAACCAGCACATCTGCTAATCTGAACTATAAAAGTAGCTTTTAAGAAAAAAGTAGGAATCTCTTATCTTTGAGTCGATTAACAAAATTCAAATATCTATACTACCATCAGATAAATTGAAATAAATAATTCTACAAATTTCCTGCTTTTGTCTTATTGCTATAGTGTAGTTTCGTTTAATAAATGTTATGAAATAAAAATATCTGAAGAGTTAGAGCTTTTGCTTTGTTCGATAGCTAGTACACTGAACCCTTTAAAAAATAAAATTCCAAAAGCCCCGCGTTGACAGCGTCATTTTGTAAGGTGTGAACTTACCCGCTTTTTGAGGCGTTGTGAAAAGTTGTTTTTCCCACGCTTGGGTGCAATTTTCTTGCAACCTCTTTTTAATTTCTGATAATGAATTGAGTGGATCCTGATTTTAAAGAACTAAAGAAATTAAACACACACTAGCTCAGTTTTCCTTGGTAGAGAGATATGGGTAAGAGATAATTTTTGTACGTCTTTTTGGATTTATTTTTTCTTACTTTTAAAAAACCTCAGCTGTACGACTTTTGGGCACCATTCATTTTAAAATAGAAAGGATCTAACTTCAGCTAAAAAAATGAAAAAATACTGAAAGGGTGTACAGTTGTTAAAAATAAAAAACAGTTTGGTACAGCCGTCATTATCCTGAAAAGTAAGATAGGTATTCAGTGAGACACTAGCTTTAATCAACAAAAAGAAAATTTATTCATGATTTTAAAATAAAAGTTCTAACCTCCGCGGTTTTAAGGATTACCAAAAAATTCTAGCCTAACAGGTAGTTATTATTATTATTGTCCCTAAATCAGACATTCAAATTCTAAAACCTGACTACCCCCGAAAGCGAAGAATCGTGATTTTCACTTCACCTTTTGTCAGTTCCAATTGCTATTAAGACACTACTTCGGGAATCGGTCTATTGATGAATGTTCTGGTAACTTACGGTTTTTATTTGGGCTCCTAGGCCTTCGATGGAACACAAAACCGATTACACTTTGTAGGAAACACTCAGAGCCCACTACGGCTTTACGTTAGAAAAAAACTTGTGCTTTACTTAGCTCTCATATTTTGTTGCTATGAGCCTCTACTGCGGCTCGGTCGAAGTAAGCCTCGCTGCGGCTCGATGGAAATTCGCCTACTTGGCAGCTCGGTCGAAACAACCTACTTGGCGGCTCGGTGGAAATAAGCCTCTCTTCCTGTCCACCGGACTCTTAAATAATCCGTGGGCACTCTCTCGGTAATATGGCTACGCCGGAACCAAAACTGCGGATACAAATATTTGACCAATCCCGGCGTATCGAGAGATTCGGTCGCAAACCCGCACAGCACACTAATATACCGAACGGCTTGGAATTTCTGATTAATATACCGCTCGATACAAAAATGAAAAGAAGTACAATTTAAAGTGAAAAATCAGTAACATTACATGGTCTTAAAATCTAGGAAAAAATGAATGTTACAATATATATATATATATATATATATATATATATATATATATATATATATATATATATATATACACGTATATATATTATCAATATAAATAAAATGCAGTACAACACTTATATACAAATTTCAGAAAACGTTTTTACCTATTTATTCAACATTTTATACAAAAATTTACCTTGTTTTTCCCGTACCCATTTCTACAAGAAAATTCAATTTCCTCTATGCGGAACATGCCCCGCGGGAACTTCCTTCTCTTCGCTGGCAGAAGCTTTCCTGTTAAGGAAATATGATGTTATATGCTTTAAATAACCTAAATCACTTCATTCACCGACCTAAATAGAAGTAATCGTGTTTTACACAAGAAATTTGGTTATTATAATATTATTATTACCAAATAAGGTACCTTTGTTTTAGTACATATGCAAGTATAAAGAATATTTAAGGCGGAAGTATTTACATACAACATACAAGCCCCCAAAAATTGGTTAACCAGAAGACAGCAAACTCCGTATGCCATTTTGAAAATTGGAATGTTTGTATCATTATGGGTATAACTAAAAAATGATTATAGATTACTAAATTTGGAAAAGAATGAATACATATGAATTAAGAACATATATATAACTGTTATAACAGGAAACACGACTATTTTTTAAATTTTTTTTTATGGGTCTAGCACACGTGCTGCAGGGAAGTCCCTAAAGCGCTCCAGGAGCGGCATGAGTGCGGAAAAAGCGATTCACGTTGTTCTTGAATCGCTGTAAATTGTACTCGGTGGGAAACACAGCGCTGGGCAAATTATTCCAAAGGGATGACGTTCTCCATATAAAAGATTGCTTGAAAAGCGACTAGAGCAAGAATAAACTCCAATAAACCATATATTCGTCGAATAAATAGTAAATTATAGTTTATTTGCAATTATATTCAAGATGTTCCCTTGCAAACATGTAATTCTAAAATAAGTTGTTTTTGACACTAAAAAATAACTTAATCCATACATTGCAACTCGATACTGTAAATGGTAGGTAATTTATGGTAAGATATTATTTAATATCAAAAAAGTTAAACAGAGCACTAGCCTTAGTAATTTATAAAACTAAAACCTGACATTTTCCACTTCTATGAAAAATGAAAATAATGAAGAAATAACACTAAAAAATATATCTAACACGATATTTATGAAACAACTACGCCTTATCTTTTTTTCCTACTTTTTAAATGGCATTTTTTGATCATAAATAATTAATAATAACGAAAAAAATACACAATTTTCAGATTACTGATTGCACCGAATACGCATTGATATTTCATAGTTCTTAGTCTCAGTTAAACTCACAACTTTTCACGAAGATTCACCAGATTGGCAAGACAAATAGTTTTTTTTTATATCAGATAAATTATCAAACGTAATGCACTCGTGATAATTTTCGCTCAATCTACACTTTATAGAGAATTTTCCAGAAGTTTTTTGATCAGTACTCTTAGAGATAGAATGGCGATTTTGGGCCATTTTTTTTAAATAATATAAAGAAAAGTTTGCGCTAGTTTTACATCATGTATATTTTTGAACTCGTGTTTTTACAAGCTATCATTTGACACCCCACTAGATGACCTTACAACATTTTTTTTTCACATCCGATCCCCAAAACTAACCCCCTATAACAAAATTTAACTTTTAGAATTACACGGCTCTGATTGGGCCATCAATTTCTATATTTGTGCTAAATTATAAGTTTCTATGTCAAATAGTTTCGGGGAAAATCGGCTGTTATAGACAGACAGACAGAAACCGAAGTATTCTGTACGGAACACTAAAAATGATCCTCACTCCATTCACCCCCTGCTTGTCAAGCGATATCATCCAAAAACTATAGGTAAATCAAGTATTATATGTGAACCTAATTTGAAATCGATATCTCTTTTTGGTCGGAAATTATCGTACCAACAGACAAACAAGCCGACAAATAGAGTAACGGAAATGGTGGACTATGTTTTTCGTATTCTAGAACCCTTGAGTGTGAAAAAATGCATAATCTCGGAATGTGATTTTTCGTAAAAGGGGACGACGATGTTAGTTTCTTTTAGAATTAATGTAATTATGTTAAATCGTTATTTCTTAAAATCGAGTCAGTCCTAGAGGTCCGAAATCAATCCTTAACACCCTCCTACGACCAGTCACCACTAGAAAAATTTAAGCTATTTAAGTTATTATGCACTAATACAATAAACTCGGAAGATTTATTAGCACAGTGGTAAAGTACTTGCCCGAAAAGTCAAGGTCCTAGATTCAAATCAAAGTTGAAATAATAATTTTCTTTAAGTTTTAAAAAGTCAACCAATATCACTATAATGTATCTGCTACGTGAAATATGTTCATTATTAGAGAAGATTTCAAATAAAACAACCCAATTTCAGCATTCAAAAAGAAGACTTCAATATTATTTGTATATTTTCTACACGTTTCGCCAATAGATTTAGGGAATTTTCAACCTTAAAGGATACATAAAAGGTTTTTTTGGTTTCTGTATTTGCTGTTATTTCAAAGTTCTTATAACACACAGCAGCGGTGCTCAAACTTGAACTGCTGGCGATCTACCTCAATATTGTTAGACTACGATCGATCGACTCTAAGAGGCTGCAAGTAAGTGTGATGCAGGATTGTCGTCTAGGTAGGGTGTATCGTGGCATAGATATTAGTTTTCCGCACAATATGCATTTTTTTAGTCAAGGTAAGTGTAGGTCTGCTCTAAAATGTCAATGAAAAAACTCATAATTATTCAAAATTGCGAGTTTATTGGTTCTTACAAAACAAACGAGTTCTAGTGTCTAAACTTAACTAAAGAGTGACTTTGGATGTTGAAGCGTGGCACTGCATGTCCTCAGCATACTTCTCATAAGATGGTACGTAATTACCGAGTGCTAATCGCAAGCATGATGACATATGTTCGTCAGTTAGTCGATTGCGATATTTTGACTTAATTATCTTCATTTCAGAAACTGCAGACTCGCACAAGTAAGTTGACCCAAACATTGCCGTCAGTTGAAGGGCGATTTGCCTTAGATTCGGATATTTATCTTGAGATATAAAACACCAGAATTTTGTATCAGATGCTGTGGCTTTGAGATGTATATCTGATATAATCTGCACTAACTCATTTTCAACAGAACATGAGTCCATGTTAAACTGACTTGACTTCCTCAATGTTTTTTACACGAAAAAGGATAAGTCATAAATGATGCGATATTTGCCAATTTACTGAAATCATAAAAACGTATTTCGAATTGGCCCAAAATTTTTGATAATTCTGCCTCATAAATATCATAATTCAACTGAGGAATCCTTTCTTTCAAAGACGGAAAATTTTTCAGATCCTTTCTTCTCAGTTGATCTATCATAAGTTGCAATTTACTTTTGAATGCGTTTATTGCGCTAATCATCTCAATAATAGTTTTTCCTTTACCTTGAAGATCCAAATTAATGGTATTTAAACGCATTGTGATGTCTGTCAAAAATGCCAAAACAGCCATTTTCCGTTTTTCAGCATCTGGGTGTCATCACCTCTTTCGTCCAGAAAAGCTGTTATTTCGGGCAATAATTCTTGAAACCTTTCTAGGAATTGTCCGTGACTCAACCACCTGACGTCCGTGTGAAGAACTAAATCAGTGTGTTCAGCTTAGATAGCAGCACTATCTTCCAATTGCAATTTAAAGAGCCGTCGTTGCAAGCTACGTGCACGGATAGAATTCACAATTTTTATTGCAATGCCCATAATCTCCTCCATGTTTAAAACTTTTGAACACAAAACTTGTAGATGTATAATGAAATGGAAGGAGAAAAATGAAAGGAAATCAACATTAGCTCGACACAATACCACAAAACCGTTTTTGTTTCCAGTCATTGCTGGTGCTCCATCGGTTGTAATGCACACTAGTTTATATATTGGTAGCTTGTAGTTTGTTACAAAATTGAAGAAAACCTCATATATATCTTCGCCACGGGTCTTTCCTTTTAGAGGAATCATTGTCAAAAACCTTCCTTAGCCGACATGTCATTGAATACCATTCGAATAAAAATACACAGCTGAGCAGTGTCTGTCATATCGGTGGATTCGTCGAACTGTAAAGAAAAGTATGTACATTCCATGATATCATGTTTTAGTTTATCTGCCATGTCCTTCCTGACTCATGACTTCAACACGCCTTGTGACAGTCGGACGAGATAACTGAAGTTCTCTAATAACAGACATAATCTCTGTTTTATTTTTAAAATCTCCAAATAAAGTCTCACCCGCTTCAATAAATGCTTCCTTCACAACCAATCCATCATCAAATGGTTTCTTGTGTTTCGCCAATATATCAGATATTTTAAATGACGCGATCGTTGCAGCTTTTGATTGTTTGGCTGGTCTTGTGAACATGGTTTGTTCTTTTTTCAAACAAGTTATCAAATCACGTACTTTTCGTTTTCTTAATTCACTCTGTGACGGAAAATCCTTTTCATAGTTTTTATGAACCGTTTTATGATGCCTTTCTAAGTTCCCATGTTTAGGTATTGCAACTGACGCACGGCAAATGAGACAAATGCACTTATCCTTTACCATACAAAAGAAAAATTCTTCCTCCCAATCGTTATTAAAATGATAAGTTTTACTTTTCTTCGCCGCACTTATTTTGGACTATTTATTAATAAACTTTGTATCGATGTATCGCCTTCAAGTTACAACTCTGACTCCTATTCCTGCAGGCGCAACATTTATATCGGCGCGAACAAAGTCTCGAATGTTCCCGTCAAACACGCCGCCCGATGTTTCTAGAAAAATCGGCGGGAATCAAAAACGCGGCATTTCTTTGACAAGGACCGCGCGTTCCTTTGATAAAGCCGCCTTTTGCCGCTAGCAGGGGGTTATTACGATAAAAGAAAGTGATGAGGGGGTTATTCTGGCCTAATTGTGGATCGAATAAATTTTAGTAGTTTATTCTTTACATTTTGTTTTAGTTACCTAAAACAAAATCTGTGAATAGTTCTGTGTCGGAATTTTTTTCTCGAGATCGACTCAAAGAGCACTCGCGATCGACCGTTTAAGCACCCCTGACATACAGATATCAAAACAAAGTGGTTACCTGTTTTCTCCGTGAAATCTTTGCAAAATTTAACTAATACATCATAACTTTTGTACTCAATACTTATTTCTAGACGGACTGATTGGACAGTCAACATACAACTATTCACCTTGTAATAAATAGTAGCAAGGTGTTCTAAAACTAGTTTATTATATTATAATAGACGAATTCTGCGATCAGATAACGATGAATTCGCTATTATATTATTACTTTTTCAACCAAGTATTTGTAACAAATGTTTTAAATGATAGGTACTTAATTTTTGCTACATTTACTTATAACATAACTATAAAGAATTCTGCTAGTTCAGGTTGATGTTTGTTGACTCTTGCTCTAAATGTAAATGTTTCTTTAGAAATTAAATCTTTAAATACTTTCACCACTTTGTAAGCATATACATAGATAGTGAAAATTTTAGTACTTATTTCCTGTGGAAAACGTTTTATTTTTCAGTTTTCCAGAATTTATATTGTGTGTTCTGTTGAGTATATTTGAAAATTTTCAACTGCTATTTGTATACATAGTGATGAAAAATTATAACCTAGATCTCTTCACACGTAGTGTTATTTGTGAAGCTATAATAAAAGTTTAATAAGTTTTTAAACGAGGATGTAGTAATTATAAGAATTAAGCAAAGATTCAGTTACCGATAATGTATTGTCATTTTCGTTTAGTGAATAATTCCTGTTAAAAGATTGTAATTAAAATTTACAGACGTTTAAGTTTGTAACATCAGGCCCTTATGTTAAAATAAAAAATTCTATTAATTTGTTAGAACCCAATAAAACAATTCTGGTTTTAAGCAGTCCAATACAGCAACTGTCCTGGTCCGAGTCATTTATTCTCGACTGTTTTACATCGTTATATAGCGATTATACGAGAGTGGATTGAAAAGTCCTTTAAGAAACAATGTAAATAACATTTTTTGCACTAACACAATGTTTTGAACTGTGCCCAATTTATTATCACCAAGCCAATTTGTGAGGTTAGGAAACAAAACAAAGTCACTTGGAGCCAATACGGTGGGTGGGGAACTATTTTAAAGTTCTTTGCTTGCAACGGCTGATGTGTGAGATAGCGCATT
>CM032455.1:58809782-58901891 GCA_019049505.1 Pachyrhynchus sulphureomaculatus | reverse complement strand
AATTTTATTAGCAGGTAAATCTTATTTTAGAAAAGCAAATAACAATAACAAAGTGGTAACCCATAAGAAAAAAAACCGGTCAAGTGCAAGTTGAACTTGCGCAATTAGTGTTTGGTACGTTGATTGCTTTTAAAATAAAAAATTTTGTTACAGGGGTATAAAATGATCAGTGACTTCACAAAACACACCCCAAGTGAGTTTTCAACAAAGTTTGTTTCCAATCTTTACTGAAATCTGATGACCTTAAAATTTTTGTTTTTTTTATATACCAGATAAATTATTAAAGGTAATGCACTCGTGATAATTTTCGTTCAATCTACACCCCGTGGGGAATATTCTAGAATTTTTTCAAAATTTTTTGGTAAGTACTTTCCGAGATAAGGCGGGGGGACAGCGATTTTTCGCGATTTTTTAAAAACAATACAGAGAAACGTGCACAAAACTATTACATTATATATATATTTTTGACTTTCATTTGACACCACACTCGATGACCTAGTAAGAAATTTTTTTTTCACTTCCGATTTTACACCCCAAAACTAACCCCTTAAGTCAAAATTTAACTCTCAAAACTACATGGCTCTGATGAGGCCATCAATTCCTATATTATTACCAAATTTCAAATTTCTATGTCAAAGAGTTTCGGAGAAAAAAGGGTGTGACAGACAGACACCGAAGTGATTTTATAAGTGTTCCGTACGGACACTAAAAAGGTTTTTCCCTTGGCGCTGTAATATGTAGATAATTTTGAACTAGCATACTCTAAAGTTTTGAAATGTTTATACCCACTTAAGAAATAAGATCTGCTGCTTAAATATTTTGTCAGCATTGTTTATTTAAATTTCGTAAAAATTTGGTTTAGACTACCTGGACAATTTGGACAAATGACCTCTTCTTTAATAGATCCGACAAGCTGTGTTCATTAACTAAAGTAGGTGTTTCCATCTACTAGAGGGCGAAATATGGGTGGTCAAAATTAGGGTAGGCTGGACCTTTACGCCGGATTGCATATAAGTAAGGCATAAAATAAACTCACCTAGTGGGAGATAAGCCGAGACAAGCCTAGATAATGAGAGTTATGGTGAGATAATGTACCTCATGTAGCTTAAACTAACTTAAACTAGTCTAGACGAACTAGACCTAACATAAGTCTGGTAAGTCAGTCCTGGATTGGATATAGTCAAAATATAATGTAAAATAAGCTGAGTAAGCTTACTAGGATGAGCACATGCTTTGCGCCGGGTTGACCATACAATTAAAATTTGACGATTAGCGCGTAATTAGATATAACCAGTGATACAACCAAGGGAGAGCTAGGAGGCATATACATTCCTTCCTCCGTAGAAAATTAGGGCTTTCTATTTAGGAAAATGTCTAAGCTCTTAAAGTTCTGTTGTCAAAAAGCCTGTGGTAATAAATTTTTAAACTTACAAAACACACAGAAAAAGGACATTTTTACAAGTTATAATGGTCTAAAACACATTTTTACAAGATTCGAAAATATTCTAAGTCAATCATGTTTAAAACAAATATTTACTATCTAAATATTTGTTCAATTATAAATAGTTAAAATAAAATTATTTTGTCTTCGGGACCTATCCGTTGGTCACCAGTCATTATAATAGTTCTGATTTCACCGAATTGATGTTTCATAGCTCTTGGTTTCGGTTGAATTTCCAACTTTCCAAACCTTCACGATTCTGTCAAGCCACATATTTTTTATAGAAGAAAAATTACCAAATCACTAGTGATAATTTTCGCTCAATCTACACCATATTTAGACCATTCCAGGATTTTTTGAAAATTTTTTGATTAGTGCTTTTCGAGGTAGGATGGGGGAGCATTTTTTTTAAATATATTTTTGAACTCATATTTCACATGCTTTCATTTAACACTCCACACTCGATGCCCTGGTAACTTTTTTTTTTACTTTCGGTTTCACCTACCAAAACTAACCCGTTTAGTCAAAATTTAACTTTCAAAATTACACGACTCTGATTGGACCATCAATTCCTATATTTGTGCACAATTTCAACTTTCTGTGTCAAATAGTTTCGGAGAAAAAAATCGGGTATGACAGACGGACAGGCGGACAGACGGATAGACACCGAACTCATTCCGTAAGTGTTCCGTACGGAACACTAATTATTAAACATAAACAACTTTGGGAAAATAATGTCAAAAACGTTGTCATCACAGCAATTCTGCAAGGGAATCAAATGTTTCGTTTACGATAAACATATAAAAAATGTATGACTCCTTTAAAGCCAAATCAGTATTTCCTCCAGGTCTCTATTTCCCGGTGGTATCTTATTTGAGTTTTACATTAACTGTTTCCCGGGTTTCGAGTATATTAAAAATAGCGTAAAAATATAACAATGCTTTCTTCACAATTATGTTTGAAATTATTTTAAATCATATAAACTTTTAATGCAAGTAAACATCTCTAAACTTTCCTTTTTTTCGGTCCATATCAGAAAAGTATTATCTTGTTTGTTGACTCTGTTATATTTCACGTCTCTCGAAGATTTTGGAAAAGATCCAATTTTTCATCGTATTTATTTAAAGAAAATATTCATTTATTTTATCTCGTCGAGAAAAGCTAAAGTAAAAAGTAATGTAGGAATCTAATATAAAAAATATCGTAACGCTAAAATATCGAATTATTATATTTTTTATAATTTAAATTAGATTATTGGTTCAGACAAAAATACAGAGTTGATCTACAAAGAAAAATTTTCTTAGCTACCGGAGTATTAAGTTATCCACACATCTATAAAGGAGAACTTACAGAACTTAAAAAAAAAAACTATTATATCATCTGCAATTAGTCCAGCGTATCATGAATTCTTCTATTTCTTAAAAAAATCTCTTGTACGTGTTAAAAAACAGATATTTGAACAAAAAGAAATCGCAGGACGTTAAATTAGAGCTATAGGGTAGATAGTATAACTCGGTAAAACCACAGCTTTTGGTAATGGTTTGAACTCTGCGAGTCTTGTTACCTCCGTAACAGCAAAGTTTTGGTTTGGTTCGCCAAATAAACAAAACCCATATGAACCCAACAGATCAACTCCTACTTCACAGGAGCATCCCACAAAAGCACTCAAGTTTGTTTGTCTGTTTTTCTGTTGGGCAGGGCGCATCGACAGCTAAGATCATTTAGCGCCCAAGCACTCAAGTCTTGTTTCCTGTGATAATTCGCGAAAAATAACTTTTATGGTTCTCTAATACGGCAACTTTTTTTCTTCGTCGGTTTCTACACAATCTTTAATACTAAAGTTTCGGATATTTTGCTTCTTTAGCAAGCACTGGGCTCTCTTTGGGTCCATATAACAGAAGTAGATTCACAACAAGTCCGATCGTTTCCTCAGTTCTGATCTAAGGTCGCTCTGAATTGAGTCTCGAGCCATAGAAGCTCTTTGGACCAAAATTTTGTTAATAAAATAAAATGGGCAGTCATTAACCCACATCTACGCTCCAAATTACTTTTACCCATTTTTGGGAAGAAAAAACGTATTGTATTGTTTGAAGTTGAAGGATGTCAAAACGTATTTTTAGTTTTTTATGGTTAAGCGGAGGCCCAAAGTTGCATCGATGAGCGAAGAGCTAGAATCGATTACGATAACACAATGCATCTCCAAGGATGTTTCAAGGACTTCCGAGATTAGAACACCGAATGAGTTCAGTAGTACAACTGAAGCCATGACAACTCTCGTTGCAAAAAGCTGCTAATTTAGGAAAGGTAGGCAGCAACATATAGCCAAATTGATTAAATTTAAAAGAGCATGAAATAAGTAAAAAAACTGTAAAAATATTAAAACTCTAAAGCCTATTATCTCAAAAACTCTCCATTTCCCGGTTTATGTTTACGAAATATTTTTATTGGAATTGAGTAAGAGTAACGCTATGAAGTTTGGTCACGATCTTAATTAAGGATATTATCTCATCAAATTAATAACTTTATTTCAGAATATGTGTATTTTGGAACGTTTAGTTGACTAGAATGAAAATAAAAGGAACAAGAGCCCTGTACCCCTCAAAAATTTGAACTTTACGTAGACTCCTTGCGTCAATATTTGAAATAGGGCTGAAACTATTAACGATTACTAGCAAAATACACATTTCAGTGGGTTTTGTTTTACTCTATAATATTTTCAGTATTTTTTACATTCTAAGGATTTACCAAGTGTACAAGTATGAAATTCGGATTTTTTTTCTAAAAAAAACATGTTAAATTCGGACGAATAAATTTTTCACATCTTTGTGGCAATGTGAATACCACGCCAGTAAAAATCTTCCCCTTTTGCTGCGAACCATTCATTGAGCCATTTTTTCACATCTTCGTACGAATCAAAGCGCTGCTCAGCAAGTGCGTGACCCATCGATGCAAACAACGGAAGGAGCCAAGTCTGGTGAGTAAGCTGCATGGGGTAAAACTTCCCAGCTGAGTGCTTCCAACGTGTCGCGAACTGGTTTTGCCGTATGTGATGGAGCATTGCCATGAAGAAAAATGACTTTGTGTTCCTCTTTCGGTATTCTGCCCTTTTTTCAAGCAGCGAACGGTTCAAATCGGTCAATTGTTGTTGGTAACGTTTAGTAATAACCGTTTCCCCAGATTTTAACAGCTCATAATAGACCACGCCCCTCTGGTCCCACCAAACACAGAGCATCGTCTTTCTGCCAAAGCGATTCGGTCTTGCGGTCGATGTAGATGGTGCGCCGGGGTCTACCCATGATTTTTTACGCTTGGGATTCTCAAAATAAATTCACTTTTCATCCCCTCTAACTATACGATGCAAAAACGAATTCCTTTTGTACCGACTGAACAAAATGTCACACGTGTTTTTGCGCTTTTCCATTTGCCTGTCATTCAACTCATGTGGTACCCACCTACCGGTGTTCTGGATCTTTCCCATCTCTCGTAGCCAATTGGAAACAGCTTGTTGACTAACACCCAGTTGCTCGGCGAGTTGTTTTTGTGTTTGCGAATCATCTTCGTCCAACAATGCTTGCAATTCCACCTCTTCGTATTTTTTCGGCGGTTTTCCACGTTCCTTGTCTGCAACATCGAAGTCATCACTTTTGAAACGCCGAAACCATCGTTCACATGTATCTTGCGATGGAGTATGTTCACCATAAGCTTCTGGAAGTAATCGGTATGATTCAACAGCAGTTTTCTTCAAATGAAAACAAAAAAATTAATGCTGTCCGCGAATGTTCTTTGTTCGGTATAAATTTCGACATATTGAACACAACAACACAACACTATGCACACACTTTTCCAATTTATCACTCATGCGCGTCTGACACTTGTTGATGACACAACACAATGGCGCAGCGTCAAATCTTTGTAGCACATACTGCATCTGTTGTCTGAAATCCGCATTTCATACTTGTACACCTGGTAGTTGCCCATAAGCATATTTACTTTCAGTTATTTTAAGATTAAAAAGGAAAAAAAGCTCAAAATATAAACAGATAGCTTTTTCGTACTAAAGCGTGAAATAAATTGTGCCACTACTCAGTATATATCACCACTACACCAAACACTTTATTTTTGCACTCGACGCGCGTGTCGCTTACTATGTTAGCTTCATCAGAAGCGCTCATTGACGACTGAATCGTCAATCATCGCTCCTGATGAAGCTAACATGGTTAGCGAAACGCGCGTCGAACGCAAAAATAAAGTGTTTGATGTAGTGGTGATTTATACGGAGATTCCACATTCCCAACTTAATAGATTGTGCCAATTTTTATATTACTGTCTACGGATTAAGAAATTCAACAAGTCTTCCTGTCCTAAATCTCTAATAACTACCATTTTCGTCTAGTAATAAACTACTATTATTAGCATCACACCCATCTATATAGCGATGAGTTCAAGTTCCAGAAAAAGGATCAGCAATTATGCTTGATGAAACAAAAAATTTATTTCCTTTATACCCTCACTTCATAAAAGTATGAGACTGGTTAAAAATTCGAAATTAAATTATAAATACCTAATTTCGAAATCTCTCCTTTTCTTCGGTAGAGCACATTACCGATCTCCTATATACTGGCTTCCTTAAAAACTTATCGTTCTCATTACTTTGAGTTCCTAGCCACTTTTGCATGGATGGAAATGAATAAGTTGATCTAATTTTATTTTATGGGCCTAGCACACGTGCTGCAGGGAAATCCCTAAACGCTACAGGAGCGACACATGTGCGGAAAAAGCGATTCACATTGGTTTGAATCGCTGTAAATTGTATTCGGTCGGAAACACAGTCCTGTGCAACTTATTACAAAGGGATGAGGTAACAAGCTGAACCTCATACGGATGTGTTATCGTCTATGTCTAGCATGCACCACTCCGAGATGAATTAGGCAGGCTACATCCATCGAAAATTTTTCATGAAAATACTTGTAGAATAGAGAACCGTGCTTCGAAGTTCCAATGAATCAAGTTTGCTGGCCAGTCCCTGTCTCCAATCAGGCGAACAGCTTTCTTCTGAATAGAATCCAACAAATGCAGTGTATGTTTAGGAGCGGAGCCCCTAACATGGGAGCAGTGTTTCATCGTTGGTCGAATTTAAGCTTTGTACAGAATTAACAGTTGTCGTGTGTAAAGCTTTCAAGTTCGAAATAATATTCTCAGCTTTTGAGAAGGTCTCTTTGCTCTGCTTGTAACATGTTCATGCTAAGGCATATTTACTCCCAAATTAACGCTTCGCAAATTAAGTGACGATGCTAAAAGAATGGAGTTCCCGACATAACTATGGCGGGTTCAGCAACGTTAGCTTTTTTTAGAAAAAAACTGCTTCCTAGATTTTTGTAGCATTAAATTCTATTACTCCAAGATAGAATTTCTTCCAGGTCAGGTTAAGTTAAACGACCTCCTGCTGTCTGCGGATATTTGCGTGTGTAGCTGATGTTCGAGCATTCAAAGTGAATGATGAGATAATCGTACTGTCATTTGCAAAGGTGTAGATTGGATTCCTGGTCCTTTCCAGTATGTAAATGAGAACGTATGGAGCCCTGGGGCACGCCGGCATCGATAGTGAAGATATTACAAAGAAACCCATCGATTCACACTCGTTAAGGAGACTCTGTGAGGAAACTTGAGAACCATAAACAGAACTTTTCAGACATACCAAGAGCAACCGCTCGAGATTCTCCACATTGTTCAATTGCGTTGTTCCAAATGTGTGTTACATAAGTTAGAAGATCTCCTGTTGATCTATGTTTACGAAAGCCATATTGAGTCGCTAATAATATTGAATCCTTCAAGATATTATTGAAAGCAGTGCGACTGGTCGGTAGTGGTTTGGTAAGGTCTTCTTAACTTTTTTCGGTATCATCTCTGGATCGGTAGTTAAAAACAGACCAATAAGACTAGCGAACACTCCGTCTCGATCAGGGATCCGTGTTGGCTCGTCAGTAAACTGAGTTAAGCAACAACTGATTGAGAATGATTCAGCTTCACGACCTTGTTCGTCGGTAGTATTTGAATACTCATCGACAAGAGAGATCACTTCTGATAAAAAGATTCCAAAATTACGCCTAAACCGAGAATAGAAGTAGAACCTAGGATAAAGAAAGTTGACTGTGCTAGTCGATGAACTAACCTTGGTTTCACAAAAAGCAGGTACATGAGGTTTATTTGACTGCAGGTGTTCGTGCACTAAATTTATGTTCGAGTTTAAACCTCGTATGTTGCAAAAATCTATTTTAAAGTTCTGATCTTTGCATGTTGACGCCCCTGAATCAGCTGTCACTCGGAGATCCGAATGGGGGGCTATTTTAGCTCCGGAACTTTTTGTATCTAGGTGACGTTAAGCAACTTCACGCAGCCTAAGCCAATGCGATGGTATCATACCGGGCGATGCCTGGTGGGATCTGGGCATCTACCATCTAAGTTGTTTTAGTACCCGTCTACGACAGGCAGAACGTATTCTAACCCTCTCTCCCACGGGGAATCCCACTCCCCCATGGAGAAATACTAAATTAGCAATCAATACAGGCTTTTTGGAAACCCTAATGATTACAATAACAAACATGATGCACTTCATCCTACTACCTTCTCAAACCAAATAGTGAATACTAAAAAACACTAAATTATTAGAAACCACTAAACTACTGCTCAGATATAAAAAAAAGGAAACAATACTAACAAAAATAAACGTAAACACAATTAGTTAAAAAATGAAATAAAGAAATGTATGCCAAAGTATATTTTCTGCAGGCCGAAAGATCCTAGATGTCGACGCACCCCATAAATTTTGGGCAATCAAGGGGTTATTAAAAATTATTTAGTATTGGCTTCTTTGATAATAGCAAATCGATATCATAAAAACATTAATTTTGGCATCAAATCAAACAGAAAACAATTCCATAGTTGTAAAAGACAGGTATAATTTAACACAAAACTTGATATGCAGAGGGTTATTGATTACACAGGACCACAAAAAAAGTTTTGTAGGTGAAAGGTGAAATAGCACACCATATGTTTTTTGGTGTTCGGAAAACGAATTTGAGGTCAGAATTGACTTATTATCCAAGGTTTTTGAGATAACCTCAAAAAAACACTTCGAAAATGACCAAAAATACTTTTAAAAATAAATATAAAATGCAAACAAGCAGACCATCATATACATCTATATGTATTTTGCAGTGCTAAAATCGAATCCAAGGTCAAAATTCAACCATTACGTAAGCATTTTGACATAACCTCAAAAAACACCCCAAAAATAGTCAGAAATATATCTGTAACTAAATTAAAAAAAATTAAACGAGCAGACTACCATATCCATACGTATTTTGGGGTGCTTAAACACAATATATCAAAAGAAATGAGCTATTAAGTCAAGATCTTAAAATAACCCAGTCCTTTCATTCATAATTTGCTGGATTGAGTCCCATCGAATCTCGTCCACTGGATGTTTTAATAAAATGAGACTCCTCGCACATGACCCTCGCAGTGCTGGATAACAGTGAGTAACGTCGCCTGTCACCCCAATGGAAGAACTTTACGACCAGAATTCTAAACCTAACATAACCTAATGCAAGAACTGTACAGGGTGGTCCAACATACTTTTAAAGGTAAACCCCTTTATCTAAAAGAGATAGCCGAAAACTGATGTCGGGGTCTGAGACTCAATTTTTATGATAAACTCAATGGTGAAAACTGCATATCGATATCTAGTACCGTTTCAGATAAACAGGGTGTTTTTCAAAAGTCTGCATTTTGGAAAAATGTTTGTAATTCTTTTCCTATTGAAAATTTTTGATTTCTGTAAAAACATTCTCAAAGTACTTTTTCACGTGGATTTCAACAGTGTAAGTTACATTTTTTTACAACTAATATTTTAATTGTTATTAATGCAAAAATATATTTTTTAAATGGGATACTCTGTATATTTTTACTTATTCGAATAGGGCCTTAAATTACCATTCTAAAAATATAGCACACTTTATATTTTGCTTAAATCTACTTCAAAATATAAAGGTTTTCAGTTTTTACGCGAGTTTTAAATGCACATTTTGTGAAGTAGGCTCTGGACGGAGCGGCCATATGGTTTAATTCAATTGTTTACTCGTAGTTGTCAAATTTGACTGCAGGATCAGTTACTGAATTGTCAAATAAATAGCAATGAAGTTTGAAAATTACGAAAAATGGAATATGACAGTGTGTTTCATACAATTCGGAAGCGACAAGAAATTTGTACCACGAATCCAGAGAGGCGTCAACCCTTCAAAGATATATTCGCTCGATTGCGACATAACCTAGTTAATAGTGGCCAGTTTAAAAAGAAACCATCCAAAAATTAGATTTTGTTGTAAGTTGTTTGCATTAGGCTGTTTTAAGTTTAACGTTCTTGGTGTAAGTTTCTTGCATTAGGCTGTGTTAGATTTAGAGTTTCTGGTGTAATGTTTTTGATGTAAGTTTCTTGCATTAAGTTATGTTAGGTTTAGAGTTCTTGTTGTAAGTTGCTTGCATTAGGCTATGTTAAGTTTAGCGTTCTTGGTGAAAGTTTCTTGCATTAGGCTGTGTTAAGTTTAGAGTTCCTAGTGTAAAGTTCTTAGTGTAAGTTTTTTGCATTAGGCTATGTTAAGTTTAGAGTTTTTGATGTATAGTTCTTGCATTAGGTTATATTAGGTTTAGAATTCTGGTTATAAAGTTCTTCCATTGGGGTGAAAGGAGAGGGACTCACTATTATCCAGCACCGCGAGAGTCATTTGCGAGGGGAATCACTTTAATAAAACATCCAGTGGGCGAGAAACGAGAGGACTTATCTTAATTCAGCAACCTGTAATTGAAAGGACTAGACTTTTTAAGGGAATTTCAAGATCTTGACTTAATATGTCAATTTTTTTGGCATATTCGATTTAAGTATCTGAAAATACATATAGATATGATGGTCTGTTCATTTAATTTTTTAATTTACTTACAAACTATTTCTGACCTTTTTTGATGAGTGTTTTTGAGGTTATGTCAAAATCCGGGTGTGATGGATAAATTCTAATCCTGAATTCGATTTCAGCATCCCAAAATACGTATATATATATGGTTATTTACATTTTTAATTTATTTGTAAAGGTATTTTTGGTCATTTTCGAGGTGTTTTTTGAGGTTATGTCAAAATCCTTGAGCGACGAGGCAATTGTGACCTAGGATTCGTTTTTAAACACACCAAAAAACATATCGTATGGTATTTCACCTTTCAACTATAAAACTTTTTTTGTGGTCCTGTGTTATAAATGTCTTCTTTGCAAAGCTAGACAAAAATGTTTACGGAGTTAAAATAGAAACAATCACTCAACGCACTTTACCAACCATAAGGCAAATTCACGAAGAAGTTTATATTAAGAAATTTAATAGTAAAAAGGTAAAAGAGCTGGTTAGTTGTATGAATTAAGATGATGTGGATTACAGTAACAAACATGATGTACTTCATCCTCTAACTATCTTCTCAAACCAAATACTGATAATATTAAAAAACTCCTAAGCTCTCAGAAACAACTAAACCATGACTCAAACATTAAAAAAATAATAACAATATTAACAATAGTAAACACAAAAATCAAATAAAGAAATAATATCCCAAAGCAATTTTCTGTGTCCGAAAGATTCTGGATATCGACGCGCCTCTTAAATTTTGGGCAATTTAAGGGGTTATTAGGGATTATTCAGCTTGGCTTCTTTAATAATAGCAAATCGATATCATAAAAGATTTATTTTGACACCAAGAGCAACCATGAGACGCGTTATTGATTATAAATGGGTCAACCTTCTATGTTACCTTGCTTATTTGAAAATGCTAAATGTAAAAGTTTTTTACAGAATATTTTTTACCAAGATAAAACAGAAACACTCACTCATCGCGTTTTCTAACTTTAAAAACAATAACGCAAATTCGCAAAGAAGGTTGTTTTTTTGGTAGTAGTAACTTAAAAGTGTTGGTTAGTTATTTGAGTTAAAATGTGGTTGTATATATTCGACAATATATTTAAGCTAACGATTTTGCTTTGTCTTCCTTGTATATTCTCGTGCTTCCCCTTTGTTATCACTGTTTTTAAAAATTGCGTATAAATCCCATTTTTTACTCTCCAAAAAAATCTAAACTAATACTTATTTTAATTTAATGCTTGAAAATTCTTAATACAAACAAACGCCACTGTCAATTTGTATTATTATTAAATGTCCATAAGTAACTGCCAAAGTTGAAAAAAGCACAGTAGCATCATAAAAAATATACTCGCGTTTCTAGAAAATAAGACCTCCATAAATCTGAAAAATAATATATAGGATACCCGATTCGGATAGTTTAAAATTTTTAGTATACGGCAAAAACGAGACGCGCAATTGTTTCTGTTTTAATTCCATAAAAATTAAACTCCATATTTATTTTTTTTCCAATTTTTTAAATAGGCATTTATAATCAACAATCCAATAAAAAGTAAATTGTACTATAGTACCTACTGTACAAAAACCATTTTGAAAACGTTTTCTTTAGAAGGAGTGATTATATATATCCTTCTTCTTCCTACAGTACTACGGAGATATTAAAACATCCATCCATACTTATGCTGATTGCTGAAATACCAGCCTGTGTTTAATGGCCCTCTCCTTAACTGTATGGAATATAAGTTGGGTAGTAGAGTGTTTTGGTGTTACTTCATTCCCCTGTCTACCTTACCTAATTTTCATCACGACTGTTAGGTGCAGCAAAAAAATTTTCAACATACCTAGAACAAAGGAAAATTTAAATTAGTACACTCAGTCAAAAATTCGAATTTTGCTAAAATTTATTCTACAAAATTATTATCATCCGAAATATCCTTCAAAATTTGTTTAACAAAATTAGATTGTTTTTAAAAGTTTAATCTGAGATCATACAATTCTCTATTCCAGTTTTGACGAAAAAAATGTTTACAAATGACTAATTATTACAAACATGTAAGGGATAAAAGAGAAGGAGAAAAAAGTTAGGGGCTGGCTCCGTATATAATATGCTATATATACCTTTCAGGGTTCTCAGAGACTAGGAATTTTAAAATTCTTTCAATATATATATATATATATATATATATATATATATATATATATATATATATATATATATATATATATCTAGGGGTGATCACAAGGTATAGGGGGAAAAATATTTTCATCATAATGCCGGCGAGACCCCCTAAAATTTGCCATTTGTCTAAAAAATAACATTTATACAATTTTAGCTCAATTAGATAACATTAACCCGTGCCTCATCGAGGTTAAAGCTCTAAAATTCGATTTTTTACAAAAGAATAGTGGTTTTTCCTCATAAAATGAAAACCATTCACCTTAGAAACCTGGCTCTTATTTCGTTTCATAGGAAATGTTGTTGTCTTAAAATTTTGCTCCTACAACTTTTTCGTTAAAAAACTTTTATATTTGGAGTAAAAAAATGGTAACAAAGATACCTAACTTAAATACTTTTGAGCATTTTTTGTTTCCTTTGTATCATAAACAATTATACAAATACATTATTATACAATATATGATAAGACATAAAATTGTCATTTGTTTTAACTTTATAAATAATTTTACGAATTGCAAGGTAATGGGTACCTATCTGATATTTAGTTCTATTCTTTAAAAAGTTTGATTTTGTTACAAAAAGGCTATTGCTAAGGACCCTTTTATCAGAGAATTCTACCTGGAGTGTCATAAACCACACCCCTTCATTTTTGTTCCTTGTCTGATATGCCGGGGAGAGGTCAGAGAGTTCTAATTTATGTTTGCCTTTCAAGCAGTGAACTGCTTGGTGACTTTTCTATGAGGTTTGCGGGATAATATCTTCTGCAGCATTATCGAGCCATGGTTGTTCGGGTTCGAGTTCAAGACAGAAAGAAATGGTGTATTTCATCGTCATCTAATTGTCAAGTTTTACGCAGTTTATTTCATAATATACGGTAAGTGAAACTAAATACCAGAGGAGCTGCAAGACTTACATTACAGGAAGTTTTAATTTTTTGGGGAGAAAGCTAAAATACCAACCAGACACGTGAAAGATTGTGTTGCAAAATTAGAGAAACTGTAGGAAAAGTGAAGAAAACGAAAAAAAAAAGGCTAAAAGATCGAAAAGCACAGCGCAAAATAAAAAAAAATAGAAGCTTTCAAGTCAACCCTTGATAACCTTTTTGATGTTGCTCATCAGGATGCATTAAAAAATACTATTAAAGATGAGAAGTAGTTTCTGTTACTCCACAGAGAAAAAAAGGACTTCCTGGCTGCATGAGAGGCGTTGACGTGAATTTCGTAAAAGCAGAACAACGAAGAGAAAAGAGACAAGCGGCTGATATGGCAAGATTGGAAAAATTAAGAAACAAAGTAGGTTAGTAGAGCTTTTCTCTCTCTCTTTCTCTTTAATGTTTTCCCTTTCTGTTAAGTGTTTTTGACTTGATGCTATTTTTTGTGAGTACTTTGCTTACTGCTTATTACCGCTTATCTTTTTCCCTTTTGTTTTTAGAAGATCAAAATTTAATTTTATAATTCAAAAAGCTGCACGTCAGAGGAAGAGGCGCAAGAAGAGATGGAGATCACTTTTCCAGACACAGAGGATACAGGCCAGAAATAATGAAAAGGAAGTACTCTAGAGGAAGTGAAAAGATTATTACCGAAAAATTGTCTTTATTGTTAGATAGGTGTAGTATTTCTCATAGAGACGCAGTTCGAATAATATCAGCTACTGCAGAGGCGTTAGGTTTTGACCCACAGAATTTAATTGTAACTAAAAGGTAATACGACTTCGCTGACAGCGATTCCGAAAACAGAAGACTGAGCTTATCAAACGTGGATTCAAAAATTCCGATTTATAGGGAGCTGTTATGCACTGGACTGAAAAATTGCTAGCAGATATTTTGAGGAAAGAAACTTAGAAAGGGTAGCGGTTTTCATTAGTTGTGGGGATGAAGAACAGTTGATAGGAGTTCCTCAGCTTGAAAATAGTATGGGAATTACTCAGGCAAAAAAAACTGTGGTTTCAGCAGTGGAGGGCAGTTGAGAAAATCCAAGCAATGTATTTTGATACCACTGTAGTAAATACTTGCCGCCTCAGAGGAACCTGCGTTTTGCTAGAGCAATTATTAGAGAAAAATCTTCATCAAGTCACCACCATATTAGTTATTTTCAAAACAATTTTTGATTTAAAAATTGATACAACCACTGGCCCCCAGTCAGATATTTTTAAAGACAAGATGAAATACAAAACTGCTATTGAAGATAAAAATATTAGATATAGCATAGATAACTCAGACCAAATATTAAGTTTTCTTATCGAACAATTAAAAAATCAACAGCCAAGAGATAATTATAAAGAGTTTATCCAACTTTGTTTAATTTTTTTAGGACGTACTCCTCCAAAAGACATTTTTTTAGAGTACCTGGTGCAATTCATCACGCTAGATGGATGGCAAAGGTCATTTATTCACTCAAAATATATCTTTTCAGGGATCATTAACAGATATACGAGAAAAATGAATCACAGACTTTTGTTTATTTATAATCAATATTTATGTAAAAGCGTAATTCAACCCCCTCAAACCCACTTTGGCCTCCAACCAAGACCTACAATTGTTAAAATCTTTTGTAAAATACAGACAATTTGATAAAGAACTTGCAGACAAGGCACTGCCTAAAATGATAAAACATCTGTGGTATCTCAATTCGGAGCTAGTCGCATTTTAATCTTTTGATGAAACTTTAGAAAAAAATGTCAAAGCAAGCATGGCTGCAAAAGGCCGAAAATTAATTTCCATTGAAGAAAAAAGTTACGATGATAGGGATGTAAAAACAAGACTCAATCTTGAACAAGTGGATGATTTATTGGACAAAAATTTGATTATTTTGTTTCTCTTCAAACTCTAAATTTTTTCAAGAGATTTGAAATTGATATAAACTTTTTAAATACTGATCCCGATGAATGGTGTGACAGTTCACACTATTTAAAAGCTAACAAAATAGTAAACAGTTTTAAAGTTGTCAATGATACATCTGAAAGAAGTGTAAATTTAATTCAAGATTTCAATTCCTGTTTGACGAAAGATGAAGAACAACGGCAGTTTCTGTTACAAGTTGTATCTGAATGTAGGAAAACTTTTCCTGACTCTTCAAAGGCCACCCTATCTAAGCCATTGCCACCTTGATCTAATAATAAATTATAAATGTAAATAATAATAGTAACTTCTTTTCTTTATATTGCTTCCTTTTTTATAACTAAATTTTAAATAATAAAATGCATTTGAACATTATTTCTTCCCATTTTTATACCTATTCGCTTTCTCTTCTCCCAAATCCTTCATTTTCAATTTGGATTTTGCTCTATTTAATTTTGAAAACAGTTTTAATTAAACCCTTTTTTATGAACATATTGAAAAGATAAATAAAGTAAAATCTAGAGAGCCGATGTAATTGAATCTTGCAATGTTTTTAGACATTTTCATAAAAAATCAATTTTTACAAAAAGGTAAAACTTCAACTTCCATGAGGCACGGGTTAACGTTATCCAATTGAGCTGGAACTTTATCAATCTCATTTCTTAGTCAATTGGCAACTTTTAGGAGGGTCCCCTCAAAAAATTCGAACAGTGATTTTTTGTGACCACTCTTATATATATATATATATATATATATATATATATATATATATATATATATATATATATATATATATATATATATATATACATATTGTAACATTGTTAAACTGTCCTCAGTTTGAGGCATCTTTTTTTTTGTACCCTGTGAGAATTGTTTGTCCCACGCTTGAGCGCAATTTTCTTGCAGCCCCGCTTTAATTTCTGATAATGAATTAAGTGAAACCTGATTTTAAAGGAACTAAAGAAAATTAAAGAAACACTAGCTCAGTTTTCCTTGGTAGAGAGATATGGGTAAGAGATAATTGTCTTACGTCTTTTTGAAATTATTTTCTATTTTTAAAAAGCTTTAGCTGTACAAATTTTGGGCACCATCCATTTTAAAATAGTAAGGATCTAACTTCAGCTAAAAAAAATGGAAAAATACTGAAAGAATGTATTGTTGGTAAATAAAAAAATCAGTTTGGTACAGCCGTTCTTGTCCTGAAAAGTAGGGTAGGTATTCAGTGAGACACTAGCTTTAATCAACAAAAAAAAGAGAATTTATTCATGTTTTTTAAAATAAAAAGTTCCAACCTTTGCAGTTCTACAAAAAAAAAATTCTAGCCTAACTAGTAGTTATTACATTTAAATACTGAAATATGATAACCCCCGAAGACGAAAAATAGTGTTTTACACTTCACTTTTTAGTCTGTTTTAAATTGCTGTTAAGGCACTACTCTGGAATAAGTCTATTGAAGGAAGTTTTGGTAACTTACTGTTCTTATTCCTGCTTTGATGGCATTCGACCGATTTCACACTTTTCTAGCTAACACTTTGAAAACCCACTACGGCTTTTAGTTAAGAAACTGGTACTTTTACTTAGCTCGCATGATGGTTGTTCTGAGCTTTTCTTTTGTAGCTCAGTCGAAGGAAGCCTACTTGGCGGCTCTGATGAAAATTAGCCTGTCGGCTAGATGGTACTAAGCCTACTCGGCGGCTAGATGGAAAGTAGCCCGGCTGCGGCTAGATGGAAAACAGCCTCGACAGTCGGTCTTCAGGCCTTTAAATAAACCATCCAAACTCTGCCGGTAATATGGCGACGCCGGAACTAAAACAGCGGATACACACTTTTCACCAATCGCGGCGTGGCGGTAGGTTCGGTCAGGAACCCGCACAACACACTATACCGAACGTCTTGGAATCTCTGTTTAATATACCGTTCGATACAAAAATGAAAATAAATACAATCTGAAGTGAAAAATCAGTAACATTACATGGTCTTAAAATCTAGGAAAAAATGAATGTTACATTTACCCCCTTCCAAAAAGAAATAGACTACACTAGTCTATTAAACTTAGGCTACTTATGAAAAGGTACAAAGTGGTACACTATCACTTAATACTAAGGTCAGAACTTAAAACAAAATTACAAACTTCGGACCTTACTACTAGACTTAATTCAATTAAGCACTAATATTAAGTACAATGAAACCAAATGAAAATCTTCGCATGATCACAAGAATCTTATAACTAGACTTAACTTAATTAGACACTAAGGTTAAGTACATCAAAAAGCAAATAAAAATCCTTGCATGAACATAAGAAATACCTGTTCAAAATAACAATCGCGGTCTTCTTATATAAAAGAATCAGCTCTGTTATTGTTACCAAAACAAAAAATATAACTTTGTCTAGACTCTTGTCTAAATCAAAAAAAGTGAACTGAAACAAAATATGAACACCCCCCTTAAATTATTTTAAGGATTGTCTGAAAATTTTTTATTTCAGCAAAAGAAATTTATAAAAATTCTTAAATAAAGAAAAAAATAAAAAAATGATTCTAGTGCAAACACTTACACTAAAAAGAAAAAAGTCTTGTCAGACCATTTAGCACAAGGCCAAAAAAAAATATCTGGATAAATATCCAGGCAAACGCTCGGGAAAAATCGCTATCAATGCTCTAGCTCATCGCTAAGAGAACATTCCAAATCTAGTATCACTACTAGTCGCATCAGAAAATAATCGCACTCTATCGCGCAATGTCGACGTCCTGAGACATCCAGACATGCAAAAATCGCCAGAAAACACGTCAGCTCATCACCAACAAAACACTCTGGTATATCGCCAGAAAAAACCTCGGCTCCTCGCCAAGAAAACACTCTGGTATATCGCCAGAAAAAAACCTCGGCTCCTCGCCAAGAAAACACTCTGTAAATAGTCCTCGACTATACAAAGTCTGCGTTCTAAAAGAACAATCTCGCCATTAACATAGGGAGCAGCTATAAAAGCTAACAATACCACTATAAACACAGTGAATAGCTATAAAAGCTAAAATTCACCAAACTGAATGATCCTGCTTCAAAAAGCAACGTTCACTAAGAACGGAATGATTAGTCTGCGCACAACTAACATTCAAGGAAACATTCCCAATATAACTATATGAGACAGCAAGTCTCGAAATAGGACCTCCCTAGAGTCATAATCCTATATATAGGAGTCCATAAGCAAAACGACTCAAAATCACACATTTTGAGCACATGCCCTCAGGTAACCAACATACACTGAAATATATACAGAAATATATACAGAAATATATACAGACATATATACAGGAGTTCAAATCCCAAACCTTTGGTTATGACAACTCCATACTGAGCTTGGTGAAAGCTCTTAGCAAAAGCTAATCAAATCTTCGGCACATCGCACCAAAGTGACAAATCTGCCTAGAAACATGAGCCAGAAAAAAAACGCCCTCCATCATTCTTCAGGGTGGCTACACAGAGATATAAAATTTAACCAGCATTGCGCTTCTCCAAGTTGCATGAAGAACCCTCGTGTACTGGTCTCGCCCTAGAACAACAACGAAAAACATTCAATCCATCCCACATAACAGGAGACAAACACCTCACCACGATATACTGAATGGTGGAGACAATAAAATACAGAATTGGTGACCCTGGAGTCCACCAACAAAAGGGAGTAGATTATAGCATCCACTAAACTAAAACGGTGTCTACCACACCACCATAAGTCAAAAAAAAATTTTTAATCAATAGGGTGTTCCGAAACACACTACTGCCAACAGCCTGTCACCACTAATAGGCTAATTGGAGCTGAGGTCGACTACAGTAGCTAGGCTCTCCTTTGGTTCAAATAGAAATAACCATTGGGTAACAAAACCCCTAAAGGTCCCAAAGGTCAAACGTTCACCCTCCATAGACTACCCTTCCAATCAGTCTGTTCCTCAGGAAGACTAACTCCCTGCCAAACGTCGTAACGGCATCTGTTAGCACCCGGTGCATCACAGCCTGTAAAAACAAATCACTCATGGGATACAACCTAAAAGGTTTATAAGGTTGACTTAACCAAGCTTCTAACGGAAATTTCCAAAAAAAAACGAAAATGAGCTTAAAAAGCTACTTGAAGTAAAAATTTCTCCATTTTTCGGTGGTAACGCAACAAAACTTTTGAAGACGACAAGAGCTTTCCCAGCTTAATCAGAAACAAGAAGAAAACATCGTTGACAGCTAAAATATTCGATCATGGTGTTAATCGTCTCCCTAGACAATAGCCTCTAGAAGAAACTGCTACAGGTATCAGGCATAACCGTTTTCTGTCAGCCCAAACTTCTAGATTATCTGGTGAAAATCTAAAAATTCGGTTAGGAATCTTCCTTCACTGCGCTTAGCCTCTCTTGACAAGGTTCTCATCTCGGTATCAGATTTTGATCATTTCTTTGTGAAACGACTGTCTTACTCTGCTCTCATCTCTTGTAAATGATCAGCCTTTAGTTCTCCTGCAGGACTTCAATTTCCTATCAATCTGATAGTAAACCGAAAAAACTCAACATACGCCTATGAGTCCATGCAAAAAAATTTTTTTAAAAAATTAGTGACTCAAAGGTAACGTTTAAACGGCTCTGAAAAAAAATAAAAAATACCCTCAGTTTGTCAATTCAGAAGAAGATCTAAATCAAAATAATCCAAGTCTTAGACTTACAGGATAAACCAAAATCAATTTACTCTTAATTGCACCCAACATATACCATTAAGGTAATAAAAATACACCCACTCGGGTAACAAACTTTGAAAATGCTCATAAAAAAAATTTTTTGACTCAACATCATACTACACGAGCTACATCTTGCGCTTGTCCTAACTCAAGATCACCTTGGATTGCCTCTAATCAAAATTTCGCTTCCAAGTGTCAAGAACTGGATATTATTTGGGGTCATAAGCAAATCAAATCCCGCGACCACCGACATATCAGTCTTATGATATATCCTGAGTGTGACTCTTTCGCAAGCTCGCAACAGCTGAGTCGATGCTAAACATCAACACAATCAACCTAAGTTTGGATATGATCAGTACCCAAAACCTTAGTAATAAACAATAAAAGTAAGCCATTCTCTGCTCAACTTTTATAACAGTCAAAAAGACGAGGTCGTCACCTCTACAGAGCAACATCAAAAAAAATAAAGTAAAGCAATTAAGATAATGTAAATATAAACTATTCTTCTTCTGACAAACTTTCATTAGGGTTAGGTTCATTGAATGGTTTTAAGTCTTTAATATGCCATCGTCCTATTTTAGTCCCATCTAAATTAACTAAACCATAAACTAAATCTGAAATCTTTTCTCTAATCACGCAATGCACATACTTAGGTACCAACTTAGATGTGAATTTATCTGCTGCACTGGAAAGAATTTTATTTTTTCGCCAAACGTGATCACCTATATTAAAGGCAAAATCCCTTTTCCTAAGATTGTAAGACTTACTGTTCCGTTCATAAGCCTTATGTATCCTACTACGCACGTCGGTGAAAATATCTTTTAAACCCTTTAAATTTTCGGCGTACGCACCCCTGTTACCCGGAATTATTTCGCTGTCAACATTGACATCCAAATCTAAGTTTTTATAATATGATCCAGATAGAGGTATATGTCGGCCGTAAACTAAGAAAGACGGTGTGAACCCTGTTACTTCGTGTCTTGCGGTATTTATCGCTTGTTGGATTTTGGAAATATTGCTATCCCAAGTGTCATGTGAATCCACGTAACTTCTTAAAGCGGTCCCGACAGTTCGGTTATTACGTTCCACAAAATTACATTGGGGAGAGTACACGGGATTAAAACGGATGTTAAAACCATAAGTTTCACTTAAGCTCTTAAAACTTTTAGAGGTAAACTGAGTACCGTTATCGCATATTAAGAGCGATGGAACACCGTGGATTAGAAAGACATTATTTTCCAAAATTCTCTCTATATATCCAGCTTTAGAGCTTTTCAAAGGAAATAGCATGGTATACTTTGTAAACCAGCAAGAAACCACGAGAAGCCATTTATTTCCCTTTTTTGAACGTGGGAATGGGCCTACTAGATCAGCTGCTATGACTTGAAAAGGGTAATTAACCGTTTTCCTCTTTTCCCATCAGTCCCATAGGTAGTGCATTTGGAGATTTCTGCGCTCCACATACTTCACAAGTCCTCACAAACTTTACGATGTCAAAACGCATTTTTGGCCAATAATACTGTTCCTGAACCCTGTGAAGAGTTTTATAAAAGCCAAAATGACCAGAAGTAGGAGGAGTGTGACACATGTCTATAACTTCCTCTCTCTGTGGTTTAGGAACTAGTATTTTCCACTCGGGTACATTAACTTTTAAAGGCAACTGGTTTGGGATAAATTTGTACACGAAATCATTTTCCACCTTCCACTGCGGAAAATTTTGAGGAAATTCTTTAATTTGCTGCCGTAAATTGTCGTACCATGGATCAATGCGATCTACATCAACTGTATCAATTCTTACGCCAAACTGTGCATTAAGACTGTTTTCGTCCGCTGTATGATCTGGGATTCTTGACAAAGCGTCAGGAATAACATTGTGGACTCCTTTTCTATGAATTAAAGTAAATGTGTGTTGTCTCAGCCTAATCGCCCAACGCGCTAGTTTGCCACTAGGGTTTTTAATAGAATTAAGCCACAATAAGCTATAATGATCTGTTATGACCGTGAAAGGAACACCTTCTATGTAGGGTCGAAACTTTTCGATGTTAAAGAGTACTGCTAAACATTCTTTTTCAACAACCGAATAGTTACGTTCAGCCTTTGACAAAGTTCTACTGGCATACGCTATCACTCTTTCCTCACCATTGATTTTCTGTGTTAGGACGCCCCCTAAACCGGTATTAGAAGCATCACTAGAAATATAAAACTGTTGGGAAAAATCTGGTTGGGATAAAATGGGAGCTGAAACCAATAGCTCTTTAATCTTTATAAAAGATTCTTCGGCTGCCTTTGTCCAATCTATCGATTGTCCTTTTTTTTCGTCCTTTCAAAAGATCATTAATAGGCGACAACAAGGTAGAAAAATTCTCGATAAAACGTCTGTACCATGAACACATTCCTACGAAGCGCTTAACTTCCGTAGTATTAGTAGGTCTCGCATAATTAACCATGCTTGCTACTTTATCCGGATCGGTACGCAAGGAATTTGAGCCTACAATATAGCCTAAAAACTTTAGAGAAGTTTTGAAAAAAATCACATTTGCTCAAATTTATCGTCAGTCCGGCCTCTTTCAATTTATCTTTTACTTCCTTAAGTAAGCGAATATGCGATTCGAAGTCTTCCGATGTTACTAAAATATCATCGAGATAGGTAAAAATATGTGGCTCATATTTCGGACCAAATATAGCGTCCACTAAACGTTGCTGAGTTTGAGCAGCGTTCTTTAGACCAAACGGCATAGTGACGAACTGAAATAGACCTCGGCCTACTACTGCAAAAGCGGTCTTTTCCTTAGAGGATTTGTCTAAAGGAATTTGCCAGAAAGCCTTTCTAAGATCTATCGAAGATACATACTTAGCATTCCTGCCGATGTTCGGTAATGGGTAGTTATCAAATTTGCTGACCTCGTTGAGCTTTCTTCCGTCAAAGTACAGACGATACTGTCCATCGGCCTTTTTCACCAATAAGATTGGAGAACACCAGGGACTGTTTGATTCTTCAATCACTCCGAGTTTCAACATTTCGTCTAACTCTTTATTTAATACTTTTGACATATAAGGAGACATGGCGAAGGGCCTTGTCTTTACAGGACTGGCATCAGCCGTATCTATAGACATGTTGATTTTATACGTTCGGCCTAACCTATCTTTACTACTTATTTCATTGAAAGAGCTTATTACTTTTTCTGCTTTTAAGCGTTCCGTCCGCGAGAGATCATCTAGGGTACATAGACGCGAGAAAAGGTTTTCAAAAGAACTTTCTGAATAACAATCTTTAAAACTTGTTTGAAAAATTGTCTTCTAGGGACTGTGGATACCACGAATTATTTTTAAAATTTACTAGAATTCCGAATTTTTGTGCAAAATCACATCCTAAAACCAAAGTATGTGATAGAGAAGGTACTACTAGAGCAGAGATTACTAAAACAATGCTCATTGCAGACTAGCGGCAACTCAACCGTACCTGAAACTTTTAGACGGCTGCCATCTGCAGTGGTAACACTTCTATTTTTGACATGGCATATTTTTATACTTAAACGACTTAAAATTTTAATACCATTCTGACCTAAAACGGAGGCATTTGCACCAGAGTCAAGTAAAGCCGAGAAATGGGCACCTAATAGATTTATCTTGATATGCGGTCTGTTATCTGAATATTTATGCACGAATAAAGGAGACATGTGACCATTTGGAGAAGCAGCAGTTTTAACTTGATAAGGAGAATTTTTATTAGACTTAAAAAAATCAGAAACTTTTTGTAACCATTTAGTCCAATCTGATCTATTGGAATATTTTTTTTACTTAAGATCTTCGTTAGAATCTTTCTTTTATCCGCGACCGGACGTTCTGAGAAAGTACGACGGATTTTCAGTTCATAGTCGAACTCATATTCCAGTAGGTGATTGACTTTAAAATTGAATGCTTCCATGATAAATGTATAAAATTTAAAAGAATTGTTTAAAAAATCGTAAAAAATATTTCTCCTGTGCTCCCAATAGTCAAAATAAAAAATATGTAAAGGCACTTAAAATATGTAAACTTCTTTACCAAACATTAAAAAAAAATCTTCGACAATTTCAAAAAAAATTTCTAAGTATCGCCTTGTATTAAAATTCTTTTACCTAAATATCTTAAGAATTTTCAACAAAAAATCTCCAAATACCGTTTCGTATCAGCAAAGTATTTTTAATATTCATGCAAAATATAGGTGAGAAAAAAACGTACATTTTTTTCTTCGGTTAATCGCAAAATAAACAGTGCAAAATTTAAGTCGACCAACACATCTGCTAATCTGAACTATAAAGCTAGCTTTTAAGAAAAAAGTAGGAATCGCTTATCTTAGTGTCAACAACAAAATTCAAATATCTATACCACCATCAGATAAATTGAAATAAATAAGTTCTACAAATTTCCTGCTTTTGTCTTACTGCTATAGTGTAGTTTCGTTTATTAAATATTATGAAATAAAAATATCTGCAAAGTTAGAGCTTTTACTTTGTTCGAAAGCTAGTACACTGAACCCTTTTTTAAAAAAATAAAATTCCAAAAGCCCCGCGTTGACAGCGCTATTTTGTAACATTGTTAAACTGTCCTCAGTTTGAGGCATCTTTTTTTGTACCCTGTGAGAATTGTTTGTCCCACGCTTGAGCGCAATTTTCTTGCAGCCCCGCTTTAATTTCTGATAATGAATTGAGTGAAACCTGATTTTAAAGGAACTAAAGAAATTAAAGAAAACACTAGCTCAGTTTTCCTTGGTAGAGAGATATGGGTAAGAGATAATTGTCTTACGTCTTTTTGGAATTATTTTCTATTTTTAAAAAGCTTTAGCTGTACAAATTTTGGGCACCATCCATTTTAAAATAGTAAGGATCTAACTTCAGCTAAAAAAAATGGAAAAATACTGAAAGAATGTATTGTTGGTAAATAAAAAAATCAGTTTGGTACAGCCGTTCTTGTCCTGAAAAGTAGGGTAGGTATTCAGTGAGACACTAGCTTTATTCAACAAAAAAAGAGAATTTATTCATGTTTTTTAAAATAAAAAGTTCCAACCTTTGCAGTTCTACAAAAAAAATTCTAGCCTAACTAGTAGTTATTACATTTAAATCCTGAAATATGATAACCCCCGAAGACGAAAAATAGTGTTTTACACTTCACTTTTTAGTCTGTTTTAAATTGCTGTTAAGGCACTACTCTGGAATAAGTCTATTGAAGGAAGTTTTGGTAACTTACTGTTCTTATTCCTGCTTTGATGGCATTCGACCGATTTCACACTTTTCTAGCTAACACTTTGAAAACCCACTACGGCTTTTAGTTAAGAAACTGGTACTTTTACTTAGCTCGCATGATGGTTGTTCTGAGCTTTTCTTTTGTAGCTCAGTCGAAGGAAGCCTACTTGGCGGCTCTGATGAAAATTAGCCTGTCGGCTAGATGGTACTAAGCCTGCTCGGCGGCTAGATGGAAAGTAGCCCGGCTGCGGCTAGATGGAAAACAGCCTCGACAGTCGGTCTTCAGGCCTTTAAATAAACCATCCAAACTCTGCCGGTAATATGGCGACGCCGGAACTAAAACAGCGGATACACACTTTTCACCAATCGCGGCGTGGCGGTAGGTTCGGTCAGGAACCCGCACAACACACTATACCGAACGTCTTGGAATCTCTGTTTAATATACCGTTCGATACAAAAATGAAAATAAATACAATCTGAAGTGAAAAATCAGTAACATTACATGGTCTTAAAATCTAGGAAAAAATGAATGTTACAATATATATATATATATATATATATATATATATATATATATATATATATATATATATATATATATATATATATATTCTAATTATTATTATTACAGTTAAACATACAACGGGTTAGATGGGCGCAGGCTGAAAAGTTTTTGGTCTAGCTACTTAAAACACATTTTTTTTTGCAAAATTTAACATTATTCATTATCATAGTCTCCTTCAAAAGCGATGCAATCAGCCCAACGCTTTTAGAACATTTCTATACCTTTCTTGTAGAAGGATTGGACTTTGCCTTCAAAATAGGCCTCAGTTTCGGCGTTAACTCCTTCATTGGAGCCAAATCTCTTTCCGACAAGCATTTTTTTTACGTCTGCGAATATATAATAGTCGCTGTGGGCCAAATCTGGAGAATAATATGAGGAAGCAATTCGAACTTCAATTCATGCAACTTTGCCATCGTAACCATTGATTTGTAACACGGTGCAATACCTTTATACATTATTCGCTATTGATGGTTTTTCCCTTCTCAGTAGAGTCGATAAAAATTATTCCATGCGCATCCCCGGAAAATACAGAGGCCAAAACCTTTCCAGCCGACTGCTGTGTCTTTAGTCGCTTCGGGCGGCTTTCACCATCTGCTGTCCACTCAGCTGACTGCCGATTTGATTTCGGCATGTAATGGTGGATCCAGTTTCATCCATTGTCACATATCGCATGAAAAAATCCTTTTTATTGTGCTTAAACGGGTCCAAACAGCGTTCAGAATCATCAACACGTTCTTGTTTTTGGTCCACTGTGAGCAAACGCGGTATTCATTTCGAACAGAGCTTTCTCATGCCCATATGGTCATGCGAAATATGACGAACATGTTCTTTTCATGTCTTTAGGGTGTCAGCTATCTCACATAATTTCACTTTACGATCATCCAAAACAATTTTGTGGATTTTTTTTAATGTTTTCCGGTGTAACCCCCTCATTTGGGCGTTCAGAACGTTCAGTATCATTTGTGTCAGTACGACCGCGTTTAAATTCACCATACCAGTAAATGATGAGTGATTTTCCGGGGGCAGAGTCCCCGTAACACTTATTAAGCCATTGCTTTGCTTGAACGGTATATTTGCCCATTAAAAAACAGTGTTTAATCAACACACGAAAACCGATTTTTTCCATTGTTCCGAAAATATCGAAAGTAGCGTCACTAAAACCACTGTAACTTGTAAACTAATCATCGAAATGTCATAAAATTTTGGCACGTATCGTTTGAAGGTTGATACTTCCTAAAAATCATATGGATCTTTTGAAAAAATCTGTGTGTCAGACCAAAAACTTTTGAGCCTACGTGTTATATGTATATGTATAGGTAATTCTTACGAAATCTCGAAATTCCTATGCTCTCAGAATTTTCAAAACTGTGGCGTACTTTTATAGTTAGTTAGCTTTATATTACTTTTTTCAAAAATATATTCCTATGGCTACTAATCTCAATTGTAATTTCGACTCTCCTATGTAAATAAATAAAATAAAAACAAACTGAATATCCCGAAAATCATTAACTCACTTTGTCCCGAGCTCTAGATTGGAATACATATCATCATTTAATTAACACTTTCCTATAAGATACATAACGTAGTTTGACTGGTCATTATAAAAAATTTTTACTTTATCGGAAAACTGCTCATTTGAAGTAATATGAAAATAATACATTTTACAGCTAACATTACAAACGTGTCTAAAAAAAAATCATTCCCTGATACCTTTACAGACAGTCTATTTATGAATGTATTTTTATCTTTCCGCGAACACGCCCATTGTTTTTTAAATGTTGGTAGGAATGTTAATAATTTAGTATGGCGAATCCATCAGCGCCGGAGTAAGAATTCGTTTGAGAAAAGAATTTTGTTAACATTGTTCAGAATTACATTTTCTTCGGACATTCCATCACATCCTATAAGAAAAAGGTATTTTACTTATAATTTTATAATTTTTTTGCACTGAACTATACATTTGGGAACAAAATGCTTATTTAAAAATGCAATGCGAAAGTAAGGTTGTGTGGCCACTTTTTGTCGAGTTTTTTATAATTCCATCATTCCCTTATCACAATTAGTAGTGAGGGAATGATGAGTTATAAGGGAATGACTTTTCTTGTAACTTGTAACTATTTAGGTTGGCTTGTTTGTTTCTTTTTTAATTTTTAAACCGTTGCTTGTTTGCTGTAGGTGTCAGCGAACTAAAATAATGCCGAGAAAAAGAAATTAACCGAAGCTGAAGCTAAATTAAAGAAAAAAAGAATATGATAGGAAGCATAGAGAAAAAAATGAAAGAAACTCCTGAAACTTTAAAAAGACTTCGCGAAAAAGCAAGAATTAAATACCTAAAAAAGAAAGAGAAAGGCCAAGTCAAACCAATACATATCATGAGTTCGCGAAAAAGAAGAAAAAAAAAAGAAACGTTGGAGAGATAATAGCCAAACTTATAAAAACAGAAAAGCTCACAAATACGAAGAAGACGTACAGCAATACTTTATACCAAAAGTTCCAGATTGCAGAAAAAATTGAGAGACGAAGCAAGAAAGATATAGAAATTTCGTAAAAAATGTCCATCTAAGAATGACTAAAAAAGTCGAATTGTCTCCTCAAGCTAAAGTATCAGCACTTTTGAAGAGCGTAAAAGTCTCTGAAACCACTTCTCTTTCCGGAAGTACTTACTAAGCAACTAGAAGACAGCTATAGTAATTAAAAAAAAAACATAGAGAGAAAACATATTTTAGAATCCTAAAACCGATCTTTTAAAGAAGAATATACTTTTACATTTGGCGAAACCGTTTTTTCAAATATGAAAACATACAAAAAGGACAGCTGCAGGAAGTTGAATACAAAAATGATAACTATTAAACAAGACGTATCAGCTTTTTGGAAAATGATGAGAATTCGAGGATCTGCCCAGGAAAGAACGATCTTATCAGGCTGCAAGCGTGTGTTATGTGACACTATGAAAAATTTATACAATAAATTTCTGACGATAGTCAACTATAAAATGAGCTTAGCAACATTCTGCAAATTCAATCCTTTTTTGGATAACTTGGGCGAATGTTACATAACGAAACACATGCAAATGTTGGTTATGAAATTACCTGAAAATAAAGAATTGCTCTATTGCAATCTAACAAGATTGTTAGCGACTATAATGTGTGATATCCATTCTCCAAAATATTTGTTGAAACAAAATATCAAAAAAAAAACCCGGTCAGGTACAAGTTGGACTTGCGCATTTAGTGTTCCGTATTGTGATTGCCTTTAAAATAAAAATTTTTGTTACGTAGGTATAACATAATCAATGACTTCACAAAACACACCCTAAATGAGTTTTCACCAAAGCTTGTTTTCAATCTTTGTTGACAACTGATGACCTTGAAATTTTTGTTTTATTTATCTACCAGATCAATTATCAAAGGTAATGCACACGTGATAATTTTTGTTCAATCTACACCTTATGGGGAATATTCTAGAGTTTTTTTCAAAATTTTTTGATCAGTACTTTTCGAGATAGGGCTTTTTGGTAATTTTTTTAAAAATATTACAAAGAAAAGTGTCCGCAAGTATTACATCATAGTTTTTTTTGAATCTGTGTTTTCACAAGCTTTTATTTGACACTCCACTGGTAAATAATTTTTTTTACTTCCGATTTCACTTCCCAAAACTAACCTCTTGGGTCAAAATTTAACTTCCAAAACTACACGGCTTTGGATGGATGGATGTTATGGGGATAGGGTGCATCGACTACTAAGGTCATTTAGCACCCAGAAATGTATAAGTTGCAGATAACAAATTTGATTTTGCTTATATTAAATGATGATATTCATTTTCTTTTAAATATTCTTCGATTTGATTTATATGGGATTGTATTTGATCTGGACTTAAGATTTGCTTCATGTTCAGAAGTAAGTGATGCTTTTCTCTAGATTGTGAGAAGTGAGAGGATTCAAATATATGCTTTACAGTAAGAGTAGATTGGCATATAGAGCAGATGGGAGCATCTACCTTTTTTAGAAGATAGGAGTGAGTTAAGAATGTATGACCTATAGCTAGTCGTCTCCAGATAGTGTTTTGTCTTCTTGAGAGTAAATGTGAATGAAAAGGGGGTAGACCATAGGTTTTAAGTCCCAGAGCTTATTGAAAGATTCCTCCAAATCCCACTGTAGTTGAAAAAGATCCCTATAAATGAGTTTGACGCGATTAAAGTAATCGTTGGGATGGTTGTCTTCTCTTATAAGAGGGCCATGATGAACTGCCTTTTTTGCATATAGATCTGCTTTGTCGTTTCCCACTATCCCAGTGTGTGAAAGAATCCAGAGGGAAGGAATATATGGATATTGCGGTGATTGGCTATATATAGGAGATCGGAGACTTGGTTTAAGAAAGCAAATTTAGTATTCCCATTCTTTATGGATTCTAAAGCACTCATTGAGTCAGATACAATTAAGAATCTTTTGAATTTCCCTGCATTTATTGCGAATCGTAAACTTTCTTTGATTGCAAACAGCTCTGCGGCAAAGATCGAGAAGTGGGATGGAAATTTGAATAATTTAATAGTCTGATTGTGAATAAAAGCAGCGCCCGTCGCTTGCTGGGACTTACTACACGACTTTGATTAGGTCATTAATTCCTATATTTATGCCAAATTTCAACTTTCTCTGTCAAATAGTTTCGGGGAAAATCGGGTGTGATAGACGGGCAGACATACAGACGGACGGACAGACACCGAAATAATCCTATAAGTGTTCCGTATGGAACACTACAAACCAAGAGAAAATAGTTTTATTCAAAAAGTAACTGTACTAAATATTATTGAGTAATGAAAATTTTTTAATGTAGATTTCCATATATAACTAGTGAATTAAGTATTGTCTGCGAAACATTTGCGAATTTAACAATTAAAAAATTCATGGGCCGGAAACAGTAAAATATAACGTATAGCTTGTCATTACAAATAAAAACTATAACGGATGGTTATTTATAAATGAATATTAATCTGTATTTTGTTTTTCGTTGACATAATGTATAACGTTTCTTGGTGGTTTATACAAAAATGTTTTATAAATTGGATAAAGGGTTGTACCAAAATACTTTTTAATTAACCCCTCGTAAAAAGTAAATTGGTTTCTAAAAGCAGGAAAAGCAAATTTTTTTACTGCAAATAGCGTAGGGTTTGTTGAAATAAAATAAACAAAGTAATTACATTTGACCTGACGAGAAAAAGTTAATTATCTTTTTATTTATGTCTTTAATTTAACTTAGCTATTAAGCTCGTATTCTGGCATTTTCTTCTCATTCACAAATAAATTATGCCAACAAGAAAATAATATCTACAGAGAGTCTCCAATAGATAATTAATAGAACATATAGAAATATTGCCGCTTTAATGACTCTTAAACGCAGAAAGTTTTCGCAGGCTATTAAGACATGCCATTTTTTGAGGATCTAGAGTACTGATTCTCTAAGGGGAACGCCTTTTAAGAATTTTATTCGAGAGTCTCTGCCACTTGTTCTTCTTACGACGCCGTCTCCTCACGAAGGTTAGCAATCCATATAGCTAAACGAACTTTAGAAACTACTGCTCGCAAGATTTCACTCGAAGCACATCCAAAGCACCTCCTCATGTCCTTTAGCCAAGAATTTTGTCGTCTTCCGATCGATCGTTTGCCCTTTATTTTACCTTCAATAATTAGAGGTAGCAATTCGTACTTTGGGCCTCTCATTATATGTCCGAAGTATTGAGTTTTTCTTATTTTTATGGTTGTTAGTAATTCCTTCGTTTTGTTCATTCTTTGCAGTACGTCTGGGTTTTTTTATTTTCTGTACCCAGGAGATACGAAGAAGGCGCCTATAAATGTACATTTCAAAAGATTCCAGTCGTTTCTCTGAGCCGGGGTCAAGGGCCCAGCTCTCACATCCATACAATAGCACGGAGAATACGAACGCTCTCACCATTCTCATTCGGAGTTCGAGACTGAAACTTGTGCGTCGGAAAAAATTATTCATATTCATATATGTTACTCGGGCCTGTCCAATTAGGGAATATATTTCCTTTCTTGGATCCCACTTGTCATTTATATTGGTTCCCAAATATTTAAATGTGGAAACCTGTTCTACGGTGTTTTCCCTAATTTCGAGAGATTCTGATGCTCAATTTTTCGTTGTTATTACTACCCACTTGGTTTTTCTTATATTCATAGTTAATCAAAATCCTTTGCTCACTGTTACGACTCGATCGATCAGTTGCTGGAGATCTTTGATATTATTTGCTAATAGAACAGTATCATCAGCATACCGTATGTTGTTCAGTGTAATTCCATTAACTGTTATTCCTTCAATGGATTCATAGATAGCCTCATTAAACACAGCTTCAGAATAAAGATTGAACAAAAGTGGTGGGAGAATGCATCTCTGTCTTATACCTTGAGTTATTTTTATGCTTTCGGACTTTTCCAGCCCAATTTTAACTTCCACTGATTGATTCCAGTATAGATTTTCAATAATATTTAGATCTCTTTTGTCTATACTTGTTGTTTCTAGAATTTTTAATAATTTTTCGTGCATCATACAATCGAAAGCTTTATTGTAATCTATAACACAAGTTCCCCGTGTACACATGACTTTTCGGAATCCGAATTATGTGTTATCTATTTTTGTTTCACATTTTCTATATACCCTGGTACGGATGATTCTCAGGAATATCTTGAGAACGTAAGACATTAAACTTATCATCGATAATAATAGTCTCATTTCATTGATTTTTGACGTTTTAGGAATTGAGATGAAAGTCGACTTTAACCAGTCAAGAGGGATTTGTCCAGTTTCATAAATCTTGTTAATTTATTACCAATCGATTAATAAATGGACTTTCATCCGAAAATATTTTGAGGATTTCTCCCTTTATCTCATCTGGACCAACTGCTTTTTTATTCTTCTGTAGTTTTATAGCATGAATAACTTCCCTTCTTGTTATTTCTGGCCCTATCTCATTATCTCTGTTTAGCTGTAAGTTTTCTGATCTATGTCCATTGAAAAGTTGTTCTATGTATTGCTCCCATGTCTTTAGTTATATCCAGTATAATTTCATTGCTTCCACTTCTCAGAATTGTTTCTTGTTTTTTCCTCCCAATTCCTTCACCTTCTTATGAAGTTAAATGTATCATGCTTCTCTTGCAGTTCCTCTATTTCTCGGCATTTCTCGCTTAACCAGATTTCCTGAGCTTCTCAATATTTTCGACGTATTACTCTGATTAATTCGTTGTACTTTGAGACATCTTTTGTTTTCTGCCATCCATTCCAGTTTTTTTTCTATTCTCGGCCCGACCCATTCTTTCTTCTGTTAGTTCATTCTTCATCTTAACCACTCTGCGACTACCTCTTGACAAATCAACTTCATTTATAGTAAATAATTATTCTTCAAAAAAATTCACAACATCCATAATAATTACAAATACATACTAAATATGTTTTAGACATTTCTTTTCAACATGCTTGGGTTCCAAAAAATACGAAAGGAAAGCTTATTGAAATATCAAGTGATGAAAGGTTAAAACTAAGTTTTCTTGGAACCCAGATCAGTTTTGGACAAGCAACAAATAAGAAATGACCACGAACTCGAAATTGTATTAAATACAGGATCAAGATTTAATTAGTGTTTGGAAAACACACACCTGTGTCAAATTAATATTTCTTTACTTTGTCATTTGTTTTCATGTTTCTTAGAGTTGTTAAAGTTTTGCAACGTGAAAGAGTATTCATGTTCATTATTTTTGTTTGGTATATTTTCATTTACTTCGCGAAAGGTAGAAATAAGCATCAAAAGATTTGTTGTATTATTTTAGTTTTGAAATGAAAATATTTCCCTTTTTCAATAACTTATAATTAATGATTTTTTTTTCATACTGCATCTATTTACAATCCATTTTACTTTAAAGCAATAACAGTAATGCTTAAAACGCCATGTAGGTATTTTGTTATTTTTTTTTCTAAACATAGTGTGATCAAAATACAAATATATAATTTAATAATATAATAGGATTTTTAAAACTTTTTGATACTTCTTTTTAATTACCATACCAAGCATAAATATTCCAATACTTTGCTTAAGGAGAGATTTACATGCTTGAAACAAATAAAATGCGGGGCAAATATAACTATTATATCAAAAAATACTTTCTCATACTAATTATTAATTAATTAAAGTTTATATATATATTAAAATAAAAAATATACAACTGGAATATACGTTATTAATAACACAGGTTTGCGATGAAAAACTTTTTCGAATGCTCTCACATGAAACATAGATTTTGACCTGCTTATTGTAGTAAGCTCCGTTTTAATGTATCACGTGATGATTTTTTTTTGTTCATATAAACATGTAGATATTGTTTTTAAATTATTAAATATTTTGGTTAGTTTTAAAGCAGTAAATTCATGTTTACTTTGATAGTATTATTTATTCTATGATCTATGATATCCCCACTACACATACGCATAGTATATCCACCTCTTTCTAAATCAAAATAGTTACTGTAGACCTTTTCAAGCATTCAGCGCGCGCCATTAAGAGTGACAGGTGTTCACGTGTGAGATTAAGGTTTTGTTTTTTTTTCTTATCCATAATTATGGCCTCTCTGTCTTTTAAAAATAGTCCAGATGTATTTTGTTATATTTGTGGACAATATACAACAGTCAAACAATGGCAAAATATAACAGACTTTGTAAAAAAAATGCGTATTTTACTTACTTCGGAATTAGGTTAGGTCATCAAAATAAACAGTGAGTTTCACATAAAGTATGCCGGTTTTGTACTGAAGTATTAAGTCAGTGGACTTGTGGCAAATCAAAATCATTGTCATTTGGTATTCCTATGTTGTGGCTGGAACAAACAAATCAAACTGATTGTTGTTACTTTTGTTTGAGCAATATGACAGGATATAGTTCTAAAAACCACGCCAAAATCGTATATCCCGATGCTCCATCTATAACAAAGCCAATTCCACATGGACCTGAATTACCCATATCTGTTCCTACTAAGAACGAGAGCACCGATATGCCTATATCACAAACGTCAGAAATTAGCGTTTATTCAAGTAGTGGTGAAAGTTTCAACCCCATGAATGAGCCCCGACTTTTAAGATAGAAAGAACTGAATGACTTGGTAAGGGATCTTGGATTATCTAAAGATGCAGCGGAACTTCTCGGTTCTCGCCTAAGGAAAACAATTTGTTAGATCCTGATATAAAATTTTATTGGTATCGAGACAGAGAAGAAGAATTCGTATGGTATTTCGAGAAAAAGAAAAATTTAGTTTTTTGCTGTGATATTGGCGGTTTAGTACGTAAATTTGACATCGAATACAACGCCCAAGAATGGAAACTTTTTATAGATTCTTTGAAAATAAGCTCGAAAGCTGTTCTTTTGCACATTAACAATAAATTTGCATCAATACCTATAGCACATTAAGTCTATCTTAAAGAAACGTATGAAAATGTTTTGGAGAAAATAAAAATACACAGAACACAAATGGTTAATTTGTGGTGACTTAAAAATCATATGCATGCTTCTTGGACTATACGAAATTTCCATGTTATATTTGTTAGTGGGATAGTAGGACAAAGAATTTACAATGGGAAAAATCAGATTGACCGATTAGAAAAAAATTGGAGGTTGGAGTAAAGAATGTTATTAATCTGAACTTGATAGATCCTCAAAAAGTATTGCTTCCACCACTTCACATCAAACTTGGTTTGATCAAACAGTTTGTAAATTACTAAAAGATGGAAATACTTTCAAGTATTTCTGTTCATGTCATCCTAATTTATCCAATACAAAGTTAAAGGAGGGCATATTAACAGGACCTGACATCAGAAAACTAATCAAGGATGCAGACTTTGAGAAGGTCATGACAAACTCAGAAAAAATGCTTGGAATTCTTTTCAAAATGCTGTTTCCAAATTTTTAGGCAACACAAAAGATCCTAATTATAAAAATATTGTCTAAGAAATGTTAAACAACTATAAAAACTTAGAGTGTAATATGAGTCTGAAAGTTCACTTTTTGAATTCGCACATCGATCATTTCCCAAAAAATGTAGGAGACTACCGTGAGGAACAAGGCGAATGGTTCCATCAAGATATAAAAGATATGGAAAGGAGATATCAAGGCCGTTGGGACGTCAGTATGATGGCAGACTCTTGTTGAATGATCCATAAAGATGAAGATAAAGTTTATAAACGGAAACCAACGAAACGAAGCTTTTTCTCAAAAAATTTTGTATTTGTTTGTATTTTATTTTAATTTTAATTGAATAATTAAAACTTTAGGTAATAGACAGTATTATTTCATGTAATCTGTAGTTTTCACCTATTTTCATTCAAACACTGTGTCATCTGAATCTGCTAAACGCGACGTGGTGGATAACTTATGAATATCGTTGTATATTACGTTCAGGACTACTATTACGAATATTAACACTTCAATATACAAACTTTTAAAAAATTTTATTTCCCAGACCTACGTATTTATCTTTTTTTGTTGCTTCCATATATTGCTAAAAAACTATTTTTTTAAAAAACTAAATTTGAAAAAGAGTAGTTTAAAGACAAAAATGCAGATAAGATAAAGTAAACCTGATTTTGGTCATGCGTGTATATGATTACTGAAGAAGAAAGAAATAAAGTTTTTGAGATTAAAAGTCAAAATATCAGTGTAAAAACTAAAATAATATGCATACCTAGAGCCCATACTTTCATCATTATCTTTCAAAGCAGCTGAAAGTTTATCAATCTCTTCACTCGCGACTTGAGAAACTAAATTTAAAGTTATATTTTAATTAAGATCACATTCTAACCAAGTTCTCATACAACCTACTAAATATTTTGCGTGTTAAAAAAATAGAGACTAAAGCTCTTAAAACTGTTCATATTTTCTAAAATCGATTCTCAGATGTATCATCAAAATTAGTAGATTATTTATATTAAAAAAAGAGAGGAATTCCCCCCGTGGTTATCACGTTGAGAAAGTTATAAAATTTTATTACATAATAGGGTTCTTTTCTGGAAAATTTCAGCAATTTTAGAAGGCCGTAAAATTTTAAATTTTAAAGAGAGGTTCTTTTGGAGAACTACTTGTGGTTGGTAAAAAGAGGATTTTTTCAAACAGCTTTCCCCCGCTCATCGTTCCAACTTCCATTATAACAGAAAATTCTTTTAAGAAGAAAGAGAAGAATTGAATTCCTCACTGGGTCGGGATTTTCAAACCACTCTAGGTAACTCCTCTCTATTATAACTAAGATCTGACATTTCTTTCTACATATTATTTCTATTAAAATTGACAATAATGAAAAAATAGTATAATTTTTAGATTTCTCTACTCCTCTAACAAGGCTGTACAACATTAACAATAATGATTAAAATTTGCCTATTATTCCAAGCACACCTAGGAAAAATTCCTATAATTCCTCTATAGTGATGTCCCTCAAAAACTTTAAGCGCCTTTTTTTTATTATATATATATATATATATATATATATATATATATATATATATATATATATATATATATATAATATATATATATATATATATATATATATATATATATATATATATATATATATATATATATATATATATATATATCAATCGGTTTTATAACGTCTTCCGATGCCTAATTTCCACTCCTCCCGGTTTCTAAATCCCTCCTCCTCCAGATCTCTCTCTAGTACTTCCTTGTTGATTCCTGCTCTCCAGCTTTGGCGTGGTCTTCTTCTTTTTCCATGAGGGTTCCAATTTGAAATCTTTTTAGGCAGTCGGTCTTGTGACATTCTCTGTACATGTCCGTACCATACCAACTGTTGGGTTCTGATTTCGTCCACTATATCGTGCTTTATTTCTAAAGCTTGCCTTATCGTGTCATTTGGTATGCGGTCTTTTCTGGATTTTCTGGCTGCTCGTCTCCAGAAATCCATTTCTGTAGCTTTTAGTATTTTTTCTGTTCTTTTCCTTTAATGGCCACACCTGGGAGCTGTAAGTTATTATACTTTTCACTGCTGAGTTGTAAATTCTCTTCTTATTTTCAATGGTTATGTCTTTGTCCCATAGTATACTATTAAGCATTGCAATCGCTTTTCTTCCTTGGATATTCCTCTCGAATATTGCTTCTTCCAGTGTTCCGTCCCTAGATATTCTCGTTCCCAAATACTTATAACTGGCACAGTGTTTGATGGTGTGTCCTGTAGCCAGTTACAATTCCTGCTGTTGTCCTCCGATGCACATGTACTCGGTCTTTTTAATATTGACTTCTAGGCCCCATTTTTCATATTCATCCATAAGTTTTCGTGTCATGTATTCCATATCATCGATGTACTGAGCGACTACTACCTGGTCATCTGCGAATGATAGCGTGTACAATGTAGTATCGTCATCCAGTGGTAATCCCATACTGCTGCATTTCCTTTTCCAGTTCTTCAGTGCACTCTCCAAATAGATTTTAAATAGCGTTGGGGATATACAGCAGCCCTGTTTGAGACCCTTTGTGACCGGGAACCCTGTTGTTATACCATATTTGGTTTTCACACTACTTCTTGCGTCTTGGTATAAGGATTTTACGGCTTTAATTATTTCGGTGCTTACATTACTCTGTTGTAGTGTTTCCCACAATCTCATTAGGGGCACGCTGTCGTAGGCCTTTTTTTAGATCAACAAACAAGACATGGACTTCCTGATCAAATGCGGTTTTCTTTTCTAGGATTTGTGTCAGTGAGAAGAGATGGTCTATTGTGGATCTTCCTGCTCTAAAGCCTGCCTGTTCTTCAGCTTCTACGTCCGCGTATTCCGTTTCTATTCTATTTTTAAGTATTTTTTCCGTATATTCTGCTAATAGATCCTGTAACCGTTATTCCCCTATAGTTATCGCAATTATTTTCGTCTCCTTTCTTATGAATTGTTGATATGTATGATATTTTCCATTCCTCGGGTACTTCTGATGTGTTAATGCATCTTTGGAATAAGTTCCTCAAAGCGCTAAATAGCTTTTCAGTTCCGTATTTTACTATCTCTCCTGGGATGTTTCCTGGTCCTGGAACTCTACCATTTTTTAGCGTTTTACATACTTCTTTCCCCATTGGTTGTTCTTTTTGTCACTAATCATTTTGCGTACTCTAGCTTAGGATTCTTTGTATTTTACTTTGTCGTTTGTGCTCTTTGAACTTAAGTATTCGTGATAGGTTTTCCGTTTTTCTTCAATTTCGTATTTAATTTCTTCATCCCACCAATATGGTTTTTGCTGTTTTTCCCTTTTCTCTTGGTACCCTAATGCTTCCAGTGCGGCTGCGTGTAGGCATTCCTTTATATACTTATATTCTTCTTCTATATTAACAAATCCCGTCCGTTGTATCTTTTGGACCAGTCTACTCTTGTATAGATTTCTGATACTTTCATTTTGTAAGCTGTCTGTATTATATCTTATTGTTGTTTCAATTGTTGTGTGCTGTGTACTTGTATCTTCCAGTTTGCTTTCCCGTGTTGTTCGTGAGATTATCTTTCCTTTCACGAGGTAGTGGTCGCTGCCACATGAAGCCCCTCCTTGGACTCTTTTTATTAAGGGTAGTAAATGTATATTAAGTTTGAAATGTCACATGTTCGAGAGTTATCGTGTAAACACACCGAAAAAAATCGACCGATAGAATAACCTACATAGAAAACTATGTCTTTCGTGACCTAGAGACCCTAAAATATAAAAATCCTAAAAGGAGATTTTTTAGTGTTCCGTACGGAACACTTATAAGATGACTTCGGTGTCTGTCACACCCGATTTTCTCCGAAGCTCTTTGTCATAGAAAGCTGAAATTTGGTAATAATATAGAAATTGATGGCCTCATTAAAGCCGTGTAGTTTTGAAAGTCAAATTTTGACTTAAGGGGTTAGTTTTGGGGAGTGAAAAAAAAATTTTTTAGTAGGTCATCGAGTGTGGTGTCAAATCAAAGCTTGTGAAAACACGAGTAAAATATATATATATATATATAATGTAATACTTGCGCACACTTTTCTTTGTATTATTTTTTAAAAAATCGCGAAAAATCGCTGTCCCCCCACCTTATCTCGAAAAGTACTGATCGAAAAATTTTGAAAAAATTCTGGAATATTCTCCAGGGGGTGTAGATTGAACGAAAATTATCACGAGTGCATTACCTTTAATAATTTATCTGGTATATAAAAAAAACAAAAATTTCCAGGTCATCAATTTTCAGTAAAGATTGGAAACAAACTTTGTTGAAAACTCATTTGGGGGTGTGTTTTGTCAAGTCACTGATCATTTTATACCACCGTAACAACATTTTTTATTTTAAAAGCAATCAACGTACGGAACACTAATTGTGCAAGTTCAACTTGCACTTGACCGGTTATTTCATGAATACAACGGTTTACTATCATGAAGTGAAAAGATTTAAGATGTGGTAAAAATACCGGTAAGGTATTGTAATTTACGACTAAAATTTTATTTTGAAAGGAAATTGAGAATTTGTGTATAAAATGTGTATATTGTCAATATAATTTAACGTATTGGACGTCTCTGTATTTACAGTCATAAAGTTTCAGGTTTATTGGGTCATAAAGCATTTCACTTTGTTGCTTCCATAAAATGTCTAGCATGATGAACGAGTAGACAATGTTGATTTTGCTGTCGATATGGCTTAGCTAAAAATAAATCATAAAACTCTATTAATAAAATCGTCCATATGCTTCAGAAAGTTACAACATATATATATATATATATATATATATATATATATTATATATATATATATATATATATATATATATATATATATATATATATATATTTATTTATGTACCTATATATACAAAACCAATCGGGAAACAACGGATCGTATACTTGAAAGATGGGAGAAGAGATAATGGACCGGGATGAAATTGCTGTCACTATGGAAAAAGTTGTAAATTGTATGATACATACTAGCGAACACAGAAAACCTAAAAATTTATTAATGTTGGCTCAGAAGATCTGCCTGAAATTACCGAAGAAGAAGTATATCATGCGTTGAAAATACTTGCCTGGAGAGGATAACATTTTGGTGGAAATGTTGAAGGAGAGATGTCCAGAGGTGACGAAGAACCAGTGCGATCTTTTTAACTGGTATTTGATTGAAGGTAACACCCCAACTAACTGGAACAATGCCACCATTATCTTGTTACACAAAAAGGAGGTAAAGCTAATTTAGAAAATTACCGACCGTAAATCTATAAATTGGATCTTAACAAATAGAATGACTCTCAGACTGGATAGCTACTAACCTCTCGAGTAGGCTGTGCTGAGGAAATATTTTGGTATATGTGCACAACTATTAACCATGAGAGTGTTGCTGGAAAACTCAGTGGACTATCGTTTAGACATATACCTAGATTTTGTGAATTTCCACAAAGCTAGGCACTGTGGAACATTGGACTATGAGGAATGCACTTAATCATGCCGAAATCGATTATAGAAATACCGAAATACTTAAGTATATATACGACAATGTAACTTCCACTGTTCAAGCTGAAAAATCTACGAAGCCTATTCCCATAAAAACTGGCCTAATGCAGGGTAATACTCTCTTTCCAAAGCTGTTTACATTAACTTTAGAAGAAGTACACAAGGATTTATACTGGAATAATCGAGGTATCTTGATTAATGGGAAAAGACTGAATCATCTTCGGTACGCGGATGATATTGTCTTAATTGCAAAGAATCTCGCAAACAATTTTGACGGACTTGAAGAGAGAATTATCGATTGTAGGACTGAAGATGAATTTGCAAAAAAAACCAGGTAGTATGTAGAGAAGACCTGAATATCACGGTTGAAAACAGGGCTCTGGAGAACGACCAATGCTATATATATTCTTGAAAGATCATAAAAAACTACAATATTAGGTCAATCACTAAGGTCAGAGACGATAGCTGTGCTCAAATAGAGCTATGCTGGCCATGTTGCTAGGTATACAGAAGACAGATGGTCTCAATCTATATTCAAATGAAGACCGTACATGGGTAAGCGATCGAAAGAACTCCCGCCCAAATGTTGGATTGATGAGATCAAACGAACGGCCGGGTTTGTGTAGATGAGGCAGGCACGCATAGCGGCTTTTCACACTAAAATCCCGTTTACAGACCAAGCACGACGTGATATAACAAATATGCATTATAATCATGTTTACGCTAAAGAAAACCCACATGCTATACAACAAAGACAGTTTCAACGCGAATTCAGTATTAATGTCTGGATGGGATTTGTCACGAACTATTTAATCGCGCCGTTTAGATCAATCTGTAAAGTGCTATAAATAAATAAATAAATATTTAACATATCGTTATAGATCATTCGGAAGATATTAAAGAAGATTCCAGCACACTGTAATGTCAGCAGCATGAAAAGGGCATGACTTTCCGCAGTATTGATGTATCGCAAGGATTCATCTCTCATGAATAAAAATATGTCGAAGAGGACATTTTGATATTTTGGTAGACAAAATAAAATATATAAAAAATTTAATTCATAATAAAACTTCTCCAATACTTTGAAATACTTCAGAGGGTGACGGTTATATATTTTTCTTCGATTTTATAGAAACCTATATTAAGAATATTTCCGAATATATTTTTATTTGAAGTATTAAATTCGCAAATTGTGTTATTTCCGTCTATAAAAAATGATTTTCAGCACGGTTAATAATAACCTTGAATTTCAAAATTACATTTTGATAAAAAAATGTCGTTCATTCTTCTTTTATAGTGAATATATGGTATAACAAAATAAAATTTCTTTTTTTTTTAATCAGCAGTAGGATGTAAAAAATTGAACTTTCATGTATAGTATAATTTTAAACCTATTATAAATAAATTATTAACCGATTTTCAGAATTTTGCTGTGTTAATATTCAAAACAATATGGTCAGTTGCAGATAAAGAAATATAGAAACATGAAATTTATTTTTTGGGTAATTTTAGTTGATGTACGCAGAGTACTAAAAGACAGTCTAATATGTTTTTTAAATATCGTCTAAAGAACTAAGTATTAGTAAAATATGTTGGGCTATTGGGACAATAACGCTCGGAAGAAATTTGAAAACGACTTCAAATTTCGTATATACACAATACTTGCCGCAGGAAAAATATCTATAGTTTGTAAGCGATCGAGTGTCATAAATTTTACATAGTTTTGATCTGGCTGAGATAAGAAACAAATTGCATTTTAAACAAACAAAAAGTATGAGAATGTGGAATCTTTGGCACAATGACTACTCAGTTTATATCACCACTACACCAAACACTTTGTTTTTGCACTCGACGCGCGTTTTCCTAACCATGCTAGCTTCATCAGGAGCGATGATTGACTAAAGCTAAACTACAAGTCTACCCTATTTAGACTTAGCCTAACACTTGTATTACGCAGGCGCAACTAATAGCACAGGCGAGGCCATCCATTCCGGTCAAATAGCCAGTAGAGGGGACTCTAAGGAATAAACCATCTGCCTTTATTTAAACTACTTTTACATTTTATTATTTCCATTCTTTCGTATCCGATGAACAATCCTGTATCAGATACATTTTTAATTATGATTATTTAATGTTACAGTATGATCAGCTTCAAGTACTTGTTCGGCAATGCTAGACTTTTCTGTTCAACTGTATTTTAAATGTGCTAAATGTTCTTTAAATCGTGTTTTAATTGACCTTTTAGTTTGCCCAACATATCGCAGTCATTACAACTAATTTCATAAATTACACTTTTCTCACAATTAAGAATCTTGTCTTTGGGATTTCTTAAGATATTCCTCGAATTGTCTGATGACTTATAGACTAAGGTGAGGCCTACCTTATTAAATACATTGTTGAGTCCCCTGCAATATTTCGGATTTTTTGGTATGGAGACATGCATACCTGCTCTTATTTTTTTATCTTTTTTACACGCGAAGGAGGGGACTTAATAAGGTATTTAATAAGGTAGGCTTCGTTTTAGATAATTTGAGACATATCTTAGAAAATCTCAAAGACAAGATTCCTAATTGTGAGAAAAGTGAAATTTATGAAATTATTTGTAATGACTGCGACAAAAAGTATGTTATGCAAACTAAAAGGTCAATAAAAACACGATTTAAAGAACATTTAGCACATTTAAAATACAATAGAACAGAAAAGCCTAGCATTTCCGAACATGCCCTTGAAGCTGATCATACTGTAACACTAAGTAATAAAGATTAATTAAAAATGTATCTGATAGGAGATTGCCGAACACATTGGAAAGTATGGAAATTATAAAATGTAAAAGTAGTTTACATAAACACAGAGGGCATATTCCTTATCCTCCCCTCTACTGGTTACCAAACCGGAACTGCTGGCCTCGCCTGTGCCATTAATTTCTCCTGCGTAATTCAGGTGTTAGGCTAAGTATGAAAAGGGTAGATTTGTGGTTTAGCTTTAGGCAATCATCGCTCCTGGTGAAGCTGACATGGTTGGCAAAAAGCGCGTCGAGGGCAAAAATAAAGTGTTTGGTGTAGTGGTGACATATACTGAGAAATAAAATTTTTTTGTTTTTCGGTTTTATGATTTCTGATCCAAAAGACGATTTTATCACATACTTCTCCATTATAATGAAGACTGTTTTAATTACCTAAGAATGTAACTTACTCTGGTTGACTTGACGAATCAAAATGAAAGTTTTTAATCATCAACCTATTTATTTATATTAATAATCATAGTGTGCTAATCGTGTCATGGTAATATTTTTTACAAGTTGGACAAAGTATAAAAAGTATTTTTAAAAAACCCGCCAAATGCAAGGCGGACTTGCGCAATTAGTGTTCCGTACGGTGATAGATAAAATAAAAATAATATCTCGGAACAAGAGCGACTGGCGACTCGGTTACAGTTACCTCCGCCATACCTGAAGAAACATAGTTTTCATACTTTTTTTTTATACCAGATAAATTATCAAACATAATGTATTCGTGATATTTTTCGCTGAATCTACACTTTATAGAGAATATTCCTGAATTTTTTCAAAATTTTTTGATTAGTACTTTTCTAAATAAGGGGGAAAAATATATATATATTCTTGAACTTACACACGCTTTTAGTTTGTTTTTTTTTTAATCTCCCTTCCTGTCATTGATATTTAAAGGTGATAAAGGTTTATATCAAAAAAGGTGGTAAATTTTAAACTTTGCGGAGGGTTCTTGGTTTATCGATTTTCAAGATAGTAAATTTTTTTTATAAGAGGGGGGTTCCAAAATTGGAGCCCTTGGGTCCAGATTTTTGCTCTCTCTCCCTAAATACAGGATGTTCCAATAATTCGTATACTTATAACATTGGATGACTAAAAATCATTTTCATTTACTACGATACACCTACATTTATTACAGAAAAATTGCAAATTCCTTAATAAACATTTAATTAAGATCCTTCAAGTCTTAGAAATGAACGAAAATCCATTAAAATGGAAATGAAAAAAGAAAATTTCAATTACTAAAAAAAAATAATAGAGGATTTAACATAATTAAGGCTACGACCTAAAAAACTTATTAGACTAAATTTTGGCGCTAAATCAGCTACAAATACTCAAGAAAATAATATTCTATGTTTTGACTTTGTATATTTCTTAATCTGTGAACTCAAAACAAAAAGAAACTACTCTATAATCTATAAAGTTTTCATATATTACACATATCCAAAAAATTTTATATTTAAAATTTCAATGTAGCTTAATTCTGCACAGTAGTTTATTTTATGTAACATACTCTATATTTAATTAGGTGTTTTTTAAATATTAACATCTACCGAAATTTTTGTCGCTTTGACATCCTGTGTCATCCTAACGTTGCATTCTAAAACAAAAGTACTTACAAGTTCCTAGTTCAGGTTAGTTTCTCATTCTATTACTACAAATGTCAACTTTTAATTTAGCCATGAGAATTGACTTCCTAACTTCTTTTCATTTTAAATAAAAAATTATAATTTCAAGGTGAACTTCAGATTAACATTTTCAGGTAAGGAATGAAAATTTAAGGTAGGAGCATGCAAACAATTTTTTAAATTTACTTCCTAAAAGAAAGTATTGTATCCGTGATACAATGACCCTAAGGTTTTTTTTTCATTTTTTCTTCCAGTTTTCATCGATCTGTGAATCTGTCGGTAAGATAATTCTCGAATGAAATGAGATATCGATTTCAAATTAAGCACACATATACTACTTAAAGTATGTATAGAACTTAAATTTTTTTCGGCGATATGGCTTTATAGAAAAGGGCTAAAAGGGGTAGATGTAGATAAATATTATATATTTTTAACAGAATTATGATAATTTTTCTTTCACTCTCAACACTTGTGTAGCTAGAGGCTAAATACTGTCTCCCACTATATTTCTTCTTTATAAAGTCAACAGTCAAGACCCTGCCTTATGACAAAAAGAAACATTTCTCATCAACAAGGAACATTAAAATTTTGTGTAAAAAAAATAAATATAAAATTTGTGAATAAAATTACAGTTAGATATGATTTACCGAAATGTACGATTTCCTCAATTTTAAATAAACTGCTGGAAAATACCAAAAATTCAGCCTGTACATTTGCGAATGACAGCACGCTTGTTGCCTTATTTATTTTGAACCTTCGGACAATAACTTAAAATGTAAATTATCGCAAGTAGCAGAAAGTTACTCAACTTAACAAAGACGCGGTAAGTAAGTAGAATTTAACGTTACAAAAACCCAGGCTCTAATTCTTTTTAAACAGTTGACGTGAGATAGTTATGACAGGACACTCTCTACTAGCATCGCCACTCAACTTGTTAGGCGATGACTATAAGAGTATATATACCTTGTCATGATTATGTTGTGTGTATAGCAATGATGCTTCTCAAAAGCTCGGAATATTATTTCATATTAGAAAACTCCACGCCAGGTTTTATTCCTCAGGTTCCACCATTGATAAAATTCTGCTCCCATGTTTGGATCTAGGCTCCAAAGTATAACCGATATTAGCTTGATTTTATCCAGAGGAGAGTTGTTCGCCTAATTAAGGACCCGCAATTTACCTGAAATGTTTACGCATTCGAACATCGAAGAAAAATTGATGACCCGAATCTATTCATGGCAACTGATGGATAAGTGTGGTATGCTTTATTCCTTCCAAAACAGTGCATGTCACACTAGTACGACGCATCCGTAAGCAATTTAGCTGGTTACTGCTTCTACCACTCTCTTCAAGAACTCTTTTATATAGAAAACCATATATCTCTGGAACGAACTGGCCACAACGTGAATCGCTACTTCCGAGCATATGTCGCTCTAATGGTGATATAAGGATTTCCCTGCCGAACGGGTGCTGCGACCATAAAAAATGTTTTAATGCTTATACTGCATTCTGTTGGCGACTTACAAAGTCTATTCAAGCAGAGCGGCACAGCACGGCTGGCATTTATTGCAGAAACGCACCTTTCTCGAGCTTACCGCTCGAAGGCATAGATGGCAGCATTGGTATAACATTTAAAGACGAATCGAAAAGACTGGCATTTTCAGAAGTTACCAAACAGACAGAGTGCAGTATAAGCATCTATTTGTCATAGTTTTCCGTTAGTACCTGGATAAGGACTGAAAAATGTGTTCTCGTATTTGCTGAACCTAGCCCAGCTGATGAGCCGTGATACGGCGAAACGCGTCTTGGGATGGTTCAGCAAATACGAGAACACATTTTTCAGTCCTTATCCAGGTACTAACGGAAAACTATGACAAATAGATGCTTATACTGCACTCTGTCTGTTTGGTAACTTCTGAAAATGCGAGTCTTTTCGATTCGTCTTTAGTTATTATACCAATGCTGCCATACATATATATATATATATATATATATATATATATATATATATATATATATATATATATATATGTATATATATATATACATATATACATATACATATATATATATATATATATATATATATATATATATATATATATATATATATACATATACATATACATATATATATATATATATATATATATATATATATATATATATATATATACACGTATATATAATCAATATAAATAAAATGCAGTACAACACTTATATACAGATTTCAGAAAACGTTTTTACCTATTTATTCAACATTTTATACAAAAATTTACCTTGTTTTCCCGTACCCATTTCTACAAGAAAATTCAATTTCCTCTATGCGGAACATGCCCCGCGGGAACTTCCTTCTCTTCGCTGGCAGAAGCTTTCCTGTTAAGGAAATATGATGTTATATGCTTTAAATAACCTAAATCACTTCATTCACCGACCTAAATAGAAGTAATCGTGTTTTACACAAGAAATTTGGTTATTATAATATTATTATTACCAAATAAGGTACCTTTGTTTTAGTACATATGCAAGTATAAAGAATATTTAAGGCGGAAGTATTTACATACAACATACAAGCCCCAAAAATTGGTTAACCAGAAGACAGCAAACTCCGTATGCCATTTTGAAAATTGGAATGTTTGTATCATTATGGGTATAACTAAAAAATGATTATAGATTACTAAATTTGGAAAAGAATGAATACATATGAATTAAGAACATATATATAACTGTTATAACAGGAAACACGACTATTTTTTAAATTTTTTTTTATGGGTCTAGCACACGTGCTGCAGGGAAGTCCCTAAAGCGCTCCAGGAGCGGCATGAGTGCGGAAAAAAGCGATTCACGTTGTTCTTGAATCGCTGGAAATTGTACTCGGTGGGAAACACAGCGCTGGGCAAATTATTCCAAAGGGATGACGTTCTCCATATAAAAGATTGCTTGAAAAGCGACTAGAGCAAGAATAAACTCCAACAAACCATATATTCGTCGAATAAATAGTAAATTATAGTTTATTTGCAATTATATTCAAGATGTTCCCTTGCAAACATGTAATTCTAAAATAAGTTGTTTTTGACACTAAAAAATAACTTAATCCATACATTGCAACTCGATACTGTAAATGGTAGGTAATTTATGGTAAGATATTATTTAATATCAAAAAAGTTAAACAGAGCACTAGCCTTAGTAATTTATAAAACTAAAACCTGACATTTTCCACTTCTATGAAAAATGAAAATAATGAAGAAATAACACTAAAAAATATATCTAACACGATATTTATGAAACAACTACGCCTTATCTTTTTTTCCTACTTTTTAAATGGCATTTTTTGATCATAAATAATTAATAATAACGAAAAAAATACACAATTTTCAGATTACTGATTGCACCGAATACGCATTGATATTTCATAGTTCTTAGTCTCACTTAAACTCACAACTTTTCACGAAGATTCACCAGATTGGCAAGACAAATAGTTTTTTTTTATATCAGATAAATTATCAAACGTAATGCACTCGTGATAATTTTCGCTCAATCTACACTTTATAGAGAATTTTCCAGAAGTTTTTTGATCAGTACTCTTAGAGATAGAATGGCGATTTTGGGCCATTTTTTTTTAAAATAATATAAAGAAAAGTTTGCGCTAGTTTTACATCATGTATATTTTTGAACTCGTGTTTTTACAAGCTATCATTTGACACCCCACTAGATGACCTTACAACATTTTTTTTTCACATCCGATCCCCAAAACTAACCCCCCTATAACAAAATTTAACTTTTAGAATTACACGGCTCTGATTGGGCCATCAATTTCTATATTTGTGCTAAATTATAAGTTTTCTATGTCAAATAGTTTCGGGGAAAATCGGCTGTTTTATAGACAGACAGACAGAAACCGAAGTATTCTGTACGGAACACTAAAAATGATCCTCACTCCCTGCTTGTCAAGCGATATCATCCAAAAACTATAGGTAAATCAAGTATTATATGTGAACCTAATTTGAAATCGATATCTCTTTTTGGTCGGAAATTATCGTACCAACAGACAAACAAGCCGACAAATAGAGTAACGGAAATGGTGGACTATGTTTTTCGTATTCTAGAACCCTTGAGTGTGAAAAAATGCATAATCTCGGAATGTGATTTTTCGTAAAAGGGGACGACGATGTTAGTTTCTTTTAGAATTAATGTAATTATGTTAAATCGTTATTTCTTAAAATCGAGTCAGTCCTAGAGGTCCGAAATCAATCCTTAACACCCTCCTACGACCAGTCACCACTAGAAAAATTTAAGCTATTTAAGTTATTATGCACTAATACGATAAACTCGGAAGATTTATTAGCACAGTGGTAAAGTACTTGCCCGAAAAGTCAAGGTCCTAGATTCAAATCAAAGTTGAAATAATAATTTTCTTTAAGTTTTAAAAAGTCAACCAATATCACTATAATGTATCTGCTACGTGAAATATGTTCATTATTAGAGAAGATTTCAAATAAAACAACCCAATTTCAGCATTCAAAAAGAAGACTTCAATATTATTTGTATATTTTCTACACGTTTCGCCAATAGATTTAGGGAATTTTCAACCTTAAAGGATACATAAAAGGTTTTTGGTTTCTGTATTTGCTGTTATTTCAAAGTTCTTATAACACACAGCAGCGGTGCTCAAACTTGAACTGCTGGCGATCTACCTCAATATTGTTAGACTACGATCGATCGACTCTGAGAGGCTGCAAGTAAGTGTGATGCAGGATTGTCGTCTAGGTAGGGTGTATCGTGGCATAGATATTAGTTTTCCGCACAATATGCATTTTTTTAGTCAAGGTAAGTGTAGGTCTGCTCTAAAATGTCAATGAAAAAACTCATAATTATTCAAAATTGCGAGTTTATTGGTTCTTACAAAACAAACGAGTTCTAGTGTCTAAACTTAACTAAAGAGTGACTTTGGATGTTGAAGCGTGGCACTGCATGTCCTCAGCATACTTCTCATAAGATGGTACGTAATTACCGAGTGCTAATCGCAAGCATGATGACATAAGTTCGTCAGTTAGTCGATTGCGATATTTTGACTTAATTATCTTCATTTCAGAAACTGCAGACTCGCACAAGTAAGTTGACCCAAACATTGCCGTCAGTTGAAGGGCGATTTGCCTTAGATTCGGATATTTATCTTGAGATATAAAACACCAGAATTTTGTATCAGATGCTGTGGCTTTGAGATATATATCTGATATAATCTGCACTAACTCATTTTCAACAGAACATGAGTCCATGTTAAACTGACTTGACTTCCTCAATGTTTTTACATGAAAAGTCATAAATGATGCGATATTTGCCATTTTACTGAAATCATAAAAACGTATTTCGAATTGGCCCAAAATTTTTGATAATTCTGCCTCATAAATATCATAATTCAACTGAGGAATCCTTTCTTTCAAAGACGGAAAATTTTTCAGATCCTTTCTTCTCAGTTGATCTATCATAAGTTGCAATTTACTTTTGAGTGCGTTTATTGCGCTAATCATCTCAATAATAGTTTTTCCTTTACCTTGAAGATCCAAATTAATGGTATTTAAACGCATTGTGATGTCTGTCAAAAATGCCAAAACAGCCATTTTCCGTTTTTCAGCATCTGGGTGTCATCACCTCTTTCGTCCAGAAAAGCTGTTATTTCGGGCAATAATTCTTGAAACCTTTCTAGGAATTGTCCGTGACTCAACCACCTGACGTCCGTGTGAAGAACTAAATCAGTGTATTCAGCTTAGATAGCAGCACTATCTTCCAATTGCAATTTAAAGAGCCGTCGTTGCAAGCTACGTGCACGGATAGAATTCACAATTTTTATTGCAATGCCCATAATCTCCTCCATGTTTAGAACTTTTGAACACAAAACTTGTAGATGTATAATGAAATGGAAGGAGAAAAATGAAAGGAAATCAACATTAGCTCGACACAATACCACAAAACCGTTTTTGTTTCCAGTCATTGCTGGTGCTCCATCGGTTGTAATGCACACTAGTTTATATATTGGTAGCTTGTAGTTTGTTACAAAATTGAAGAAAACCTCATATATATCTTCGCCACGGGTCTTTCCTTTTAGAGGAATCATTGTCAAAAACCTTCCTTAGCCGACATGTCATTGAATACCATTCGAATAAAAATACACAGCTGGGCAGTGTCTGTCATATCGGTGGATTCGTCGAACTTTAAAGAAAAGTATGTACATTCCATGATATCATGTTTTAGTTTATCTGCCATGTCCTTCCTGACTCATGACTTCAACACGCCTTGTGACAGTCGGACGAGATAACTGAAGTTCTCTAATAACAGACATAATCTCTGTTTTATTTTTAAAATCTCCAAATAAAGTCTCACCCGCTTCAATAAATGCTTCCTTCACAACCAATCCATCATCAAATGGTTTCTTGTGTTTCGCCAATATATGAGATATTTTAAATGACGCGATCGTTGCAGCTTTTGATTGTTTGGCTGGTCTTGTGAACATGGTTTGTTCTTTTTTCAAACAAGTTATCAAATCACGTACTTTTCGTTTTCTTAATTCACTCTGTGACGGAAAATTCTTTTCATAGTTTTTATGAACCGTTTTATGATGCCTCTCTAAGTTCCCACGCTTAGGTATTGCAACTGACGCACGGCAAATGAGACAAATGCACTTATCCTTTACCATACAAAAGAAAAATTCTTCCTCCCAATCGTTATTAAAATGATAAGTTTTACTTTTCTTCGCCGCACTTATTTTGGACTATTTATTAATAAACTTTGTATCGATGTATTGCCTTCAAGTTACAACTCAGACTGACTCCTATTCCTGCAGGCGCAACATTTATATCGGCGCGAACGAAGTCTCGAATGTTCCCGTCAAACACGCCGCCCGAAGTTTCTAGAAAAATCGGCGGGAATCAAAAACGCGGCTTTTCTTTGACAAGTACCGCGCGTTTCTTTGATAAAGCCGCCTTTTGCCGCTAGCAGGGGGTTATTACGATAAAAGAAAGTGATGAGGGAGTTATTCTGGCCTAATTGTGGATCGAATAAATTTTAGTACTTTATTCTTTGCATTTTGTTTTAGTTACCTAAAACAAAATCTGTGAATAGTTCTATATCGGAATTTTTTTCTCGAGATCGACTCAAAACGCACCGTTTGAGTACCCCTGACATACAGATATCAAAACAAAGTGGTTACCTGTTTTCTCTCTGTGAAATCTTTGCAAAATTTAACTAATACATCATAACTTTTGTACTCAATACTTATTTCTAGACGGACTAATTGGACAGTCAACATACAACTATTCACCTTGTAATAAATAGTAGCAGGGTGTTCTAAAACTAGTTTATTATATTATAATAGACGAATTCTGCGATCAGATAAAAAGGAATTCGCTATTATATTATTACTTTTTCAACCAAGAATTTGTAAGAAATGTTTTAAATGGTAGGTAGTTAATTTTTGCTAAATTTACTTATAACATAACTATAAAGAATTCTGCTAGTTCAGGTTGATGTTTGTTGACTCTCGCTCTAAATGTAAATGTTTCTTTGGAAATTAAATCTTTAAATACTTTTACCACTTTGTAAGCATATACATAGATAGTGAAAATTTTAGTACTTATTTCCTGTGGAAAACGTTTTATTTTTCAGTTTTCCAGAATTTATATTGTGTGTTCTGTTGAGTATATTTGAAAATTTTCAACTGCTATTTGTACACATAGTGATGAAAAATTATAACCTAGATCTCTTCACACGTAGTGTTATTTGTGAAGCTATTATAAACGTTTAATAAGTTTTTAAACGAGGATGTAGTAATTATAAGGATTAAGCAAAGATTCAGTTACCGATAATGTATTGTCATTTTCGTTTAGTGAATAATTCCTGTTAAAAGATTGTAATTAAAATTTACAGACGTTTGAGTTTGTAACATCAGGCCCTCATGTTAAAGTAAAAAATTCTATTAATTTGTTAGAACCCAATAAAACAATTCTGGTTTTAAGCAGTCCAATACAGCAACTGTCCTGGTCCGAGTCATTTATTCTCTACTGTTTTTTGATTCGTTATATAGCGATTATACGAGAGTGGATTGAAAAGTCTTTTAAGAAACAATGTACGAGTAAATAACATTTTTTGCACTAATGCAATGTTTTGAACTGTGTCCAATTTATTATCACCATGCCAATTTGTGAGGTTAGGAAACAAAACAAAGTCACTTGGAGCCAATACGGTGGGTGGGGAACTATTTTAAAGTTCGTAAACTTTGCTTGCAACGGCTGATGTGTGAGATAGCGCATTGTCTTGGTGACGGAGCACTTTTTTGCCATTTCTGCATCAACTCGCTATGCAAACTGTCCAAGCAACGGTACAAGCACGATATTAATTATTACTAGACCTGAGAATTAGTCACGTTAACACATTTTTTTTTTTAATACGAGGAACAGAAATATTATAAAATTTGTTTGAGTCGAGGAATCGAATTTTCATTATTTTCAATTTTAACATGGGAAAATAATGAAAGAGATAGGGATCATTGAATAGTTTCACTAGTATTATGAGAAGTTTTAAATACTTTTTAGTTGGTACAATAGGCAAATTTACTACTTATAGTATCATTAGGGTCTAAAGGAGTGGTTAGAGAGGTTGCCACAGATATATCGTATTTTTTGTCCTTTTTAGCGTTCTTGTAGTCAAGAAATTTGAAAGTTATTTGTTTTATGTATAACGAAGGAATTATTCAGATGAGGAAGCGGAGTAAGTGTTTGCTTCCCATATATAAAGTTATATCATTTCATAATAAAATTGTCTTAAAATATATATATATATATATATATATATATATATATATATATATATATATATATGTATATGTATGTATATATACGTCGTGCAAATTCATTGTTAGATGAACCGATCGAAATCCGGAATTTTAATGTATTATATATTATTTATATATATATATATATATATATATATATATATATATATATATATATATATATATATATATATACATACATATATACATATATACATATATACATATATACATATATATATATATATATATATATATATATATATATATATATATATATATATATATATATTTATATATATATATATATATATATATATATATATATATATATATATATATATATATATATATAATATATATATATATATATATATATATATATATATATATATATATATATATATATGTAAAAACATGTTAAATTCGGAAGAATGATAAAAAAGTGCTTTATTCAAAGTATGCTCCATCGCTTGTTATACATTTTTCCCATCTTTCGGGCAATTTGTGAATACCCTGTGTCATCCCTTTGGAATAATTTTCCCAGCGCTGTGTTTCCCACCGAGTACAATTTACAGCGATTCAAGAACAACGTGAATCGCTTTTTCCGCACTCGTGCCGCTCCTGGAGCGCTTGAGGGACTTCCCTGCAGCACGTGTGCTAGACCAATAAAAAAAAAAAAAAAAAAAAAAAAAAAAAAAAACCACACCAGTAAAAATCTTCCCCTTTTGCTGCGAACCATCTTCGTACGAACCAAAGCGCTGCTCTGCAAGTGCGTGATCCATCGATGCAAACAAGTGGTAATCGGAAGGAGCCAAGTCTGGTGAGTAAGCCGCATGGGGTAGGACTTCCCAGCTGAGTGCTTCCAACGTGTCGCGAACTGGTTTTGCCGTATGTGATGGAGCATTGTCATGAAGAAAAATGACTTTGTGTTGCTTCTTTCGGTATTCTGGCCTTTTTTCAAGCAGCGAACGGTTCAAATGGGTCAATTGCTGTAGGTAACGTTTAGTATTAACCGTTTCCCCATGTTTTAACAGCTCATAATAGACCACGCCTCTCTGGTCCCACCAAACACAGAGCATTGTCTTTCTGCCAAAGCGTTTCGGACTTGCCATCGATGTGGATGGTGCGCCTGGGTGTACCCATGATTTTTTGCGCTTGGGATTCTCAAAATAAATCCACTTTTCATCCCCCGTACCTATACGATGCAAAAACGACTTCCTTTTGTACCGAGCGAGTAAAATGTCACACGTGTTTTTGCGCTTTTCCATTTGCCTGTCGTTCAGCTCATGTGGTACCCATCTACCGGTCTTCTGAATCTTTCCCATCTCTCCTAGCCGATTGAAAACAGCTTGTTGAGTAACGCTCAATTGCTCGGCGAGTTGATTTTGTGTTTGCGAATCATCTTCGTCCAACAATGCTTGCAATTCCACATCTTTGTATTTTTTGGCGGTTTTCCACGTTCCTTGTCTGCAACATCGAAGTCACCGCTTTTGAAACGACGAAACCATTGTTCACACGTATCTTATGATGGAGCATGTTCACCATAAGCTTCTTGAAGTAATCGGTATGATTCAACAGCAGTTTTTTTGAAATGAAAACAAAAAATTTATGCTGTCCGCGAATACTCTTTGTTCGGTATAAATTTCAACATATTGTACACAAAAATATGTACACACTTTTCCAATTTATTACTCGTGCGCGTCTGACACTTGTTGATGACACAACAAAATGGCGCAGTGTCAAACCTTTATAGCACAAACTGTGCACCAACTGTTGTCTGAAATCCGCATTTCATACTTGTACACCTGGTGTATATATATATATATATATATATATATATATATATATATATATATATATATATATATATATATATATATATATATATATAACCAAGAGGGGGTTTAACTTAAGGTTAGGTATTATGTCATCGAAAGGATGAATTCCCCTTTCTTTTCCAATATGTAGATGATTTATTGGTAGCTCTGAAGTTCATGGTACTCTCGACATATTTAACTCTTTCAATGAAAAACTCCAATTCAAAGTAGAAACTGAATCTGACAACTCGGTTCCTTTTCTTGGCACGAGGGTATTTTGATCTGATAACAACACAATAAAATTAGACTGATATAGAAAAAAAAACAAGTTCTGGAAGATATATACCTTGTCGCTCCTATCATCCCTTGAAACAAAAATTAAACATAATAACAGCACTAAGCAACAGAATTGACAGAATCTGTTACACTACATTTAAAGAAAAATAGAAAACATCCTAATTGCTAATAAATAACCAAAATCTATTATAAAAAAAACTTTCCAACCGATTAATAGACCTAGGCAAAGAAAATATTTTAAACAATGCAGTATCAATTGAGATACAATTTAGAAGGTTATAACACATTGAGGGTCTTTCCCAATCCATTATTGTACTTTTCAGAGACACAAACGTTAAAATAGCTCAGTACAACTCAAAGAAGCTTGGTTGTTACTACTCCTACAAAAAAGATAAAACTGATCTTTGGCAAAAATCAAATGTAGTTTATGGAATTAAATGTGAATGTGGGTCAATCTACATTGGCCAGACAACGCAAAAATTATCTAACATATATCTCTACAAAAAAGCGATTGTAAGCACTAACCAGATTCGACCGGTCTCAGTCAACATGATAGAGTCCACTATAACGAAACCATTTTGGACACTGAAAGTAACATGTTCAGACGAAATTTTCTGGAAATATGCTATATAAAGAACTGTCAGAATAGTCTTAACCATAAAAAGGACGTCAAAGGTTCCATTTACACATATCTATTGGCCCAAGAACACACTAAGAAAAATAAGAAGCAATGATGCCTACACCAGAGTTTCTTTGAATTTTGATACTGCATAAATTTTCCACTTACTTATTTTATTTTTTATCCGTTTGAACGATCTAAATCTGACCTTTTATTTCTAACTTTTCTCAATACGCAGGTTCAGTTTTCGATAGGGTTTAACAATTGTATAAATTAAAAAGTACTAGATTTACTTCAAAATGGCTGAAACACGTGTCCGTTTTAAAAAAATTTATGTTGTAACTTTTAGATTTTAACAATTTTAATAAGTTCCAAGTATGATTTTCTTTTATTTTAACAATTAAACCTGTGTTTGATTGTGTGAACTTATATGTACAAGTTCGGGATTAATTATTGTATCAACACTTCCTTTCCCTCAACTAATATAGATCGAATTCTCGTTCGACAGAGGGCCAACTGTAAATATTTAGTAAGTACCTTTTCCTCCTAATAACCCTGTTCTTTAAGAAAATTAAAAATTACGATAGGGTCTCTTACTTTTCTTCTTTTTAAAGTACGACATCTTTCTTCAAGTGGTGCTCTGGCCGATGAGAGTTCTTTCTGTATCTTCCAGGCCCTGAAGATGATGTACGATTTGTCATCGAAAGCTTGATATTGAATGTTACCAGTAAACCCTTTACTGACCTTCTTCTATATATATATATATATATATATATATATATATATATATATATATATATATATATATATATATATATATATTATATATATATATATATATATATATATATATATATATATATATATATATATATATATATATATATATATATATATATATATATATATATATATATATATATATATATATATATATATATATATATATATATATATATATATATATATATATATATATATATATATATATATATATATATATATATATATATATATATATATATATATATATATATATATATATATATATATATATATATATATATATATATATACAGTGCCATTGATAAAGTTTGCACCATATGGGAAAAATTTTTATTATAAGAGCTTTTAAAAATTTAACTTCGAAATATGCATGTTTTATGTATAGGATTACACCCAAATTAGGTCATAACGTCACATGCTTGCCTGTCAAATTTGAGATTTAAATTTTAAAATATGAAAAAATCGTATTTTTATTGAAAATATCGAAAAAAGTTATAAAGAAAAAATTATTACATTGCAGTTTTTACATTTATGTACCAATGTTCGAAAAGATTTGATCCAATTGACTTTTTTCAATTATTTTCCCGTAAAATGACAACCACTGTTTTTCCACATAAATTATCTTATGTCCTTATCTATTAGTTGATGTTTCACTAAATGTTAAGAAAAAAAAAATTAGGCCTTAAAATTAAACTGAAAAACGAGTTCTGACAAAAAGTCGTAGTTTAACAATGTAATCTTGGTGCAAAGCTGCATAATTTTTATGACAGCTCACCTTTTAGGGGCTAATATAATAAATATTGATGTTATATAATAAATTTGAGCAAATTTGTAGTTTTTTAAGTTTCTTAATTTCTTCTTTAATGCACAAAATAGTTCTTTCATAAATTATATGGCGAACACAACGAGAAGCCCTTTCTTAATTTCATATACAGGTTTTGGGGATAGTTTATTCTAAATGTTTTTTAACATCTTTTCAAAAGGTCAAAAACAAGATGTTGAAAAATTGTTACAATGTTTTGCAACGCAATATTGGTGGAAAGAAGATATATTCATGTTTTGCTATTAAGTCAAAGAAAATTATAATATGCTAGGGTTTCACGTATCTTTGTCGCAGTTGCCATGGATTTCCTCTTTTGTTCCTTTGTCATATGAAACATCAAACTGACATTAGTTTTTTCACTATTATTAAAATGCCAATTAAACTGTTAAACTGCTGACTCGCTAAGCTAAGTTAGCTTAGAGCGGCAGCAGCAGCAAGATCACGGTATCAAGTAGTAGCAGCGGAAGCACTTGAAACTGCACTGAAAATGAGATTTTGGCGAAACGTCATGCAAATTCATTGTTAGACGAACGGATTAAAACCTGGAATTTTAATGTAATATATATATATATATATATATATATATATATATATATATATATATATATATATATATATATATATATATATATATATGTATATATTGCAAATAGATAATGATGTCTCGTACAAAATTCAGTAACCTTGTCTGCAGAATCGATCCCATGGTTATCATAAAACATCAAGATTTGTCAGAATCTTGAAATCGAATCTTTTAACAAATGCAATAAGGTCTCTCCCCTAAAGTTGTTACTAGACATGCCTATAGAATAAGCTGGCTCACTTTATTTTTTATGTAAGATTTGGATGAAGCCAGAGTTGATCCCCTATTGCCTTTTCGTTATATCTTTTCTTTTAAAAATAAGGATAGATGACAGCGATCAAGAAAAAACAATTATAGGTTTTAAAATTATTCAGTTACAATTACAACAATTTATGAGTTAAATTAAAAGATATTTTTAATTTTGATTGTATATGAATATGAAGGGTGAAGTAGGGATGGCGATTTGAGATCGATTAATCGAAGAATCGATTTTTTAGGGTAATAAAAATCGATTTTTTGACTCGATCTTGAGCAGTGCATCGATCCTATGAATCGATCTCAGACACCCTAAAAATCGAAATTCGATTCGAATTTTAACACAACTGCAACAAAAGATACAAAGGTAGATGCAAAATGTCTAACTGCAGATGTTTGAACCGACACACATAATAGCCAAAGCTACATGGGGTTGACAGGTCACTACATATATGGCACAAATTTTGGAGTGTCTGATCTAACAGAACCTCACAACGCTGACTATTTAAGTCAGGTAATCATCACCATGGCAGAAAAATGGGACATTACAATGGATAAAGTAGTAGCTTTTCTTACTGATAATGGCGCGAATATGGTTAAAGCTGTCGTAAATATTTACGGCAAAAACAAGCATTTGCCATGCTTCGCGCACACATTGAATTTAGTGGCATCAAAACCATTTGACGACAAGAATGAACTTGAGGAAGCTAAGATTTTGCTGACGATATTGAAAAATATAACTAAGTATTTTAAGCAAAATGTAAATGCAGCAGATTCTCTTCGAAAGGCACAAGAAAACAAATCTAAAGCTTTGGCACTCATTCAATCTGTGTGCACTTGATGGAATTCTATCTACTATCAACTGGAGTAGTTTGTTCAATTGTTAGAAGTTGTAGCGCCATATTACTTTAACACTTAAAAGCACGGGCAATGCTAACTGCAGGGTAGTTACATAGTATAAAAGATCTCATAAATATTTTGAAACCACTAGAAACTACAACTAAAGAAATATCAGGAGTAGAATATGTGACAGCCAGCAAATCATACCCATACAGAAATATATAACGAAGTGAAAACTCGAACGGAACTCGGTGCTAAAATAAAGATCTTAATTGTTGAAGAATTAAAAAAGAGATTTGGAACCATAGAGCAAGTCTATTCACTTTTCTGACCAATTAGCCTGTGCCAGAACAATAGATAAAGTAAATTCACTAATTTTAAGTACAAAGGCACAACTTACTAGTTAAAAAACAACTCTCTGCAAATAATTCACATGTACAGGAGGGTCATGGTTTAAATGAAGAATTTAAGCACTATTTATCCCAAGCAGTTGTGCACTTGAAGTGTGACCCGATATCTTTCTGGCAGGAACAAAATACCTCTATGTTCCATTCCATTCGCTCAACAGCCATTAAATACATGTGTATTGTAGGATCATCTGTTCCTTGTGAGCGTCTTTTTTCGATCGCTGGGAACATCGCAAATGAAGAACGAAATCGATTGGATCTCAGTAGATTAAACAGACTTTTATTCCTCAAAAGTTTAGATATTAAATACTGGGAATTTTAAATTATATATGATTGATAACAATTTGCATTCTTTATTCTTTCAATAAATAAAAAAATATAGTAAAAGCGATGTTTCATTGAAAATACCTTTTTTCATACTTATTAATAGGTAATTTTTTTAAAACTATAGCTGAGTAAGTACAGTTAAAATAAAAACGATAGAAGAGAGAAATTAGGATTTTCCATGTTTCCGTAAAGAAGGTCTAAAAAGATCGATTTTTGAGAAATCGAACTTTTGGGTCTCGATTTTTTTGTGAATCGATTCTTCAGGGTTCAATTCGAATCGATTCAAAAATCGATCTTTTTTTTAAAGAATCGCCATTCCTAACGTGAAGAAGGTTTTTTTCCTTGCAACAAAATCAAAATGAGAGAATTAGTAAACTACTTTCTTTTATTGGCTCTCATTTTTTACCTGTGAGTTTATGTCTTTCGTCTACTTCGCCACGCTAAAGTAATAGAAAAATACACAGCCAGCATTTTTTTTGGAAAAACTTTAATATGCCTTATAAATTTTGACGACCATACCTTTTTAGATCGTTCTAATAACTGCTGTATTCTGCTCATGGCATTATACCTGGGTACGTTTCTCCGATATCTAAATTGGGTACAGTCTGTCAAGTAAGAACGTGTCCGCGATACTTCATTTTTGGAAGGTGCGATTTTAGCGATTCAAAGAAAACATCGGTAGAGGGAAACTTTATCTACGACGCGTATTATTAAAAGTATCAGTCGATTCCGAACTTTTGTCGAAATCACATAAAATCCAAAATGAGTCGCTTGTTTGCGCGTCGGTTAGAGGCAGCTTTTCTTTGTTCCCATCCAAAGGGGCGTAGAATGACATATTCCGTGGCCGCTAAATATAAAAAGTCTTTGTCGTTTGTGAACAAGTGGGTAAATCATTTTAACGAGACGAAAAATGTCGACGATTTGCCAGAACGTGGCTCGTAAAATTCAGAAGCACATTAAGGAAACCTTTGCTGGGCGAAAATCACGTCACGAAGCGGCTCGCTTGTGCCCACAATAAGATAGTAGAATTGCCCTCACAATCGTTTAACACCAACCCTATTGAAAACATTTGGTCCCTTGTAAAGAGAAAACTTAGCGGAAACCACTCTGAGAACTCAGTTGTCTCGGGAGATTCGAGAAATTTGAAGATTATTGCAGAAAATCTCGTCAACAGCATGCCTGGATGATGCCAGGCGATTATTGATGCATGAGACGATTGGACAGCTTACAACAAGTGCCGAATACAAGTAAGCTTAAAGAATCTAATTTTTAAGAAGTCACTGGCTTAGTTGCCATTTTGTGGGCACCTAATCTAACGGAAAGCTGATTTTTTCAAAGAGCCTTAGGTGGCGTATGCGGTTTACTTAGGGACGTCGCCTTAAGGTGAAGTTCTTCTTTATCAATTTTGGGAATTAACCGATGCGATGAACAGATTTTTGTTGTATTATGCACCAAGACAATATACCTATTAATCAAGCGACCATCTTTACAACTTCAGATTTGTTTCATTTCCGTGCTACTTCCTGATGTCTCGCAGAACCATTTTCACCCCTGCTAATTAATCTGTTATAGCTAATACACAGGACACTCGGGTCTGAAATTCCTCCATGAACGCCCATTCGCCACAAGACAAGTGATTAAGACTTTTTCTGTCCATATCCTTGAGAGGAAGGACATGCAAAAGCTCCTGAACAGACCGAATACCGACATTTAGTATACTAACGGTTCGGGAGCTAATGGCCGCTTTGGGGCGGGAATTTTTTGCCATAAATTAAATCACAGGGAATGTATACCCATGGGCAATATGGCCACGGTTTTTCAAGCGGATGTGTTAACCATCCTCAGATGTGTAAAACTCCAAATCTCGAACGGCACAAATAATATGAAAATTTTAATCTGCTGTGATAGTAAAGCAGCCATACAAGCTCTTGCCAAATCCACCACGGACAGCTTGCTGATCAGGGAATATGTACAAGAACTAAACACATTAGGAGGTAACACCCTAATGTGGGTACCAGGCCACCAAGGCATATCTGGAAATGAAATAGCAGACGAACTCGCCAAAAGATGCACCTTGGAGGACCTACCTGAACAGGTTGTAGGAGTTCCATTCGCTTTCGGTAAAAATAAAATCAGGGAATGGTTGGATAAAGAACTCTCTTGAAGTACAAGAGCGGGGTGTCGTCAAGCCAAACTCCTTATGAAACAAACTACGACAGGCAGAACAAAGGAACTCTTGTCGATGTCAAACAAAGGTTACGTCCTTACGGGACATGTGGCATTACAGGCTCATCTGTATAACCTCAAACTGGCTGAACGGAAAACATGTCGGCTGTGCGAGAGAGAAAGCGAGGACAGTATACACATTCTGTGCGAATGTCCTGCACTAATGGTCAAGAGATATAGATACTGAGGTCAACTATTCTGTGAACCCAAAGATCTACAAGAGGTCCGGATGAGTAGTAGCCTATGTCTCTTGGCAGAAAATGCCGGACTAGGGCTGCGACTCAGAAGAACTTTTAGATCTAGGCGACAGCAGGGACTCAATGTACCATCCACTCACTTTACTACTACTACTAATCCTATCAAATATTTTATAAAAAGTTGTTCAAGTGACTTTTTTGAAATAAGTACCATTCTATAAGTTGTATGGGTATGGGTTGTATATGTTAGCTAGATATTCGGGGATGCTAAAGAAGTTTTTCCACCAGAAATGGTTGGGGGATCTGGTTCTCGAGTATGACTTCCCGCAGTATGAGTATGCTTGCAGCATATGTATACTTGTTGCATGAATGGCGATGTTTCAATGCTAAATAAGCGGGGTGGTTGTGTGTGGAAAATTTTGTTAACTATAGTTTTAAATTGCTTTACTGCCTTCTGTTATAATTTTTTTATTGAATACAGTATGACGAATCTTCAGGGCTATTTTCGTCACTTTTGTTATACATAGGTATCCAGTATATTTATACTTAATTATACACGAAATGTAAAATGTTTATTGCTTAGTCCATTAAATTTTCCATAAGGCCTGTTCAACAAGTTTGTTAGTTTTTCTTACTGTATTATTTACACTGTGTTGTTCGTATGCGAATTATCTGAGGCGAAGCGATAGATAATCTTGTTGGTCTTGTAAAATCTGTCTAAAAAATCATGTCTAAGATGTTTATTAATGTATGATAGATCTTGTGGCTTTAAATTTGCTTGTGTATTAATTTTCTTGTTTTGCTCAGGAAACAACATCTTTTGCCTACGGAACAACTTTGTCAGAATGACCTATCTACTAAACATACTGTCTCAGGTTATTCACGAGGTATTTGAATACGCAATTTCGTAAAGTTTGATATTGTTTTTCACATCCGAGTACCATACCATTAACTTCAATGAGGCCTTATTTACTGCATATCGTATTTATCCGAACGAGACGGGTTCTCAGGGTTTTGCGAGTTGAACGACAGGGTGTTAACCTCTCGTCATTCAATCCTTTCTATATTATTTATTATATATGTACATATATAAATATGTACATATATATATACATATATATATATATATATATATATATATATATATATATATATATATATATATATATATATATATATATATATTTTTTTTTTTTTTTTTTTTTTTGTTGAGTGTAAGGTTCTTTGATCTTGGTATATATATATTTTTTATATTTTACGTGTTCTTGGAATTAGATCAATAAAACTGTTCTTGGTTCTGTTATATATTTATTAACGTTTAAAAATCCAATACCCAAAAAAAATGCGAAAAACTATTTCAAAAAATAAAAACCAAAAACATTAAAAAAATAAAAGGGCTTTAAAATAAGGGTCACAATAAAGACAAAAAAAACGACTGACGGTTGGATTGAAAACCTCACAGATATGGCAGTCCCAGATTATGCTTCAAAAATCCTCAGCTTAGGACCAAACTTCGCTATGGAAATAACAAACGAATCACAACTGCCAGTTCACAATATAATAGCAAATGTAGAAACAAGCATTAATCACTTAACAAATAGCGAAAAAGACAAACTTAGATCAAAAACTTGTAATATCTTAACGAATTTCAAAAATAAACTAAAAAGTCAAAATAAAACCACAGATCTATCAAAAAACTTAAGAAAAACTAAAAAATTTTTAAAAGAAAATCCTCAAATAAAAATATTAAGAGCAGTTAAAAAACCAACAAAACAGTTATTATGAAATCAAGTGATTACCAAAACAAAATGGAAAATTTATTAAATGATAAAAAAACCTATAAACAAATTAAATTAGACCCAACAAATGTATACCAAAAAAATAACAATAAACTAATTGATCGATGGAAACAAAAACAATATATATCCCCCAACACCGCAAAATCACTGAAAATTCGAAATGCAGTTCCACCAAAAATATACGGTCTTCCTAAACTCCATAAAGAAAACGTTCCATTACGACCCATTGTATCATGTATCCAATACCCATATGCTTCACTTTCCAAACACTTGAAAGATATCTTACACAAAATCTTATATAAAAATGACCACTACATTAAAGATTCTTTCCAATTTAAAGATAAACTTAAAAACATAAAACTTCCAAATAATTATATCTTAATATCACTTGACGTCAAATCACTATATACCAGTATACCCATAGCCTTAGCCGTTAAAACCATTAAGAAAAAACTGGGATAAAATTAAACAATTCACCGACATCCCTATGAGTGAATTTATAAACGCAACAGAACTCATTCTAAAAATCGATGTATTTCCAATACGAAAATAAAATTTACGAACAAATAGATGGGTGTGCAATGGGAGCATCTATTTCCAGCGTAATTGCACAATTAGTAATGGAAGACTTAGAAACTGATATCATACCAAAATTAAACTTCAAACATTCCATTTTTTTTACAGATACGTTGACGATTGCTTGACCGCTATACCTAAAAACCAAATTAATTATATCATACAAAAATTCAACAGATACCACAAAAACATTCAATTCATATTCGAAACAGAAGACAACAATAAGATAAATTTCTTAGATGTAACTTTACACCACAATAATGAAAATATAAAAACTGAATGGTACACGAAAAATACATGGTCTTCTAGATACCTTAATTATGAATCACACCACCCGAGTTCACAAAAAAAATCTGTAATCATAGGTCTAGCAGATAGAACAATCAAGCTTTCTGACACAGAATACAGAGAGAATGCAATAACCAAACCTAAAGAAGCATTAACACTTAACAAATATCCGATGTACCTTATAAACAAAATCATCAAACAACGAATACATAACTTTTATTATACCCCAATAAGTAAAAAAAACCATCCAACAACAACCATAAAACATATATTGCACTACCGTTTATAAATGGCCTATCCCAACCACTCAAAAAACTTTTTGAAAACTACAAAATTCGGTTATGTCATAAATCATATAATCTGCTCTCATCCAATTTTTCCAGGCTTAAAACCAAAACCCCCCAAATAATAAAAAAAAAGTAACATAGTCTACGAAATCAAATGTAATAACTGCGAAGGAATATACGTCGGGCAAACAAGCCAATATCTAGAAAATAGAATCAAAGGCCATAAATACGACAAAAAAAATAGTACAGCCCTCACGAATCATGAAATAAATAAAAGCCATAACTTTGATTTCAAAAACATCAAAATTATACCGAAATAAATACAAAAAAAAGAGAAATTCTCAAATCCGTTCATATTCGGTTGACACCCACTGCAATAAACGAAAAAAAACAGATGTAAATAACCTAAACCGTATCTACCTACCAGTCATATAAAGTCCCTCAAGTTAAGTGGTTTGTTTGTAGAAAGAAAAAAATGTGATATTAATAGTGTGTTAAACTCAACACCCCACAAAATGAACTACTTTCTAAGGTAAGGCCCTCATTAATGTATACAGTTAATTTTATTAAATTAAAAACTACGAAAAGACACAAATATTTAACCCCGAAATATACAACAAACAGATTAAAACTAGCTATATTTAATTCTTCTAATGTAATATATATATATATATATATATATATATATATATATATATATATATATATATATATATATATATATATATATATATACTTTCGACTTCAATTATTCTACCAATCAGTGATAGAGAGGCACCTAAACTAGACAAGATTTCGCCCTAGAAGTTACCTGTGTCGTTTTGGCTTACATGAAAGAGTACATCTTTTTTTCGAAGAAAAGCTCTTCCAACGGCGTTGGTTTGACCGAACATCTAAAGAAGTTGTTGCTTTTAAACGTGTTGCCTAAGGGCAATGCGATGAAAATCCTAACGTTATAAATTGGAGCATTGTCGTTCGTAACAGAAACAGATGAAAAAAAAATTATCGACGAAACCAAGGAGGCCCACAATCAAAGAATGGGAAATAAATTTCTTGCCTGTCCCAATAATTCTAGGTCCTTCTAGTCGGTCGCTAAAGCTATTAGTCAAAATTTCACTAAATTCACTATACCACCACTCACACTACCAAATAATATCTTTGGAAGAATACCGTTGGAGAAAGCCAAGTTGTTAACTGAACTCTGCTTCATATTCTACTATCGATTTCAGCAGGAAAATATTACTTACTATTCTCATTGTGCAGTTAAGAATGCCTGATCTTGTGTTCAGAGAGTCTGTCACAAAACGTACTTTATCGAAGCTAGACACTAAAAAAGCTTATGGTGCTGATGCAATACCTGCTACAGTAATCAAACAATGCACGAGCAAACTAACACCAGTTTTAACGAATTGTTAACTAAGCTATACTCTTATGGTATGTCTAAAAGGTTTTGTTTATGGCTCTTATGTTTCCTCAGAGAGCATTCCTTACGCGTGGCAGTTGACAGCTTTCTTTCTAATACCTACACTATCAATGCTGGTGTGCCCCAAGACACCATACTGTCGCAATTTCTTTTACCTTTACATTAACGATTTGCTGGAAAGGATAAGGAATCCAATCTATGCTTATGCTTTCATTTACTTTGAACGCTCGAATATCGGCTACTCATACAAATATCTGCATGCAATAGTATGTCATTTAGTTTAACAAAGACCTGGAAGAAATTCTTTCTTGGGGTGACAGTAATGAAGTATAATTTAACTTAAAAATACAAGCGGCAGTTTTTTCTAAAGAAGTTAACGCTGCGGAACCCGACGAAGTTATGCTGGGATACTCCATTCTTCTAGCATCGTCACGCAATTTATTGGGTGTTAACCTGGGAGCAAATATGTCCTTGGCTAGAGCATGTTGTATACATAGCAAATCCCTGGAAACGGGCTATTATTTCGAATTAGACAGCTTTTACAACTTTTCATTTTGTTCAAAATTCATTTGAAGATTGACGAAATATTGCTCCTATGTTTGGGGCTCTGCTCCCTAACATACACTGCATTTGTTGGATTCTATTCAAAAGAGTTGTTAGTCTTATTGAAGACCCAGAACTCAACAACCTTGATTCCTTGGAACATCGAAGAACGGTTGACGACTGGTGTCTATTCTGCAAGTACATTCATGGATGTGGATGGATGTGGCCTGCTTCAGCTTCTCACTCCTCATACAACCCTTTTCAAGCAGTCTTTTATATGGAAAACCTCATCGTTTAGGAATGATTTGTCTAGGAATGTGTTTTCCATCGAGTACAATTTATGGTGATTCACAATCAAGGTGAATAGGCTTTCCGTACGCGAGTCACCTCTATAGCGTTTAAGGATTTCCCTGCAGTATGTTTCCTATGCCTATAATATATATATATATATATATATATATATATATATATATATATATATATATAAAAAAATATAACGCATACCTGGCTGACTCGCTGCAGCCATACATGCCGACAGAGTGGTTAGCAGACATTTCACTGCAGGTAGGCGATTTTTCTGACTGCTGTAATATGGGCCTTCGTCCGTTTGCAGTTATTTTACATTGAATCACATATGCCTGAGGAGATCCCTCGAAAAATCGCGTTACCTGCGGTGAAGTGTTGGCAGTCTGCTAATCACTCTGTCGGCATGTATAGCTGCAGCAAGTCAGCCTCCGATGGAGTACCAAGTACAAGGTTGTATCTTACCATTATTGGCAGTCAGTACTGGCTTAAGTACCAGAAAATAATGTTTTGTGTGTGTGTGTTTATTTGTCGGTCCTAGCCGGACTGATAAGCCGTGATACGGCGAAACGCGTCTCGGGATGGATTTGACGAATAAGAAAACGGTGGGTAGACTTCTGAAATATGGACCTTCGTCCGTTTTTAGTTCTTTTACATTGAACCATATATATATATATATATATATATATATATATATATATATATATATATATATATATATATATATATATATATATATATATATATATCATCATTAGCTTATTTCATCCCGAGTCGGATGTAAGTCTCCCCATGTTCTCTCCAATGAGCTTTGTTGTTTGATTTTTGCATCCAGTCGTATCCTCCTAATCTTTTTATGTCGTCCGTCCATCTTGTCTGTGGTCTACCTCTACATATTTTGTGTTCTCTAGGCCTTCATTCCACTATATGGCGTGTCCATCTGTTTTCATTCATCCTTGCGACATGCGCCGTCCAGTTCCACCTTAATAAACATATTCATTGTATTACATCTATCACTTTTGATCTTCTTCGTATCTTGATGTTAGAAATACGATCTTGGGATCTTTGGGTTACCTGGAATTTATTTATTATACTTTTATTTAAGGCCCACGTTTCAGTGCCATATGTTAATACCGGCAGTACATATTGATTCAATACTCTTACTTTTATTGTATTTGGGATGTCTAATTTAAATGTAGAACGCAGACCAAACTAACGAGACTCTTCTATTCAAGTCAGCCTTTAAATTAACTTTGGATATTTCGATTTTTTGTCCTAAATATAACATAGATGGGTAAGAAATTAATATTACTGTATATGTTTATTAAACAGACTGGTACAAAAACTAATTACCCCTAATCAGTAACATCAATTAATCACTTTTACTACTTATTTGTATTTTTTTAGGAAAAAATATTTATTTTTCCAAAATATGGCACCGATGGGTGTCAGGGTGTCCGCCGTCCCTCTTCAATCATCACTTTTAAAACTCTCTCTATCTCTCTCAATCGAAAATTCCAACGCTCATCTCAGCTGTGCCAGTTACACAGTTAAATGATTTATAAAATTTCGAACAATGTTCAACGCATTAGATGCGTCTCCAATTGACTTGAAGAGTCATATCAATATCGTTTCAATATATTAAACGATTTTCATATATATATATATATATATATATATATATATATATATATATATATATATATATATATATATATATATATGAAAGGACTCCTTTGCCTTCAGTGCAGAAGTTAATAATTTCTTATTACCTGAGAATCATGTCATTATTTCTCTAGATGTAGTCAGTCTCTTTACCAACATTTCATGGCAGCTAACCAAACATATTATTGATTCCGAATGGGCACTAATTTCGCCCAACACAAAATTAGATAAATCCTTCTTCCTCTCTGTCATTGAGTTTTTCTTCCAATCTACCTTTTTCAAGTACAAAGAACATTTCTACCGACAAACCTTTGGTTGCCCTATGGGCAGTAATTTAAGCCCCACTCTCGCAGCAATAGTCATGTCCTTCCTTTTGAAAAATTGCATTGAAAAGTTATCCTTCAGACCCCCTTTTCTCTTTCAATATGTGGATGATCTTATTCTGTCCATACCAGAGAATGGTAAAGAAGAAATCCTTCATGTCTTCAATTCTTTTGATCAACATCTACAGTTTACTATGGAAGAAGAGTCAAACAATTCCGTTCCCTTCCTGGACACAAGAGTCATTAGATGTCCCGATGGTGTGATCAGACTGGACTGGTATAGAAAGCCAACTTCATCAGGCAGATATATACATGCCAATTCTGGCCATGATTGGAAAGTTAAAATTAACGTCATAAAAGGTCTATATCGAAGAATTAGAAATATAGCTCACCCAGATTATCTTCCACAAGCACAAACACTACTTACCAGTCTCTTTATGGAAAATGGGTACAACAAGAGGTTCCTGCTCAAGACCAAGGATGAAGTCGACAAGCTCTTCCTTTCTAATGACATTTTACCAGAACCTCCCCCTTTACACTTATCCCCTCCTCCCCTTCCACCCCAGTTACCCCCTGCTAGCCATACGGAAATAAGTCCTTCCTTGCTCTCTTTGCCATTTATACCTGGTCTTACTTCAAAATTGGTTCATATTTTGCGCGTCATTCCCAATGTTAAGATTGCCAAGTATTATTTCTATAAAAATAAGCGCATTTTCAGTAAATTGAAATCTTCTCTACCTATTCTTTCCATGTCAGATGTAGTCTATTCCGTTTCCTGTCTTGACTGTCCTGCTGTGTATATTGGCCAGACATCACAATGTCTCAACCGTCGCATCGCATTACATAAAAGCGACACCAGATGCCATCCACAAAGATGTGCACTGGCAACTCATTCTGTTGATAATGGACATTCCTTTAATTTCAGAGAACCAAAAATCCTTCATATCCAAAAAAACCTTCTTAAAAGAGAATTCCTTGAGATGTGCTATATCAACGAGAATCCCCAAAATATCAATAAAAGAACTGATCTTGATGGCTTGAGCAGCATATACAGCTATCTTCTCTCTTGTGACCGTCATCCCTTGCTTAACGTCTCTGGGTCGTCATACTCCCCATAATAACTTTCGTTTTTTGGTATTTGAAAACTCTGTCCTTTTGCATGTTCCCCTCTGGGTACCATCTTGTTTAAGTATATGTTTTTCTTGGTTCCCCTCAATTTCTTCATAATTTACATCCCTATTTAGATAACATTGATATAATAATAATTATAATAATAAAATGAATAATATGCTCCCAATTAATGAAAAATCCTTTCCAGTTATCGCCTTCCTTTTTCCTTGCTCTACTTCCCCCAGATGAAATAAAAATTGGTTCCTTTATATGTCTTTCAATGGTCATAACAGCGCAAATTTGTCCTTCCCATTGGATTTCCTTTCCTCTTATACCAAAAATTTCAAAAAATTTTAATTTTATTATATGACGTAGCACTTAATTTCGTACCTAAACCGGTCCTTTCCTGGTCGTTTGACCTTTCCTTTTATTCTTTTTGAGTGATCCCTTACATCTGTCACGTGGTCGTCCTTTGTCAGCGCCCTGTCAAAGTTGTCACTTTTCATTCATTTTTCTTTAAGATGGCAGGTGGTTAATTAGTTTTGAATTTCAGCATCCAACGTTATCAATGGCATCCCTGCTGTAAATGCCATGTTTTTATGTTAAACTGTTAGTGAATAGTGGTTGTTTTAATTCAGTGTTGGTTTTTTACTATGGCGATTGTTTTTGATGGTCATTCTTGTTAGATTAATTTTCATGCTACAAGTGAGTTTTGTTGACATTTTTCCATAATAATAATAATAATTTGTGATTGTTTAGAACAATAATACTGTTTAATTAAAATAGTTACATATGAATAATTGTAAAATTAAAATCAAATTAGAAATTAATAATTAAAATTAATAATTTTAAAAAACTTAACTTCATAACACCAAGTCTCTATGCCTAATTTTCTTTATTGGTTGCTTCGTTATCTCTTTTTCAGTTTGTGCCCTGATGAAGGTCCCAACCTAGGACCGAAATATTGGCTAAATCAATATAGTATGAACATCTGCTGATGCCCGTTTTGCCGAGTCCCTCAACTAGTTTCATAATTTAGGATTTTGTTAGATACGGCAACTTTTGCTTTCTCTCTCTTTATTTGTTATATATATATATATATATATATATATATATATATATATATATGTATATATATATATATATATATATATATATATATATATATATATATATATCATAATCTAATTAGTACATAGTGTAAACATTCAAGTGATAAGGCAATACATCTGTCATACAAATTTTTGCAAATCAAGAATTGTTTATGTATTTCTTATATTTTATATTTATGCGGAAAGTGGTAGAGTTGCAAACTCATCGTTACGCAAAATATGACCTCCCGAACTAGCCACGTAAAATAACTATTATTTGACCAATTGCAACAGTATAAAAAAGCAGAGATATAATAACGTAACCATTAACATACAAAACAAAGGCATAAAATTAAACCTATTAGAAAATTTAGAAATAAATAGAATTAAAAATTCAGACATCATCTTAAACGAACAAAAAGATACCTGTCTGGCCCATGGTAACTCCCCTTTACTCAATTTAGACAATTAATATTCAGAATGGATTTCCCAGCAATATTCATTAGCATATAGTATTAATTTTATTACCTATCTACCTTAGGGTATTTGTATAAATGTAACAACACTAATATTCAAATATCATTTTGTATCAGAAGAAGCTATAGTATAGCGAAAGGCGTCATACAGTTTCAGTGAAACTAAATAAAGTGGAAATTTGACAAAACCAGTCTTTCATTACATTCGTTATGAATGTCCATCAAGTAACAGCCACAACAATTCAAAGTATATTTTATTACGTTAGGTAACGCAAGGAATAAGCAGTGACGATAATAGTGAATCAAACCCACGCGAGCGGAGCCGTGGGCACGGCTAGTATGTATATAAAATCCTTAGCTAGGCTAAGTTAGTGAAATCCCTGATATGTATATATTCTAAGACACAATATGTATATTCACGTTTTTCTTAGCCAATTATGTATAATAGTAGTAGCATTTGTAGCTAGCTAACAATCAATAAATGTTAGATTAAACCAATATATATATATATATATATATATATATATATATATATATATATATATATATATATATATATATATATTGGTCAATTATGTTTCTGTAAAAAGGGCAGAAGACCGCTTTTAAGCACTACTCTGTTGTCGTTTATTTTACCCATTGTTGCGAAAAAGCATTGGCATATTGCTTATCACACAAGATATTTAGTTCTAAATTTTCCTATTGCAATAAAGGTTTTCGTTGCGGGGAGAATATCTCTCTCTTTTCAAATGCCGTGCAACGTATCGTGTAATGCTAAAAAGTGTATTTTTGCATAACAATTAGCGTCCAAAACCACGTACGCATTTTACTCCAAAATCAAGTTGTGCAATTTTCTAAATTGTTCTTGGTTTTAATGGTTTCCTACAAGACTATTTACACTTTTGTCCCTTTTTAAATTGGCAATTTCGTTTGACCTTTGCAATATACTCGGGGTGATTTTCATTTTTTTGCAGTAATATGAATTGACATTCCTCGATTGCGTGTGATGGTATTCACAAGCTTCTGAGGAAGCTTCGGATTACTAGGCACACTTTTTGTAGCAGCACGGAATTTCCGAGTAGTTGTTAAAGTTTGTAGGTAAAGATTAATAACGCATCGGACACTAGATCTTAAAATATTAGTTTCGTCTCTTCATAGACAAGAAAATCGAAGGTGTAATGGTTTTTTAAAAATTTTTCGCATCAATTTGAATTTTTTGGGTTATATTCGGTAGAGCCTTTACACACTTCTATTATGATTTTATTATATCTGTATATTTCTTTGCAACACTTTTCATGGGACACTCGTAGCATATTCAAATGTTAAGAAAAGGTCTACTTATTATTCTAAAAAAAAATTAGTCTCGAATATAATTATAATAGAAGAACATCTGTATTTTTTTTAGGAAAAAATATTTATTTTTGCAAAATATGGCACCGATGGGTGTCCGTCGTCCCTCTTCATTCATCACTTTTAAAACTCTCTCAATCGAAAATTCCAACGCTCATCTCAGCTGTGCCAGTTACACAGTTAACTGATTTATTAAATTTCGAACAATGTTCAACGCATTATATGTGTCTCCAATTGACTTGAAGAGTCATATCAATATCGTTTCAATATATTAAACGATTTTCATATATATATATATATATATATATATATATATATATATATATATATATATATATATACACATAACATAATCTAAATAGTACATAGTGTAAACATTCAAGTAATAAGGCAATACATCAGTCATACAAATTTTTGCAAATCAAAAATTGTTTATGTATTTCTTATATTATATATTTATGCGGAAAGTGGTAGAGTTGCAAAATCATCGTTACGCAAAATATCACCTCCCGAACTAGCCACGTAAAATAACTATTATTTGATCAATTGCAACAGTATACTGTTTATAAAAAATCGGAGATATAATGACGTAACCATTAACATACAAAACAAAGGCATAAAATCAAACCTATTAGAAAATTTAGAAATAAATAGAATTAAAAATTCAGACATCATCTTAAACGAACAAAAAGATACCTGTCTGGCCCATGGTAACTCCCCTTTACTCAATTTAAAAACAATTAATATTCAGAATGGATTTCCCAGCAATATTCATTAGCATATAGTATTAATTTTATTACCTATCTACCTTAGGGTATTTGTATAAATGTAACAACAATAATATTCAAATATCATTTTGTATTAGAAGAAGCTATAGTATAGCGAAAGGCGTCATACAGTTTCAGTGAAACTAAATAAAGTGGAAATTTGATAAAATCAGTCTTTCATTACATTCGTTATGAATTTCCATCAAGTAACAGCCACGACAATTCAAAGTATATTTTATTACGTTAGGTAACGCAAGGAATAAGCAGTGACGATAATAGTGAAACAAACCCACGCGAGCGGAGCCGTGGGCACGGCTAGTATGTATATAAAATCCTTAGCTAGGCTAAGTTAGTGAGATCCCTGACATGTACATATCCTAAGACATAATATGTATATTCACGTTTTTTTTAGCCAATTATGTATAATAGTAGTAGAATTTGTAGCTAGCTAACAATCAATAAATGTTAGATTAAACCAATATATATATATATATATATATATATATATATATATATATATATATATATATATATATATATATATATATATATATTATATATTGGTCAATTATGTTTCTGTAAAAAGGGCAGAAGACCTCTTTTAAGCACTACTCTGTTGTCGCTTATTTTACCCATTGTTGCGAAAAAGCATTTGCATATTGCTTATCACACGATATTTAGTTCTAAATTTTCCTATTGCAATAAAGGTTTTCGTTGCGGGGAGAATATCTTTCTCTTTTCAAATGCCGTGTAACGTATCGTGTAATGCTAAAAAGTGTATTTTTGCATAACAATTAGCGTCCAAAACCACGTACGCATTTTACTCCAAAATCAAGTTGTGCAATTTTCTAAATTGTTCTTGGTTTTAATGGTTTCCTACAAGACTATTTACACTTTTGTCCCTTTTTAAATTGGCAATTTCATTTGACCTTTGCAATATACTCGGGATGATTTTCATTTTTTTGCAGTAATATGAATTGACATTCCTCGATTGCGGGTGATGGTATTCACAAGCTTCTGAGGAAGCTTCGGATACGAGGCACACTTTTTGTAGCAGCATGGAATTTCCGAGTAGTTGTTAAAGTTTGTAGGTAAAGATTAATAACGCATCGGACACTAGATCTTAAAATATTAGTTTCGTCTCTTCATAGACAAGAAAATCGAAGGTGTAATGGTTTTTAAAAATTTTTCGCATCAATTTGAATTTTTTGGATTATATTCAGTAGAGCCTTTACACACTTCTATTATGATTTTATTATATCTGTAGATTTCTTTGCAACACTTTTCATGGGACACTCGTAGCATATTCAAATGTTAAGAAAAGGTCTACTTATTATTCTAAAAAAAATTAATTAGTCTCGAATATAATTATAGTAGAAGAATTTTTAATTACTTTGGTTCATTTAAAAGAAAAAGCAAAAAGAAAAATTTAATTTCGTTGTAAAAATTGGACGGCTTGTGATGTTAAAGGGCAAACAGTATAAATCTTAATTTAAAAAAGAAGCCGACAAAATGATTAAATTTGGTCCCAATTAAAGAGACTGGCCTTACGTATACTTAAAAAATATTACACATTGTTTTGGGTTAAAATATAACATGTACGTAAAAAAATGTTGGTTGCTTGAACTACATATCATTTCTTATGTTTGTAGTAACGCTAACGATCAGTTAGAGAGCCAAATAAGCAATAAGAGCAGAGCAGTTACATCAAAACAATACATGTATACTATTATATACAAATGTAGTTATACAATAGAAGAAAAATGTACAAAAACACGAAGCTTTATATCGGGTCTTCCATTAAGGACTTGACAACTTTTTTTTGAAATAAAACGCAACCCATATGAGATATTTCGAAAATTTTACTATCAGCTTGAAGTACAATCAAAACATTTATGTATGGAATTCGACTTCATTCTTATGTCCACCACGGCCACGTTTGCAGCGGTTGATTCGTTGAACGAAATTTTCGATGACTCGACCACACATTTCAACGGAAACGGCCGCTATCTCTCTTTTAATATTGGCTCTGAGCTCCTCTAACGACGCAGGGTTGTTAGCATAGACCAATGATTTAACGTACCCCCATAAAAAGAAGTCTAGAGGTGTTAAATCACACGATCTAGGCGGCCATTCGACGGGACCATTTCTCGATATAACACGTTCACCGAATTTAGATTGCAATAGGTCGATTGTTACACCCTCTGTGTGGCTTGTGGCGCCGTCTTGTTGAAACCACATATCATTAATGTCTAGCCCATGCAATTGATCAAAGAAATAACGTTGCACTCTGTAGCGATCTCCATTGACTGTAACGTGACGGTTATTTTCATCAACGAAAAAAAACCCCAATGACACCACCGGCATGAAAACCGCACCAAACAGTAATTTTTTGTGGATGAAGTGATGTTTCTTCAAGCACATGAGGGTTTTCACCTAACCAATAAGCATATTCTGTTTGTTGACGAAGCCGTTTATCCAAAAATGCGCTTCATCACTAAGGATGATTATGCGATGAAATTGGTCATCTTCTTCCAACATTTCTAGAGCCCAATTCGAGAACATACGTCGCTTTATATGATCGAGTGGCTTTAGTTCTTGAGTTAACTTTAACTTTTAAAGGTGCAGGCCAAGATCCTTTCGCAAAATTCGCCATAGTGTGGTCTGAGCGATGCCCAATTCTTGAGAAATCGACTGTTTTGATTCGTTTGAGATGGACGCTTGAACGGCAGCAATATTCTGGCCACTTCGACCAACCCGTTGACTCACTGGCACGGGAACATCCAGCAGCGAATATGTTAACTCACATTTTTTCACTAGACTATGAATTGCTTGTCTACTGGGACGAGAATTACGGGCAAAAATTGGCGTTAACGCTCTTAAAGTTGCAGTCACCGACTCTAAATTTTGGTAGTAAATTTTAATCATTTGTAAACGTTGTTTGTTCGTGTACTTCACCATGATGAAAATGTTGACTTTACTGAATGTTTTGACGTTGACAGTTCGGTGATTGGCTTAAGGGTGCGTTCACAGTGAAATTTCAAAGTTGTCAAGTCCCAAATGGAAGACCCTTTATTAGGTCGTTTTCTTCGTAGAAACTCTGAGCGAACGGTTCAGAATTTTTCACCTATGATTCGGGTTGTTCTACTATGGGTTGTAATGAACCAGGTGTTTTTCAAGTGTATTTCAGAGGGTAGTTCGACTTGTCTATTTTTGGAAGAACGTATAGTTTGAGGTACCTGCCGGACATACTTAGAAAAAAATTTCAAAACCAGAATCAAGAAATGGTCCATAAATTCTGAGAGTAAAGTACAACTGGTACTCCCGAAAAAATCCAGTAGGTGCCTTAAACTACATAGTCGTCCAAAATATGCAAACAGAACAACTCTCTGCGGAAGCTCTTTTGACGCATCTCTCAAACAACCCGAAAAATATCTTGCCAGTATATTACAAGTCATAGCAGAGCATGTCGAACTATATGTGAAAAATTCTGAACATTTTACCCGCATCCTTGATACTTTACATCTTGGCGAAAATACCGTAAGATCAAGCCTCGACATATTATAGTGCTTCAGTAGACGAAGCTCTCCAACAAACTGCACGAAATGAAGATCACGTAATGGATCTGGCCAGACACTGTCTCAGGAATGCTTTCCACGTCGCCATGAGTTCATTTCAGTCGTTAGCCATAATCAAACTCTTCATGGCCTACTTCGATCAAAAGGCATTAAATGAGGCAGTCCTGAAGCCAAAACTTGAGGCTTTATACGTTGATGACATATCGTCGTATGATCCTTCAGAAAAGTTGAAGTTCATAAACTCTTGGATCACCTAAACCCCTTATACGAGAAAATTTAATCCACACTAGAACTAAAGGAAAAAAATCAATTACCTTTCTTAGACGTGTTCGTTAAAAAGGCAGTAGAGGGACATCTCACACGCACAATATATAAGGAGCTAACACACACAGGTATTTGTACACCAATTCATAGCACCACAAGTCACAACTACAAGCGGCAATCTACACCGTTTTTGCCAAACCAAAAACACCAACAGACAATAGTGATCAAAAACATTCAAATACAATGGATACAGTTTACAGCAACAAAACATTTCATGAACGAAACCTTAGGTATCATCTAAAAGCAAACCTAGAATCACACTTCCTTCAGCTACCGTGTTGTAATTGCAATGGGGCTTATATAGGACAAACTAACAGAAGAATATCTAAAAGCTAAAAAAACATAAGCAAATAGTCAATGTTCAACAGTATAAAAGAAAATTCATTCGGGAAGCCATGGAAATTGAGAAAACTGGCTCATTATACAGAAGAGATGATGCCTTCAGCCTCCCAGTCGCAGGGAAATTCGTAATAAAACAAGACACTAGCGCCCCGGCAGCCAGCTACACACGGAACAGCGCCAGGACCGTTCACGTCATTTAGTAGCACGCACAACTCATAAATTCTCAGTTTACAGTCAACCACCGACCAATAGGCTTTGATAATGCCAAATGAGACTTTGGCAATACAACATTGATCAACGAATGTATACCAGGAAATACATCTCCCCATGCTAATGTAATGGTGATTTTAATGATCCTTGAAATATGTTCGAGGCAGGCAGCTCTATTTATATGTGCAAAAGGTGTTGTTTATCACTCTCAAGTGTGCTCAATGATCGTTCGGTCATGGCTGTTGACAGATTTCTTTCTTGCACTTTCACTATCAACGTCGATGTACTACAGGGTTCTATATAGTCTCTTACTTTGTTTTTGCTTGACATTTAGGATCTGCTGGAAATGATCAAAAATTCACTTCTGGTGATGATTGAAAGCTTGTCCTTGATTTACCTTAAACGCTTAAACATCAGTCGCTCATACAAATATTCGCAGAGTGTACGAATTTATAAAATCTAATAGAGGTCTGGAAGAAAGTCTTTCTCTGGGTGACAATAATCAAAAGGAATTTAACGGTACAAAAACCAAGACGGCAGTTTTATCTTACGAAGTTAACGTTGCAGAATCCGACATTGCTATGTTGAGACACTCTAATCCATTTGCTAGGTAATAACTTGGAAGCATACTGCTTTCATGTTCAAGTCTACGCTATCAAACATATTCTGCATTTGCTAAATTATATTCAGAAAATAGCAGTTTGCCTGACTGGTTAAGCTCACCAGAAATCTTTATTTTTCGTACATTGAAGAAAAATTTGCGGCTTGCATATTTTCTTTAAATATTTTCAGGGATACTGTTCTATGAATATAGGTAGGCCTCAGAGGGATGCATACTAGAAATAGACATTGGTGTAATACTTAACATACACATACGGTTTAACCTGCCATTCCTCAAGAACTCTTGTATATGGAAAAACTCATCCCTTTGGAATAAACCGTCTAGGATTCGTAACAACTCCATATAAAAGTGTACTTTCGGTCATATTGCTGTTACTACTACGCAAATAACATAAATGTAAAAAATAAGAGAGTTTTTTTTATCAGCTCCTTCAATTACCAAAATAATATTAATTTAAAGTGTGGGCTCAATAGACTTCCCACTGGCAAGTATTTCAGTTTTTATGAAATTTAACGGGATTTTTTTTTGTCAATTTAAAAACCAGTCAATTTCGTTTTAGAAGTCAAGTTACAAATTTCATTTTTCGAGTGAAAATAAAACTGATCATCGTTTTACATTTTAATTTTTTTAGTGACTAAACGAAATAATAAAAGAGAACTTGGTCTATGTTTTGGAATAAGGTTATACTGACTTTAAATTTATTTGTAAGAATTAAAATTATTAAGATTTGTCATATTTCTAAAAGTTATGTATGTTAGCAACATTTAATAATATAATAATGTACGAACGTTCAAGTGAATCAGTAAATAAATAAAGACGATATAATTGATTTAATTTTGATAGCTGCAAATTGCTGTTCTCAGGTTTGTGCCTTTATTTATCACTCATCTTAACAACTAGCGTCATTATCATCAAACGAGGTGGATAATAGATGTTAAGTTGGTTAGTGTAATTAAACTCCACTTATGCGTCGTAAGAGAACTTGGCTGCCGCTCTGTAACAGCATTAGTATCCAGATATGGAAAATAAATTATGACAGGCTTCTTCTTTTTTTTAGTGCGTTGGCAGCGGAGGTTGGCAATCATCTTTATTTACGGAAGCTCGGAGGAGTTCTATTGATGTCTTGTCATACCATTTTTCACCCACAATATATATCTTCGGTTGCCATCTATCTTACCTTGCACTACAATCAGAATAAATACGAGGATGGATTGAAATATTCGCGGCCTCACCAAAAAATAACTATACTATTTTTATTACAGTACCCTCAATAAGTTCATACTTTCTTTGGTTGTCGCAGTATAAAATTTTGTTGCTGTAGAATTTGTGGTTTTTAAGTCAAAACGAGTTTAGTGAGACCAATTGCAGCGTTTTTGGAAAAATGGAAAAAAATTGAACAACGTGCGCTCATCAAGTATCTGTTTAAAAAAAGATTGACACCAAAGGAGATCCACGTTGATATGAAAAACACTAGGGGAATCTGCTCCGTCATATACCACTGTGAAAAAACGCGTTGCAGAATTTAAACGTGGACGAGAGAGCATCGAAGATGACCCTCCCTCCGGTCGGCCCACGATGTCTACAACTGAAGAAAACATCGGCAAAGTGTGTTATCTCGTATTGAAAGACCGTAGATTAACAATCAGGGAGAGTGCAGATACTATAGGTATCTCGTATGAACGAACACAAAACATCATTGCAAACGAACTCGGATTTTCTAAGGTTTCCGCTAGGTGGGACCTCAGATTACATTCAATTGAACAAAAACGAATTCGACTCACAATTTCTCGCGACTGTTTGGAGATGTTTGAGGCTGATCCGCAAGATTGTGACAATGGACGAAACCTGGGTTCACCACTATACTCCAGAGTCAAAATAACAATCCAAGCAGTGGACCCCAAAGAAAGCGAAGGCAATTCTGTCGGTTGGAAAAGTGATGGCGTCAGTTTTTTAGGATTCTAAAGATATTATTATGGTGGACTACCTTCCGAAAGGCGAAACAATAAACTCGACTTATTATTGCCCCCCTTTTGCGTCGTTTACGTCAAGAAATTAAAGAGAAACAAACGCCCAGGATTGCTGAGAAAGAAAGTTTTGTTCCATCAGGACAACGCTCGCGTTCACACATTTGTTGAGTCTATGGCTCAAATTCGTGATTGTGGTTTCGAATTGCTGCCCGAGCCAGCTTATTCTCCTGATTTAGCACCTTCGGACTGTCATCAGTCGAAGCTGTAGTTAACCAGTAATTTGAAGACATTGACGAATTGAAAGCAGGTGGAAGAAGTGCATAAAGCTAGGTGGAGATTACGTCGAAAAATAAAAATATTTTTGTACGTATTTTATTTTGTTTTCTTGACTAGGCCGAGTACTTTTTCAATCCATCCAATATTTTTCATTTCTCGTTTGACATTCAAGAGATAGCCTTCATATTGTGATGTTTTTGAGGAGTTCATTCTTCTCAATACCTCTGTCATAGTGGTATATTCTGCCCAGCTAATTTCTGATATACGACGATATACCCACATTTCAATGCCTTGGTTCTTCTGCATGTGACACCTATCAGTGTGCATGATTCTAGTCCAAAATACAGGCTTAAGTTTTTAAATTACACTCCGACATAGAGAACAAGATAATTGAATTAGGTAACAATTAAATCCGTTTATCTGAAATTGTGCAAGTTTAATTCTGTGTGGGATAAAATCTCGAATAATGATTTTTTTTTCTAATTTCCCACAGCTTGTGAAAATTTGTTACGCGTTATTTCAATAAATTTTTGTATTTTACAAAATTTTCCTAAAAGCGCTTAGAAATTGAGAGCATATTGAACGGTTTTGATTATACCACTATTAAAAATTTTAGACTTGTCAGAAGCCTCTCACTTCTTCGATGGCTTGAATAAATGTATGAGAAAGATAAAGAAATCGATAATGTTTGGGCGTCTGAATAGTAAAGTTAGTCTTCACATAAAAAAAAACCTGGACTCTATGGGAAATTAACTGAAAATAACAATGGCAACAAAATAGTAGAAATGAGTCAAAATAATGAATTTAAAATAACTAATGTCTTCTATAACAATAAGGATATTAAAATGTAGGTACAGCACACAAGAAATCTAAAATAAATTATTGTCTATGTTATTATAGAACAAAACGCTACTCCGGACAAATTAAACATTTTTTTTTAAACATCATTTTTATTGCAAAAATGGAGAAGTTTATAATTAGTTCATAGTCATAAATAACACATTTACTCAATATAACCCCCTTCTGCTTGAATGATCGCCTCCATTCTCGGTCTAAAGCGGTCGCAGGCTCATTTTAATGAGTCATGGTCCATATCGGCGAATGCCGCTTCAATAGCGGCTCTCAATGATGCGACGTTTGGATCTCTAAACTTATTAGTGACCCTTTCAACCACGCTCCATACATAGAAGTCCATAAGATTTAAATCTGGGCTGTTGGGAGGCCAAAATTCTTTGGACCAAAACATGTCGACGTTGTCCGACAACCAATTTTTTTCTTGCCGGTGTTGCAAAACTTTCGTTGAACTTGTCCGACTGGTTATACTTCGCGACAACATCATACACAGTCGATCTTGGATATTAGAAGAATCGAATGATTTCTGTCGCTGAGGGCCCAACGCGAGCACTTTCAATAATTGCGGCTCTTCGATTATTCTCCGCACTTGGTTTCAACACTGCGATTGTTTCGAGGTTATGAATGTTTAGTACATGCGTCAAGCTATTTGGACTCCAATCGCGACCTCTTGAAATGGTATAGAACGGCGGGAAATTCAAAAAGAATTTTCTTCAGATTTTGGCGCCGCGGCCTGTATATGATGTGTGAGCCTATAGAGGAGGGGTGCTCAAACGGTCGATCGCGATCGACAAGTCGATCGCGAGTGCTTTTTGAGTCGATCTCGAGAAAAAAATTCCGATATAGAACTATTCACAGATTTTGTTTTAGGTAACTAAAACAAAATGTAATGAATAAACTACTAAAATTTATTCGATCCACAATTAGGACAGAATAACCCCCTCATCACTTTCTTTTATCGTAATAACCCCCTGCTAGCGGCAAAAGACGGCTTTATCAAAGAAACGCGCGGTACTTGTCAAAGAAAACCCGCGTTTTTGATTCCCGCCGATTTTTCTAGAAACTTCGGGCGGCGTGTTTGACGGGAACATTCGAGACTTCGTTCGCGCCGATATAAATGTGGCGCCTGCAGGAATAGGAATCAGTCTGAGTTGTAACTTGAAGGCGATACATCGATACAAAGTTTATTAATAAATAGTCCAAAATGAGTGCGGCGAAGAAAAGTAAAACTTATCATTTTAATAACGATTGGGAGGAAGAATTTTTCTTTTGTATGGTAAAGGATAAGTGCATTTGTCTCATTTGCCGTGCGTCAGTTGCAATACCTAAGCGTGGGAACTTAGAGAGGCATCATAAAACGGTTCATAAAAAACTATGAAAAGGATTTTCCGTCACAGACTGAATTAAGAAAACGAAAAGTACGTGATTTGATAACTTGTTTGAAAAAAGAACAAACCATGTTCACAAGACCAGCCAAACAATCAAAAGCTGCAACGATCGCGTCATTTAAAATATCTCATATATTGGCGAAACACAAGAAACCATTTGATAATGGATTGGTTGTGAAGGTTGTGAGACTTTATTTGGAGATTTTAAAAATAAAACAGAGATTATGTCTACTATTAGAGAACTTCAATTATCTCGTCCGACTGTCACAAGGCGTGTTGAAGTCATGAGTCAGGACATGGCAGATAAACTAAAACATGATATCATGGAATGTACATACTATCGATATGACAGACACTGCCCAGCTCTGTATTTTTATTCGAATGGTATTCAATGACATGTCGGTTAAAAAAGAGATTTTGACAATGATTCCTCTGAAAGGAAAGACCCGTGGCGAAGATATATATGACGTTTTCTTCAATTTTGTAACAAACTACAAGCTACCAATATATAAACTAGTGTGCATTACAACCGATGGAGCACCAGCAATGACTGGAAACAAAAACGGTTTTGTGGCATTGTGTCGAGCTAATGATGATTTCCCTTCATTTTTCTCCTTCCATTGCATTATACATCAACAAGTTTTGTGTTCAAAAGTTCTAAACATGGAGGACATTATGGGCATTGCAATAAAAATTGTGAATTCTATCCGTGCACGTAGCTTGCAACGACGGCTCCTTAAATTGCAGTTGGAAGATAGTGAGTCAGCTGAACACACTGATTTAGTTCTTCACACGGACGTCAGATGGTTGAGTCACGGAAAATTCCTAGAAAGGTTTCAAGAATTATTGCCCGAAATAACAGCTTTTCTGGACGAAAGAGGTGATGACACTCAGATGCTGAAAAACGGAAAATGGCTGACAGATTTGGCATTTTTGACAGACATCACAATGCATTTAAACACCATTAATTTGGAGCTTCAAGGTAAAGGAGATCATCTATTATTGAGATGATTAGCGCAATAAACGCATTCAAAAGTAAATTGCAACTTATGATAGATCAACTGAAAAGAAACGATCTGAAAAATTTTCCATCTTTGAAAGCAAGGATTCCTCAGTTGAATTATGTTATTTATGAGGCAGAATTATCAAATATTTTGGGCCAATTCGAAATACGTTTTTATGATTTCAGTAAATTGGCAAATATCGCATCATTTAGGAGTTATCCTTTTTCGTGTAAAAACATTGAGGAATTAGCTACTGAAATAGCAAGTCAATTTAACATGGACTCATGTTCTGTTAAAAATGAGTTAGTGCAGATTATATCAGATATATATCTCAAAGCCACAGCATTTGATACAAAATTCTGGTGTTTTATATCTGAAGATAGGTATCCGAATCTAAGGCAAATCGCCCTTCAACTGACGGCAATGTTTGGGTCAACTTACTTGTGCGAGTCTGCATTTTCTGAAATGAAGATAATTAAGTCAAAATATCGCAATCGACTAACTGACGAACATATGTCATCATGCTTGCGATTAGCACTCGGTAACTACGTACCATCTTATAAAAAGTATGCTGAGGACATGCAGTGCCACGCTTCAACATCCAAAGTCACTCTTTAGTTAAGTTTAGACACTAGAACTCGTTTGTTTTGTAAGAACCAATAAACTCGCAATTTTAAATAATTATGAGTTTTTTCATCGACATTTTAGAGCAGACCTACACTTACCTTAACTAAAAAAATGCATATTGTGCGGAAAACTAATATCTATGCCACGATACACCCTACCTAGACCACAATCCTGCATCACACTTACTTGCGGCCTCTCAGAGTCGATCGATCGTAGTCTAACAATATTGAGGTAGATCGCCAGCAGTTCAAGTTTGAGCACCCTGCTATAGAGGAATAACTAAGGGCTCAGATCATTACTTGGTTAAATCAAAAATTATATATTTTTTCCAAGTAACAAAAAGATGCATTAATCCAGGAGTGCAATCAGCCAAATATTATAATTTAAATAGCCTAATCCACGAGTGTATGCCCTCTATCAATACAGATTAGATGAAAAACTTCTAGATGCAATTAAAGAAAAATGACTGAAGAAAATATAAGAAAAAAGAACTAATGATACAATAAACGGAAAACCATCGCAGAAAATTATAAAAATATATGGGTGGACAAACATTGGGAAATCTGAAAAAGACATAATTTGAAACGAGGATATACCCGATACTTATGATTCATATTGACACAAATAAATAGACTAAATGGAGTTGAAAAGCAGAAAGCTGGGACATGTATATTCTGTGCTTTATTTGTTTTCGCTTATTACAAATGCTGTATGTATAATGAATGTGCGCAAATGTTTACTATCATTTTAATAATTTCTCCACAGAATTTAAAATCGATAGAATCGTATCTTATTTTCTACGTCAATAAAGTTAAATCGTCTTTTATTCTTTTTCTTTGACACTTCTTTGCATAATTAAAGACGTAATTTCGCTAAGTTTCGAGAGCGCTTTTAAAGTTATAAAGGAATATTTTCTACTAAATTGAAATTCTTTTCAAGAGTATTGACTCAGGATATTTTAATACTGCTTTACGATTTATAAAATTTAAGTTTCATTTGGATCAAATTTTGCTTCATCGAAATCTGGATTACTGATAATCTGGATTTTTTTGAGTTGTAAGGTCTCTCAAGTGTACAAATAAAAATTTTGTGCTACTTTTTCTTATTTAATTATTTATATTTATTTAATACTAGCCGTGCCCGCGCCCCCGCTCACGTGGACTTGATTCACTATTATCGCCATTGCTTATTCCTTATGTTACCTTACGTAATAAAATATATCCTATAACCTGACCAGCGAACCTATGTATGGATTTAAAAATTATAAACACGTAAATCGGATAAGTGGTTTTCGAATGATAAGCGCAGTAACGGACAAACAGACAGACAGAGAGACGTTGCGCTTTATAAGTATTATATAGATTATTATTATATAACCTGACCAAAGAACATATGTATGAATTAAAAACAAAACACGTAAATCGGATAAGTGATTCTCGCGTGATAAGCGCACTAATGGACAGACAGGCAGTCAGAGAGACGTTACATTTTATATTGTAACATTCATTTTTTCCTAGATTTTAAGACCATATAATGTTACTGATTTTTCTCTTAATAATGTACTTCTTTTCATTTTTGTATCGAGCGGTATATTAATCAGAAATTCCTAGCCGCTCGTTATATAGTGTGCTGTGCGGGTTTGCGACCGAATCTATCGATACGCCGGGATTGGTCAAATGTTTGTATCCGGAGTTTTGGTTCCGGCGTCGCCATATTACAGACAGAGTGCCCACGGCTTATTTAAGGGTCCGGAGGACGCGAATCTTGGCTTAGTACCATCGAGCCGCCGCCAGGCTTAGTAACATCGAGCCGCAGCCAGGCTTAGTACCATCAAGCCGCAGAGAGGCTGAGTACCATCAAGCCGCAGCCAGGCTAATTTCCACCGAGCCGCAGTAGAGGTTTACGACAATATCTACGAGAGCCAAGTTAAGCACGAGCTTTTTTATCATAAAGCCGTAGTGGGCTTTGTGTGTTTTCTAAATGGAGTAGCTAAAGTAGGCTCTTCTCAAAAGTGTGAAATCGGTTTTGTGTTCCATTGAAGGCCTAGAAGCCCGTAGGAAAACCGTAAGTTACCAGAACATACATCAATAAATATATTCCCCGCAAATAAGTGTTTTAACAGCAATTTGAACTGAAAAATCGCGAAGTGAAAATCACGACTCTTCGATTTCGGGTGTAGTCAAGATTTAGAAGTAAAATCTCTGATTTAGGGACTCTAATTTATAAAAACTACTTTTAGGCTATAATTTTTTTTGTATTCCTTAAAACTGCAAAGGTTGGAACTTTTATTTTAAATCATGAATAAATTTTCTTTTTTTGATTAAAGCTAGTGTCTCACTGAATACCTATTTTTCTTTTCAGGATAAGAAAAGTTGTACTAGAATAATTCCTTTTAGTAATAACCGTAAAACACTTCAGTATTTTTTCATTTTTTTAACTGAAGTTAGATCCTTTCTATTTTAAAATGAATGGTGCCCAAAATTTGTACAACTGAAGCTTTTTAAAAAATAGAAAATAATTCCAAAAAGACGTATAACAATTATCTCTTACCCATATTTCTCTACCAAGGAAAACTGAGCTAGTGTGTGTTTAATTTCTTTAGTTCTTTTAAAATCAGGATTCACTCAATTCATTCTCAGAAATTAAAAAGAGGTTGCAAGAAAATTGCGCCCAAGCGTTGGAAAAACAAATTTCAAACGGTACAAAATAGCCGCCACAAAGTGCAAACAATTTTCACAGGGTACAAAATGACGCCTCAAAAAGCGGGCAAGTGCCGAGGTTACAATATATTATATTCTTTGCTACATGATATTGTCCCATATTTAATCGTTTAGGCAGTGTATTGCAAGAGAACGCGCTAGCGTCAAACTTTTTTCCGACTTGATTCACTATTATCGTCACTGCTTATTCCTTATGTTACCTAACGTAATAAAATAAATCTTATAACCCGGCCAGAGAACATAGGTATGTTTAAAAAAAGCACGTAAATCGGGTAAGTGGTTCTCGAGTGATAAGCGCACTAAGGGACAGACAGAGAGACTTTGCATTTTATATATATTATAGAAGATTATAGATAACCTGGCCAGAGAAAAAACATATGAATTAAAAAAAAAGATGTAAATCCATTCTCAAGTCAAAAGCGCACTAACGGACAGACAAACAGACAGAGATATGTTGCATTTTATATATATTATAGATTATAGATTCTTTCTCTGTACAACTTTTTTCTACATTTTATAGTGGTTAACGAAAAATATGAAGAAAATATAATTTGTATGATTTAAATGTCTCAAAATATGGTTTTTTTTTTCAATTAACAAGTCTCAAAGAGGAAACTATTTTTTTTTTCTGAAGTGTACTTTGTCTAAATTTGACACAAAAATAAATAAATAAATTCTTAATAATTAATAAATTTTTACTTTCTTTCAGAAAATGCTCTTAGAATAATTAATGTAAGGACGGTATATGTGTACCAGTTTAAAGGACTAAGACTTACCAGAACTAACCCTAACTAAACTGCTCAAACTACTTAAAACTGACCTTACTTGGATTAGTTAATAAAATAATTCTAATCCAGTTATAATGATAAAAGTGGCAGTGTGCCTGGATAAACGATCGGAAAATGAGTTTCAAAGCGCTTTGGTTGACTTTTATTTAAAAGTTGGTAATCGAAACGCATCGTCAAAAAGCATTTAATGCGAAACGTTCAAAGAAAGTTTGAAATCATCGTTTTTGATCGACTGAAGAAGAATTGATGACTCTAAAATTAACTGCTTGTAAATCCAGATTGCTGATAGAGACTCAAATTACCTTATAGGGATGCCGGCGATGAAACGTGAATCGTTTGAACATTGAGAGTTTCTGAGCCAGGTCTAAATGTTTCATTGAATCATTCGTCTTGTTCATGTGATTTATGAATGGAAACCGGTACACCATTGAAAATGTTTAAGATCACCACGACCTTGAACAGCATCTCAGAAACTTGTGTTATAGAACTCATTTAGAGAAACAATTAAGTGGACCAAATGCAGTATCGAAACTGAGGGCGGATATATCGAATAAAATCAATCTATATTGGCATGCGTTTTATTTCCCATTCAAAGTCTGGCTCTTTCTTGAACAGAAGGTATATTAATTTATTAACGCAAGTTAGTTGTCAGTATATCATTTTTATTTCTTTGTTGATTTACAATAAGGCGGCCCAATGTTTATAATGTTTCTGTAAGTAACTGTCAATCAAGAATTTAAAAATCGATGGCAATGTTGTGTAAGTCCATGATAAAAAGTGTAAAAGGTATATATCAATCATCTTTTAAATAAGTTTATATAAGATAGTTAAAGATGATTTCTATAAAATCGCATTTATGTTTTTTTTTAAATTATCTGTAATTTTAGCGGTAATATTTAATTCTATGAGTATGTAACATACTTATTTTTCACATATGTATATCCTATTAGAAGAAGCAATGTTCAACAATTCAACAAGAATTTTAAATTTATCGTCAAAAAGATGATTTGATTCTGTTAAATGATTACTGTACGCTGAGTCAGTTTTGTTTTTTAAATAGCTTCTTTTATGTTCTGAAATCCGAGTTTCGTATGAGCGACCTGTCTGACCTATGTAACTTTCATGACAAGAACCACAATTCAACTGATACACTACAGATTTTTTTGATCTATTTTGTTTTCCCTTTGCGTTTTTAATGAATTTTCCTAACGAGTTGTTAGTATACCCCAAGAAAAAAAACAGGGAAAAAATATAATGTTTTAACCTATTTTGGTAACACATCAGAGAAAATTAAAAACCACTTAAACAAATATAATATCAACATAGCTTTTAGAACAAACAAGGGTTTTGGTTGATTTTGTAGATTTCTAGGGCTCTGATTAACCAGCTGGGGGGTATGGAATCAAAGGCTTTTTTTATAGTCTATGTAACAGATGTGAAGGTTTCTGTGTTCTTTTCTATACAAATATATATATATATATATATTATATATATATATATATATATATATATATATATATATATATATATATATATGTATATGTATATATAAATATGGAGCAGCTAAGAGGGCCAGGGAGTAGCTAAAATTGTTTAAA
>CM032455.1:58759782-58802282 GCA_019049505.1 Pachyrhynchus sulphureomaculatus | reverse complement strand
CACTTTATTTTTGCACTCGACGCGCGTTTCGCTAACCATGTTAGCTTCATCAGGAGCGACGATTGACTAAAGCTAAACTACAAATCTACCCTATTTATACTTAGCCTAACCATTGAATTACTCAGGCGGAACTAATGGCATAGGCGAGGCCATCAGTTCCAGTCAAGTAACCAGTATAGGGGACTATAAGGAATATGCCCTATGGTTATGACGATGACTTAATACAAAAGTTAATAAATAAACATAAGTTCAGGTTAAATATTCAGAATTCCGTTTTTTTACACGCGAAGAAACTAAGACCAAGTATATCTCCCTACCATATAATCCGAAATCTAGCAAGGGACTCAATAAGGTATTTAATAAGGTGGGCCTCACCTTAGTCTATAAGACAATCTGAGGAATATCTTAGGAAATCCCAAAGATAAGATCTCTAATTGGGAGAAAAGTGGAATTTATGAAATTAGTTGTAATGACTGCGACAAAAAGTATGTTGGGCAAACTAAAAGGTCAACATTTAGCACACTTAAAAAGACAGTAGAACAGAAAAGTCTAGCATTGCCGAACATGCCCTTGGAGTTGATCATACTGTAACATTAGATAATCTAAGATTAATTAAAAATGTATCTGATAGGAGATTGTTGAACGCATACGAAAGTATGGAAATTATAAAATGTTAAACTAGCTTAAATAAAGACAGAGAGCCTATTCCTTATAGTCCCCTATACTGGTTAGTTGACCGGAGCTGATGGCCTCGCCTATGCCATTAGTTCCGCCTGAGTAATTCAAGGAATAGGCTAAGAATAAATAGGGTAGATTTGTAGTTTAGCTTTAGTGAATCGTCGCTCCTGATGAAGCTAACATGGTTAGCAAAATGTTCGTCGAGTGCAAAAATATAGTGTTTGGTGTAGTGGTGATATATACTGAGTAGTGTCATTGTGCCAAAGATTCCATATTCCCAACTTAACTTGTTTAGTGGTTTTTCGATCGTTGCCGGTACTTTATGTTGTAAGCTGCTAGCAAAGCAGCAAGTTAGCTCACAGCTTAGCAAAATATAAGTATCATCATACCATTACAGAAGAACTGATTCCAAAAGTTTATTTGCCAAAAAACGCCATCAGTCGCAGAACATAACACATAGCGGAGGACCTGAACGATCAACTATTTGAAAAAATAAAAGAAAGGAAATTTGGGTTGCAGCTGGATGAGGTCACAGATAACAAATATACTTATTTTATTTTGCCATGTATAGTTTATAGTTAGTTATAACACTTCTGAATCTCCGCCATAACATCACAGTTTTCCACGAACTTTCCTCAGATCATCTCCCAATCATTCTCACACCTGGAAATCCGTCTGACAGAATCCGCAAAATTACGGATTGCACTAGTTTCCAACAACAGCTTCACAATACTGATCCAATTCCAAGGATAAACACCCCTCAGGAACTGGATGCTGCGGTTGACAAATTAACCGCAGACATTCAGCAGGCTTTTTTCTCATACCACTGTCACTCGAACTTTCCCAGCAAAGATGCAGGGCAATCTTCCCGCCCAAATCAAGGAACTAATCCGGGAGAAAAACCGCATACGGCGGAGAGCTACAAGGACCGCCGACCCTAACATCAAAACGCTCGCAAATCAACATACTGAAATAGTCAGAGAGGCCCTCTATCAATTTCATAATGATAGATGGAACTCCAAACTCGAAGACTTAAACCCTGATACCACATCCATCTGGAGAATGGCGAGAGCCGTCTCCAATGACGGACCTAGCCAAATTCCCTCCTTACGTCACGAGAATGGCACCGCGTCTTCCCCTCTAGAAAAGGCAGGTCTATTTGCAGAAATGCTCGAGGACAGGTTTCAACCAAACCCTCACACTCACCCTCGATTCGGCAGAGATGCGGTGGTGGCCCAAACCATTCGCATCTTCAATCAAACCCCACTTCCTCCCGTGCGGATCTTTACGACTCCGCAAATAGTCAAGTCCATCATTCAGACCCGCTCAATTAAGAAAGCCCCAGGTCATGATAAAATCTCCGCCAAATCTCTGAAGGAGCTTCCTCCTAAGCAGATCTCAGAGATTACCAACATCATCAATGGCATTTTCCGACTCAGTTATTTTCCCACTACTTGGAAGAAAGCCGAAATTGTGATGATTCGGAAGCCTGGCTCTCATTCCCACGAGGCTGATAGCTACCGGCCAATTAGCCTAATATCAACATTAGGCAAGGTGGCCGAGAGAGTTATCCTTGAGGAAATCAGAGACAAAAGCACCGAACTCAACATCATTCCTGATGAACAATTCGGCTTTCAAACAAAGCATGGTACCATTCATCACGCCACGAAACTGACACAGTACATCTCCAGCAGTTTCAACCGCGGTTTCCGGGTTGGCGCTGTTTTCCTTGACATTTCCAAAGCATTTAATAAAGTCTGGCACGAAGGCTTCATCCTTAAGCTTATCCGTTTTGGCTACCCTTCTCACCTAACAACTCTGGTTCAATTATTCCTCTCCGATAGGACTTTCCAAGTCCGTGTCGAACAATCCCTGTCCGAGGTAAAGATAATAAGGGCCGGAGTCCCACAAGGCTCTGCCTTATCCCCGCACCTCTTCAATATCTTCTCGTCCTCTCGTCTCTAAGGATCGATTCACCAACCTCCAATTGTACGCTGACGACACGGCCATAACCGCTTCTGCAGCGAGAATTGATCACATCACGGCCCGACTTCAACGTCATCTAACGCGCCTCTCCGACTGGTTTGACCGATGGAGGATTAAGGTCAATCCAGCCAAGACCCAGGCCATAATCTTTAGAAAAGGCTTCCGCATACCCCCTCCACAACTTTCACCGAATGGAACTAGGCTCCGATGGGCCAACAACATCAAGTACCTGGGCCTTCTGTACGACAAACGGCTCGTATGGAAGGACCAAGTGCCTATAGTCGTGCGTAGGGGAAATCAGCTTCTAGGGAAGCTGTATCCGCTCCTGAATCATCGTAGTAACTTATCAACTAACAACAAGTTGCTAATTTACAAATCGATAATCAGGGCCTGACTTACGTACGCCTGTCAGGCCTGGAGCCAGATGTCCAAAACTCATCGGACCAAGGTCCAGACAGTCCAAAATAAAGCCCTCCGTATCATAGCAGGAACTCCCTGGTTCGTCCGCAACAATCAGTTGCACAGGGAGTTTGAAATGCCCACGATAAAAGAATTCATGCGTAATGCCCAGCTTCGCTTCCTTGAGAAAGCAGCGGTCCATCCTAACCCCGAGATAGCGAACACTTTCAGAGACAACGTAAATGTCGGCAATCGATACTTACGACCAACGGACATTCTACCACTAGACTAACACTAGATTCGACATGGACTTCCCTTGATTAATTAAGGCCGTAGTTTAGTTGAGCAACTCCTTCAGTTTTAAAAAGTGTAAACAACACACACGACTAACACAATTATAACATCACACCCCCGGAAAATGGGGAACTAGGTTAAGTTAGCATTAAGTTAGGTTAAGGTAGGTTAGATCCACATATTAGAAAATTAACCTTATAGTTAGAATACATTAAATATCTAGACATTGACAAACCAGAATTTTAAAAGGAGTAGAGGATTTTCCCAGCTCACAAGGAGTTTTAGTGGGTATGCCAACCCTTCAGGTCGGTGAGCACCTGGAGCACTTTGGGGCACCCTTACGGTGACGCAGACTGCTCCAGAAATCCATAAGGCGGATTTCTCCCTGTATAAAAAAAAAAAAAAAAAAAAAAAAAAAAAAGTTGTAACACTGTACGAGACCATCTCTTTGGAGATGTATCACTACTGATAATAAAACTCAAAAGGGACAAGAATCTCATTTTTCATAGCAAGGGTGAGCTATTATTTAATAAAAAGTGGAGCATCTGCGTACGTTTTCAATTTAGTTTCTTTTACTATAGCTATAAGTATTAGTTTACTGGTCAACTGAAAATATTAGTTCATTGTGGGAAATTGATTATCAAAATTACTCAATTATTCTTATATGTAAAAGAAATTCGAAAGTTTTTATAAAAAATCATTAGTTTACTGATTGTGCAATGATTTATAACAAATTCGAACATTACTATTTATATTATTATTCTTCTATTTATACAAAGCTTCCCTTATAAAGTATTATCTAATCTAAAATTTTATTCAAAAACTTTCACCTATCTTTACAGATGAAAAAAAAAAAATCTTTTGAAGCAACTCTTTTAACGACATGCAAGTTCTCTCTACTCCCTACTACAGTTAAGGTATTTTACTCATTATTTCCAGTTTTAACAGAACCTCTTTCTACATCCAATACTCAGTTTTTATTATTATCTTCTCATAAAGTATCTATTATTTAAAATATGTAGTAAAAATGCTTGGATTACGTTTTTCTTCAGTATGAAAAACTCAAATTGCCTGTATATTGGCTCAATCAATATTCGACTTCTTTTGCTAAGCCTATTTTGGTTATACAGTCTGTCAAGTAAGAATGTGTCCGAGATAATTCATTTTTGGTAGACGTGATTCTAGCAATTCAACAAAAAATCGGTAAAGGGAACCTTTGACTGCGACGTCTTTTAGCAAAAATATCAGTCGATTCCAAACAAATGGGTCACTTGTTTGTCCGTCGGTTCTAAGCAGTCTCTCTTTATTCTCATCCAGAGGGGCCTAAAATGACACATTCCGCGGCCGCTAAATATATTAAAAAGTCGATATCGTTTGTGAAGAAGTGAGTGAATCATTTTAAAGAGAAGAAAAAATGTCGACGACTTGCCAAAACGTGCCCCGTAGCCAAAGTCACTCCGAAAATCGAAAAACGAATCTTGACTTTGTTTTCACGGGACCCGAAATTGATGCTGTGTCAAAGAGCAGCAAAATTAAGAAAATCGGGTTGGGATATGTTCCACAAGACCATTCGACAACATCAGCTCGTGATGTCAAATTCCGAAGCACTATTGAAAATGTTTGCTCCCTTGTAAAGAGAAGGTTCAGAGGAAAAACTTTGAGAACTTTGACTCAGTTGTCTCGCGAGATTCGAAAAATTTACAGAGCATGCAGAAAATCTCGTCGACAGCATGCCTCGAAGATGCCAGGCGATTATTAATGCAGGAGGCGATTAGGCAACTTACTAAGGTAATTGCGCCATTGTTAGCATACCCAAGAATACAGTGATGGTAAAAAGCGTTCTCGAAATACATTTTTTCAAGAATACGAGCGGTCACGTTTCCGAGAGTTAGACAGAAAATTGCTTTTTGAATACTGTGGGATGCCGGCTTCGGTGGCATAGGTGATTAAGAGCTTGCATGCATGTAGCAAAGAATATCTATAATATATATAAAATGCAACGTCTCTCTATCTGTCCGTTAGTGCGCTTATCACTTTAGAACCACTTATCCGATTTACGTGTTCTTTTTTTTAATTCGCACATTTGTTATCTGGCCAGGTTATATATAATCGTCTTTAATATATATAAAATGCAACGTCTCACCGGAGAACCAATTTATCCGATATACGTGCTTTTTTTTTAAAAAAAAAACATACATATATTCTCTGGCCAAATTATTTGTCTACAATCTATAATCTATATAAAATGTCTGTCTGTGTGTCTGTCTGCCTGTCCGTTAGTACGCTTATCACTGGAGAACCACTTATCCGATTTACGTGCTTTTTTTAAAACATACATATGTTCTCTGGACAGGTTATAGGCTATATTTTATTACGTTAGGTGACATAAGGAATAAGCAGTGACGAGAATATTGAATCAAGTCGGAAAAAAGTTTGCCGCTAGCGCGTTCTCTTGCAATACACTGCCTAAACTATTAAACATGGAATAATATTATGTAGCAAAGAATATAATATACGAGGCTGGTTTGAAAAGTCCGTGCAAAGTCCGAGAGATGGCACCACCGGCGCGTATCGAAGTCATGTTTAGTTAGTAGCATCTCTTGAATGAACGCACACCAAGTTTCAGCCATATTGGTCTATTTCTTTGTGTTTGGCATTCGTGTGAAGCAATGAAGTCGAGTGATTTTCAAGAAATGGACGAAAAAGAATTTCGTGTGGTGATTAAACATTACTTTATGAAAGGCAAAACGCCTCAGGAGACTAAAGAGAAGCTTGATAAACATTATGGTGACTCTGCACCTTCGATTAGAACAGTTTATAAGTGGTTTCAAAATTTTCGGACTGGCCATATGGGCACAAGTGACGCTGAACGTTCTGGACGGCCTGTGGAGGTTACGACTCCAGAAATCATTGATCAAATCCATGATATGGTGATGAATGACATGAGTTAAGGTGCGTGAGATTGCTAGTGCTGTGGGCATCTCGACTGAACGGATACATAATGTTTTGCATAAACATTTGGACATGAGAAAGCTATCCGCAAGATGGGTGCCGCGATTACTCACGCTTGACCAAAAACGGAATCGTGTGAAGTGTTGCAAGGATGGTTGGTTGGTCCTGAGACCAAACAACAATCTAAACAATGGGTTACCAAGGGGGAATCTACACCAAAAAAGGCGAAGACCGTTCCTTCGGCCGGAAAGGTTATGGCGACTGTCTTTTGGGATTCACAAGGGATAATCCTCATCGACTATCTGGAAAAGGGTAAAACTATTATAGGTGAATATTATTCATCGTTATTGGACCGTTTGAAAACCGAGCTGCAAGAAAAACGCCCGCGATTGGCCCACAGGAAAGTCCTTTTCCATCACGACAACGCACCAGCACACACCTCAGCAGTTGTGGTCGCAAAATTAATGGAAATAGGATTCCAACTCGTCCAACACATCCCCCCTATTCTCCAGACTTGGCGCCCTCGGACTACTATTTGTTCCCCAATTTGAAAAAATGGCTGGCGGGACAAAGATTTGATTCAAACGAGGAGGTGATTGCAGACACTAATGGATATTTTGCAGACTTGGACAAATCCTATTATTCGGAAGGGATCAACAAACTAGAACATCGTTGGACGAAGTGTATAAACCTAAAAGGAGACTATGTCGAAAAATAAAAAAGGTTTACCCCAAACACATAAGTAGTTTTTATTTTTGCACGGACTTTTCAAACCAGCCTCGTATATATATAAAACGCAACGTCTCTCTGTCTGTCTGTCTATCCGTTAGTGCGCTTATTACTCGGGACCACTTATCCGATTTACGTGTTTTTTTTTTTAATTCATACATTTGTTCTCTGGCTAGGTTATTTATAATCTTCTATAATATATGTAAAATGCAACATCTCTCTGTCTGTCTGCCCATTAGGGCGCTTATCACTAGAGGACCACTTATTCGATTTATGTGTTTTTTTTTTTAATTTATACATTTGTTCTCTGGTCAGGTTATCTATAATCTTCTACCTATAATAAATATAAAATGCAACGTCTCTCTGTCTGTGTGACTGTCCGTTAGTGCGCTTATTACTCGGGAACCACTTATCCGATTTACGTGCATACATACATATGTTCTCTAGCCAGGTTATAGGATATATTTTATTATGTTATGTAACATAAGGAATAAGCAGTGTCGATAATAGTGAATCAAGTCGGAAAAAAGTTTGCCGCTAGCGCGTTCTCTTGCAATACACTGCCTAAACCATTAAATATGGAACAATATCATGTAGCAAAGAACATAATATATGCAACATGTCTCTGTTTGTCTCGCTGTCCGTTAGTTAGATACACTTTCATGTTTTTTTTTTTAAATTCATACATTTGTTCTCTGCCCAGGTTATCTAAAATCTTCTATAATACATATATATATATATATATATATATATATATATATATATATATATATATATATATATATATATATATATATATATATATGTATATATAATGCAACGTCTCTCTGTCTGTCTGTTTGTCTATTTGTCCGTTAGTGCGCTTATCACTCGAGAACTACTTATCCGATTTGCGTATTATTTTTTTTAAATTCATACATATGTTCCCTGGCCAGGTTATATAATGATCTATATAATATATATAAAACGCAACGTCTCTCTGTCTGTCTGTCTATCCATTAGTGTGCTTATCATTCAAAAACCACTTATCCAATTTACGTGTTTTTTTTTTTAATTCTTAACTCAATATTTATCAAGAAAAGAATCTATAATATATAAAACGTAATGTCTGTCTGTCCGTTAGTGCGCTTAACACTCAAGAACCATCTATCCGATTTATGTGTTTTTCTATAAAATACATATGTTCTCTGGCCAAGTTAAAGGATAGATTTTATTACGTTAGGAATAAGCAGTGACGATAATATTGAATCAAGTCCACGCGAGCGTAGCCGCGGGCACGGCTAGTTAAAGATATAGTAAAAAGGGTAAAAATCCTTATCGAGGCGGCAAGGTGATCCGTAAAAAAAATAATACACTAATGAGTGTGAGAAAGATATAGGCAATAAAAAGTTATGAAAGTTTACCACATTACAGTCCTGATATTTCTAACACTTTCCTTTATTTGTTTTTCTTGTTATTTGTGCTTACAATGTCTGAACAAATTCTGGCATAAAATTCTTTCTGTTATCCTATAATGGCGAAACAGAAGAGAGAAGAATTTACTATAAAGGAGTCATTTAGCGTAAATACAATAAGGATTTTAGAGAGTATTGAAGTGTTACTAATATTTTGTTTTCGTGTTTATAAGGATTAACAAAAATTATTCATTCGCACTTTCTTTCTCCGGTTCTACAGTCTGTCAAATAAGAACGTGACCGCTCATATTCTTGAAAATATGTGTTTCGAGAAAATTTCTTGTATTCAATGTATTCTTCGGTATGCTAATAACGGCGCAATTACCTTAGTATGTTGTCCAATCGCCTTCTACATCAATAATCCTTTGGCATCTTCGAGGCATGCTGTCGACGGGATTTTCTGCATATTCTGCGAATTTTTCTAATCTCACGAGACAACTGAGTCAAAGTTCTCAGAGTCTTTCCTCTGAGCTTTCTCTTTACAAGGAATCAAACTTTTTCGATAGGGTTGGCGTCCGGCGATTGGGAAGGCCACTCTAGTACCTTATCGTGGGGCCAAGCAAGCCACTTCGAGACGTGATTTTCGCCCAGCAAAGGTTTTTTTCAACGTGCTTCGGACTTTCACATCATGAGCAAGGAAATGTTGTCGAGTGGTCTCATGGGACACATTCAAACCCGATTTTCTTAATTTTGCCGCCCCTTGACGCAGCGTCAATTTCGGGTCCCGTGAAAGCAAAGACATGATTCGTTTTTTTCGACTTTCAGAGTGACTTTGCTTACCGAGCCACATTTTAGCACGTCGTCGACATTTTTCGTCTCGTTAAAACGATTTACCTGTTTCTTCAAAAACGATACCGACTTTTTAATATATTCAGCGGCCGCAGAATGTATCATTTTAGGCCCCTTTGGATGAGAACAAGGAAAGACTCCCTAGAACCGATACGCAAACAAGTGACTCATTTTGGATTTTACGAGATTTCAACGAAACATCGGAGTCGACTGATACTTTTACTAAAATGCTTCGTAGACAAAGGCTCCCTATATCTATTCTTTCTTGAATCGCCAGAATCGCATCTACCAAAAATGAATTATCGCGGACACGTTCTCACTTGACCGATTATATATAAGTAAAATTATATATAAATACACAAACAATGAAATCCATGTTTTATCAAATAGAAACTAGAAGTTTGCCGTAACATAGGTAATATGAAAAAAAGACGGCATTGTCTGCTATGTAATTAAAACTAATAACAATATCTAGGTTATTCTTTAAGCACCATTTGCAAACTGCGACCCCATTTCTCTTAAATTTTGAAAATATCCATTAAATGAGGCAATAAGCTGTGATACTTGTTTTACAACAATGGATTTCAAAATTTGTTATAACAAGAGGAAATATTTTTTTCCTTGGCTTCATTCATTCTCTAAGATATCTTGACGCGAGGCTTTCCTTGTGAAAAACACAGTGGGTCCAGGATGCATCAGAAAGTTCGCTTCGCGACAGATGTTGTTATTTGACAAACTACTTTTAAAATCAGCTTTTCAACAGATCATAATTTACAATCATGTGGTTCTTCTGTAATGGTATGAGGATTCTTATATTTTGCTATTCTATGTGCTAACTTGTAAGCTGCTAGCAAAGAATTGCTTGAGATTATTTCCTGCTTATAAAAACTACTTTTGAACAATAATCAAAGGAGTCGATAGATTTAAATATTTAGGAACCATCATTTCAAAAAACGCAACATCAGAAGAAGAGATTAAAGCTAGATTAGGACAAACGCGGACATGCATAAGACAATTAAATTCGATCCTGTGGGACAAGCACATTACAAAGAGAAACAAAACACGCATATACAAATCAATAATACAAAGCATAATGACATACAGGTGAGAAACATGGACGATCAACAAAAGAAATAAATCTAAAATTAACGCGGTAGAGATGGAGTATTGGAGAAGATGTTGTAGAGAGATACGTATGGAGAGAATAACAAATGAAGAAATAAGAAGCAGAATGAACGTCAAAGAGAACGCAATAAACACCATTGAAAAAAGACGATTAAAATGGTATGGACACATAAGACGAAGCGAAGATAATAGGTGGATAAAGAAAATAACGGAGTGGAGCCCTAGGGGGAGAAGAAAAAGAGGAAGACCCAGACGATCGTGGAGAGACGATGTAGACGATCGTGGAGAGACGATCTGGACGAGGCTATGGAGGACAGGGGTCTAACAGATGGAGACTGGGAACATAGAAACGAATGGAATCAAAGGCTGAGAGAAGGAAGACAGCGTCAGCTGTAGAAAATCCTTGGTATATATATATATATATATATATATATATATATATATATATATATATATATATATATATATATATATATATATATAAACTACTTTTGATGCCATGCTGAGTTAAAACGGTTTATAAATGGTATCTTAAGTTATATGATAGCATACATTCTGGCGCCAGAACTTTCATACACAGTATTGAATTTTGAGGACGCTAAAACAAAGCCCTAATAACTATCACCGTTTCTTCCAACATTTAGAATGCTCTCTTGCTAATATGTGATGGTGTGCCCTCCTTAATTTCACCCGCACAAGGCTTATTTCCATTTAGTAAAGCCTTATTTATTTTTAAAAATACATACGTAAAGAAATACTTTAAAAACATTGTTTGACTTAATCTCAACACTATTCAGTTTCACAAACTGAAAAAAAACTAATTCAGATCGAGAAACCTACCGCTATTTATATATGAACACAAAATACCGGCAAAGTTCAAAAAACTTTACCAATATTTTTTTATCAAATTACGCCCTAACACACGTATTGCATTTGTAGTGTAACAACTTACCCAATATTTCCTACAATTTTTTTTTAAAATAGTACGCTCATATTTCAGTGACTTGGCCCAAGATAATATGACTGGTTTCTATAACCTAGAGAACAAGAATCAAACATTTAACTTCATTCGTATTATTTCAAACTAAATTTTCATTTGAAATATTGCATGAAACTGTAAAAGAAAACAATCTTTAAAAACCATTAAAAAGTTAGTTAAACTGGGTAGTTAAACTATTGTGTTATAATTAACTTTGTAGCAATTCACCTAGAGAGTTATATTCTATAATATATACAATAAAGAGGTCAACTTAGTAAGCATTTTTTTAGAATTAATGGTAATAACACAGCTATTAGAAACAATGAACAATTAGACAAGCACTCGGTAACAATGGGATATACGTCCTGGTACTTTACCAAATAAGCATCACATTACTTCGGCCTACTAATTTTTTCGTCACTGCCTCCACCTCAGTTGAGAACTAATCCTAATTCCATTGACGTCACCCATATTGACATTGTCAGTAAATAAGCCCCACCTTGGAGCCACCATTTTTACTGTTTCGTTTATTTGTCAGTTTTTATAATACACGCTTCCACATACTAAAACCATAAATAATCAGGAAGATACTTAAAGTACAACCACAATATATATATATATATATATATATATATATATATATATATATATATATATATATATATATATATATATATATATATATATATGCATATATATATATATATATATATATATATATATATATATATATATATATATATTGGTGTTATTTTTATTTGTATTGTTTAATAACGCGTTGACATCAAACAAAATTATAAAACTATTGGATTGGAAATTGTATTTTTATATAGACTATCATTACCATGAAAATCTTATGTCGTAAATAAAATTCATGTTTTTTTATATTATGTGATATTTATTTAAACCCGAACACTTAATAGACTTCTGTTGTAGAATATATTCAAATATTACACTTCGAGTTCGTACCACCTACACACTAAAATAGTATTTTACTGTGTAGGAGAAAGATTATTTGGGTTCAGTTCGCTATTCATGGACATACACATCCACACACAAATCTCGTATAAAAGCTTTTTATTCTGAACAAAAATAAAATATTTTGTTTTAAAATCAGATTTTATATGCTATCTGGAAACAACATTATGGCATTTCGGACTCCACATTTGAAATAGTGGGTGGCGTTTGTCCCCGTCACCTAACTGAAGAGTGTAAAGCAAAGAATTCAGCTAACAAATTGCTTTTTAAGTTAATATGTTGCAAATCTAACCATGTAAGTGTTGTTATAGTTTATTTAGTAATTAACTGCGTGGGAAACCGACCAAATAGATCTGAGATTGTTGGAATCGGCATGAAGAATTGCGCATAAACCGATCCTAAAATTTGATGAAAGTAAGTAATTTGTAAAGATTACTTACTTATTAAAAATAGTTACCTAAAACACTTAATACACGCGTGCAAATGTAAGTAAAGACAATTATTTAGTAAATAATAAGAAAGCAAATATAGAAAAAACACAAAAGGGTTATTTTAGCCAGTCTCGGCACGAAATGTGAAATATTCACTTTATCATTATTGAACAATCAATTAAAAAACAAAAAACAACTCTAAATAATTTCAGTAATTCCCGATAATATTTCCAGTAACGTGCATGCCACAATGTAATTTCTAGAAGCTTTGTAAGAGCCTAAAATAGTGGAAAAAGTTTATTCTTAATTAAAGTCTGGTCACAAGTACTTAGCTAAATTGATTTTGTTGAAACACTAATATGATTCAGTGGTGGATTTAGGAAAAGGGGCTAAAATTTAATCGAAGCAAGGATGGTAGATTCAATACCATATTTATTTAAATTATTTTTTCATTTAAATTTTGAATGAAATATTTAGTATTGTGAGTTTTTTAAAACTCCCCAATACTTTTGGGGTCTGTTTTAAACTTAAATTGGATTAAGTTTATCATTTATTACGATCAAACAGATACATATGTTTTTGTCCTTACTAAGCCAGTTTTATTTATTTATTTTTAGTGTTCCGTGCGGAACACTTATAATATCACTTCGGTGTCTGTCTGTCTGTCTGTCCGTCTGTCACACCCCGATTTTCTCTGAAATTATTTGACATAGAAAGTTGAAATTTGGTACTAATATAGAAATTGATGGCCTCATCAGAGCCATGTAGTTTTGAAATTAAATTTTGACTTACGGAGTTAGTTTTGGGGGGTGAAATCGGAAGTGAAAAAAAAATTTTTTTACTAAGTCATCGAGTGGGGTGTCAAATGAAAGCTTGTAAAAACACGAATTCAAAAACATATATATTGTCTTACATGCGCACACGTTTCTTTGTATTATTTTGAAAAAATCGCGAAAAATCGCTGTCCCTCCCCTCTATCTCGAAAATTTTGAAAAAATTCTGGAATATTCTCCACGGGGTGTAGAATGAACGAAAATTATCACGAGTGCATTACCTTTAATAATTTATCTGGTATATAAAAAACAAAAATTTCAAAGTCATCAGTTTTCAGTAAAGATTGGGAACAAACTTTTTTGAAAACTCATTTGGGGTGTGTTTTGTGAAGTCACTGATCATTTTATACCTTAGTAACGAAAATTTTGGTTTCAGAAGCAATCAACGTACGGAACACTAATTGCGCAAGTTCAACTTGCACTTGACCGGTTATTTAATATATAAATATATTCACTGTATTATATTTTTGCGTATCATAAGGTAACAAAAAGAAATATCAAATTAATAACACCAAAAGTGTCAAATCTGAAAATGGAGTATGTTGAACAAATTTGAGTTAAATACTGTTTAAATAATATAGAATTGTTATATTTTATTTGTGTGTGTGTGTGTGTATGTGTTAATCATATGATTAACATGACCAAAATCATGTCAATTAATTTTGTTCATTAGAATTATTTACATCCCAATTTCAGCCTTTATTAGTTCCAAAAGGGTTGTAGGTTTCTGTCAAGGATTTAATGAATCTTGAAAGCTAAATTTTAGAAATTTAATAATATGTATTTGGAAGCAGCTAAAATGCTTACAAAAATAACCTGCAATATAAGAAAAAAAGAAAAAATAATGAGAAAAATATAGATTAAAAATTACGACAAAAAGAATAAACATCATACTGTGAACAAATGTTTTATGAACTATTCTCTATTCGGAGGTGATATTCAATGAAGCACTTACCAGTACCATCAACGCATTAACATAAATAACATCAAATACGCCGATGATCACTAATAACGGAAAGGAATTTTACAAAAACTTATGGATAAAATAACTGACACTTATATATATTGGTTTAAGACTCATTGTAAATAAAAGAAAATATATGATTATAAGCAAAGAATCTAATACTGAAGATGTTGGTATTACAGTGAGTGGCACAAAGATAAAGGGAGTTAATAAATTGATGTATCTCGCTGGCAGTATGAACGACCACTGGGTCCCGACTGTAGAAGTCAAAATTCAAATAGAGAAGGCCCGAGCCGCATTTGTGAAGAAGCAAAAATTTTAACTGGTCACGACCTATCATTGAAGCTACTGATGAAAATGGTACCCTGCTATGTTTTTCCAGTTCTCGTGTACGGCATGAAAGCTTGGACGCTCACTGAAGCAATGCTTAAACGTCTAGGAGCAATCGAGAAGTGGGTGTATCGATGGCTGCTGAAAATCAGTTGGATGGACAAAATTAGTAACAACAGCTTTCTTCTCGCATGGAAAAGGACTTGGAGGTGGTCACGACCATCAAGCGGTGCAAATTAGAATATTTTAACCACATTATGAGACAGCCAGGAAAATACGAAATCTTGCATCTGATTATAAACGGAAAGATTCCAGGCAGACGTGGTCCAGGGAGAAGGAGAACATAGTGGTTGAAAAATTTGAGGCAGTGGTATGGAAAGTCTACGATTCAACTCTTCCGACCGGCTGTCAATAAAATGACCATTAACAGGGTAGCCAACATGATAATCAACGATCGTTAACCGGTCATGGTACCCGAAGAAGAAGATGGACTAATGTATGAGTATATAAAGTGGTTTGGTAACAGTTTTTATTTTTTTGATATTTCCTGTGAATATCTGCTTGACATTTCTCGTTATTATCGTCTAGGGCAATCATAGTCTCTATTTTTGTTACGTATAATTCATTGAAGATATTCTTATAATTTAGATGAATCTATTTCTGGTGTTTGGAGGCATCAACAAAAAAAAATTTCATTTGAAAATTTTCCAAAGTGGAAATCAAAACTAGTAACAGTGACACCAATTAAATCAAACATTAGTATATGACCATGATTATGTGATCTTGCCAACATCTTGCGAGATGATAAAGAAAATTTACGATACATTTACTCTTATATATCTACTTTGATTCATTATACCTAGTACCCACGTATGACTAGTTTTCGATCTTGATTATGCGATACTTGCCAAAAGTCTCATATTCTGTAGACTTAATTTCGCTAGTTTCTTCCATGTGGCATGTGAAGGTGGTATACACTCTGATAGTCAGGCGGTACTCAATGGAATCGCTAAACCCTGAACGAACTTGATACTAATACGAGAGTGCAGAGATGCCCTGAACGAGTTAGCTAAGAGAAAGCAGGTTGCTGTGAGGTACAAGTATATATATATATATATATATATATATATATATATATATATATATATATATATATATATATTATATATATATATATATATATATATATATATATATATATATATATATATTATATATATATATATATATATATATATATATATATATATATATATATATATATATATATATATATATATATATATATATATGTATATATATATATATATATATATATATATATATATATATATATATATATATATATATATATATATATATATATATATATATATATATATATATATATATATATATATATATATATATATAATATTAAACTAATAAATTTGATATTGATGAAATAAAATGTTTAAGTATACAACCATTAACCTGTATGTATAGAAATACAAATAAACTTTTTTAATGATTAATGGTTTGTTTATTATTTTTAAAGTAAGAATAATTTTAAAAAATCTAAATATCTAAAAAAGCAGATTAAAAATCAGCTTATTACAACCAGTTTAGGTGTATTAATATCAAACAAGGTCCAGGCATTAAAGTCCTTGTCCAATTATACCTAGGTAGTAGTTATTTGCAGAAATGCAATAATGTCCGTAGCAGCATTACCGCGTTCTCTAAAAGGTGCCGTGAAATAAAGGGTGTTCCAAAATTCACGCAAGATTCGAATTTGGCGCCATTTCTATGGTAAAGTGTTGCCAACAGAAAAAAAAAAAAACAGTGTGACAGCTGACAGTTCAAGGTTATTAAAAATGGAGCGCTACACGAAAGAACAACGTGTTTTTATTGTTGAGAAATATTTTAAAAATAATGAAGGTTTGGCAACTACGGTCCGGAATTTTCGTACAAAATATGGTCGGAATAGTGATTTAACATCATCAACTGTGAATAGATTAATTGAAAAATTCAGGGAGACTGGATCAATTAGTGATCTTAAACGCTCTGGCCGTCTTTCAACAAGTCGTTCGACACAAAACATTGAAGCAGTTCGTGAGAGTGTCGCTGAGACTCCAGGAACATCAATTCGGCACCATGGTCAAGAATTGGACATTTCGAGAAGCTCCGTATAGCGTATTCTCACGAAAAATTTGCATCTTCATGCTTACAAAGTTCAATTGACTCAAGAACTGAAGCCTACTGACCACGCACAACGAAGAGAGTTCGTTGAATGGATTATGGAAAAACAGCAAGTGGATACTGATTTTTCGAAGAAAATCTTCTTCAGCGATGAAGCTCATTTCCATCTTGATGGCTTCGTTAATCAATAAAATTGCCGCATTTGGGGTTCAGACAATCCACACGTGACTGTTGCGAAATAAATACATCCACAACGTGTCACTGTTTGGTGCGGATTTTGGGCTGGAGGTATCATTGGACCATTCTTCTTCGAAAATGTGGTTGGCCAGGCAATAACAATTAATGGCGATCGTTATCGCGATATGATAATCCAATTTTTTGTGCATAAATTGCAAGATATGAATGTGGACGACATGTGGTGTCAACAAGACGGTGCCACATGCCATACAGTCCGAGAAACAATTCAATTACTGCATGAGTCATTTCCTGGTCGTGTAATATCCCGTTTTGGTGATCAGAATTGGCCGCCCAGATCATGCGATTTAACGCTGTTGGACTTTTTTCTTTGGAGTTTTTTAAAGTCTAAAGTTTATGCCACCCAGCCCACGACCACCCACGACTTGAAGGAGGAAATTAAGCGCTGTATCAACAAAATTCAGCTACATTTTTGCAAAATGGTCATGAAAAATTTCGACAAAAGGGTGCGTATGTGCCAGCAAAGCCGTGGAGGCTATTTACCCTATACTGTATACTTTATGAATCGATAAAAAAAATTACAATTTTTAATTAAAAACCTGTGTTTTCTATCAAAATTACTTCTTGTGTGAATTTTGGGATACCCTTTACAAAAATGTATGTTTCGGCACTTGGAAATGTTGACGGGTATTACGACATCCCCGCCGATATCCTCAGGAAAAGAAAAAGGGTAAAATCCCTACTCAGGCGGGGATGTGAACGATAAAAAAAATATCTTTTAATATATGGTTATTTTAATATCCCTACTGACACTAGCTACAATACAAATACAAAGAAATAAAATAAAATGGAGGACGTTTGATGTTATTTTAGATCAGATAACACTATTTACTACTAAAATTATTATAACTAATAAATACGATTGAGTAAATACGTTTACCAATATACGTAAATGTACATGTACATGTATATGTATATGTATATGTATGTATATGTGTATGTGTATGTGTATGTGTATGTGTATGTGTATGTGTATGTGTAGGTGTATGCGTATGCGTATGCGTATGCGTATGCGTATGCGTATGCGTATGCGTATGCGTATGCGTATGCGTATGCGTATGCGTATGCGTATGCGTATGCGTATGCGTATGCGTATGCGTATGCGTATGCGTATGCGTATGCGTATGCGTATGCGTATGCGTATGCGTATGCGTATGCGTATGCGTATGCGTATGCGTATGCGTATGCGTATGCGTATGCGTATGCGTATGCGTATGCGTATGCGTATGCGTATGCGTATGCGTATGCGTATGCGTATGCGTATGCGTATGCGTATGCGTATGCGTATGCGTATGCGTATGCGTATGCGTATGCGTATACGTATGCGTATACGTATGCGTATGCGTATGCGTATGCGTATGCGTATGCGTATGCGTATGCGTATGCGTATGCGTATGCGTATGCGTATGCGTATGCGTATGCGTATGCGCATACGTATATATATATATATATATATATATATATATATATATATACGTATACGTATACGTATACGTATACGTATATGTATATGTATATAAATGTGTATGTGTATGTGTATGTATACATATATATATATATATATATATATATATATATATATATATATATATATATATATATATATATATATGTATATGTATATGTATATGTATTATGTATATGTATCTGTATAGGTATATGTATATGTATCTGTATAGGTATATGTATATTGTACTAATTGTACTTATCACAAAACCATTACTTTCGAAAGTTTATTGCTTCGTGTATCCAGCTGATTGCTATTTTCGGATACTAAAAAAACTTTAGTGCCATAGACAGCTGTATTTGTGGTATGATGCAGCTTTCTTGTTATATTCCATAAAAAATAAGCCAAGTGTTTTTTTGCTACATAATAAATATAATAATTGTGCAAAACGTCACTCGTTTCTCATTTCAAAGACTGTTTAAAATTAATTTGCAAAGCCATTGCATTGAGATCTAGTTATAGATCTAAAAATTCAATATATATATATATATATATATATATATATATATATATATATATATATATATATATATGTATGTTATATATATATATATATATATATATATATATATATATATATATATATATATATACATATATATATATATATATATATATATATATATATATATATATATATATATATATATATATTCATATATATATATATATATATATATATATATATATATATATATATATATATATATATATATGTATATATCAATTTTTGGCGTCAAAACTTTGTGACGGGTGTAAAATCTGTTTAAGCATACCTTTTCATGTAAATATTAATAAACACTATATCCATACAACTTACATGCTTTCGCATAAAAATCTATATTGATTAAATTTTTTTATCTAGGTTTAATATAATATTTCACAGAAAAAAATTGTAATTAAAAATACTCAGATTTTTTTTCAGGTACGTGTAGCAAATGTCGTTTAGGCCCTTAATCTAGTCATAATAACATTATTTAAGTTTTTCTCTCATTCATTCCTTCTCTGTTACCCCCGACATTCATACCTATGTACATTTATCTCACTTTTTCTGTAATCCTATGTCTTATCTATATTTACAATATATTGTTTAGGCTTTGGAAATTTATAAACGCAGTGCAAACAAATGGAAGAGGAAGAGTACAATTACCAATAATGTGGACGCATGGATAAAACATTACCAGGACCTGTTGACCGAGAAAAGGTCAAAATATGTGGGTGTAAACGATACAATAATAAATTTATAAGGAGAAACCATAGAAATAGACAAAAAAACGGTGAGACTGGCAGTGATGAAACTAAAAAATAGAAGATCATGTGGTCCAGAAAGAATATCGGCAGAAATGTTGAAAAGTGGAACAGATAAATTATTTGAAATAATAACACAATTATTTAATCAGTGCCTGAAAGGGAAAGAAGTTCCGGAACAATGGAAGGTAGCGTATATATCTTCAATCCATAAGAAAGGAAATAAGAAGGACTGCACAAATTATAGAGGAGTTTCGGTGACCAGTTTGCTCAGTAAGTTATATGGTAGAATACATAGAGATCTGAGAGAGAAAAATGAAGATAAAGAAGAACAGAGTGGGTTTAGAGGTGGCAGATCATGCAGTGATAACATATTTTGTATGAAATAAATGACTGAAAAAAGAAACGCCACGAATCAAGAAACCAACATATTATTCGTAGATATATCTAAGGCACATAATAATATACCAACTAGTAAACTATGGGAAGTACTACAGCAGTCAAATATAAGCCACACTCTAATAAGGGCCGTACAAAATTTATACTCCCAATCGACATCTAGAGTAAAAATAAATAACAAATTAACGGAATCCTTTCCTGTCACCAAGGATTGCGCCAGGGCCCCTGTATTTCGCTCACCCTGTTCAAAATTTACATAAAAAAAGTGTTACATATGTAGAAGAGGAAATGTCAAGGAATGGGGATCCCAATAGATAACATAACAGTGTATATACTTCAGTTTGCAGACGATCAGGCTGCCTTAGCTGGTGATAAAGAAGATCTAGAATATATGACGCGCAAACTAAAGAAACTTATGAAGACGGGTCTTGAAATGAATGTAAAGAAAACAAAATACTTATGCATAGGAGCAAACAACACAAATTTGAATCTAGACACGGACGACACCACTGAATCATGTAACGAATACAAATATCTGGGTACGATCTTTGATTTCACAGGAACAGATGGCAAAGAAATAAGGTCCCGGATTATACAAGCAAGAAAAATAATAGGGTTCTTAAATGGAGTCTTATGGAGTAAAGAAATAACGAAAAGACGAAAGTTTAACATATATAATACACTAATTAAGAGTAACCTACTGTATGGGTCAGAGACATGGAGACTAACAACACGAAATAAAAACCGCATAGAGGCAACTGAAATGGATGCTCTGAGAAAGTCAGTATCGCATATAGAGAGAGTACGGAATGAAGCGATCTGGCAATAAATGGTGATAGAAGAAACGATAATAAAAGATATTGAGAGAAACTTACATGGTATGGCCATGTACACCAAATGACAGATGAGAGATTGCCTAAGAAAGCAATGGAATGGGTGCCGCAACAACGAAGATCGGGAGGAAGACCCTGGAAGAGCTGGGGAGAGGGAGTGAAGAGAGCGATGAGTGATAGGAATCTCAATGAGGGAGAATCGCAGGATTAGAAGCAGTGGAGTCTAGGGATCGGAAAACGTCGTCGAACATTTTAACCGATATATATGTATGTTGTTTAGGCCTACATGCATAGTTGTTTCTTGAAGTAACACAGAAGTATGACTTAATCAGGGCTATCCGTTCATGTTTCTATTTCATGGACAATTTAGCAGTCCCCATGAGGAGTAAACGAGAATATTATATTTTCTGCCAAACTTTAACGGTATTTTGATTTTCAGCAGTATTAGCGATTTCTCAATTTATTTCTTGGGTGTTAAAAGTTAATACTATTATTATTTTTCATGTTGAAAACCCTCATCAAATAAAAAAAAAAAAATTTTAACACTCCTCCACTTAATATTAATTAAATAAAATTAAAAAAAAACATTAGAGACTTTCGACACCTTACCCTTAGTTTAAGGTTTCTGAAATATTTATTTTAATTAAAAATAATATATAATTACACAGGTCAACATTTTATCTAAGCTTGTACTCGGTAAACCAACTAGGTATCTTAGGGTTTTTGGGGTCGCTGATCACGATGAAGGGGTCGGTTAACCTTCATCAGGTCAGGTTCGAGGTCATTTGAAGGTCAAATTGAGCCAATGCATCCAAAAAATCTGAAAAAATTCATACGTATGTTTTTTGGGTCACTGAATCCGAATCCGGTGTTATTTTTTCATATAAGGTCTCCTGAAGGTCACTAGAGGTTACTTCAAGGTCATTCTGAGGTTATTTATGAGCAGGCGAAAAAACTGAAAAAAAATGGTGTATACGTTTTTTAGGTCTCTGGTTCAGAATTAGAGGTCGGTTACCCTTCATCAGGTCGGTATTAAGGTCATTTGGAAGTCAAATCATTGGATAGCCGCCAAAATAAACCGTTGCACGTGTTTGTTGGAATTCTGAATCGGAATGTTTGTCTTCTTCTCACTCGTGTCTCCAAGAATACACCGGAAGTTATGTCTACTTTAATACTTTGTAAGATTCTGGAACTTCATCGGAACGTTCTAACAATATTCTCATTTTGATTTGTGCCAGTAAGGTCCTCCACATTTCCCGTTATGTGCATCTGTACTTGAAGAGGGAGTGACTTTATAGCATAGCATCTACTATATATAAAAACAACGAAACGGAATTGTTTAAAAATCCAAGAGTCATCCTATTTTCAAAAAAGGTAAAAAATATCACACTGTAAAGACAGTGAAATCGTTTTTTTCTTGTGAAATATTAAAATATTATTCTGATCATACAAGAATTTTCTCTCTTCGCTTCACCCTTCTGATCGCTCCGTTGACCAATCCTCCATCTCAAGTTTGAAGTTTATGGAGAATTGTAAAAGAGAATTGTAAAGAATAGTTAAATTTACAAGAGCCCTAGCGTGTTCCCAGAATTCTTAGAATTTGCTGACTTATAATTCGTTTAAATGCACACACACACGCACACGCACGCACACGCACGCACACACACACACACATACACACACAGTAATACACACACACACACACACACACACACACACTCATACACACGAAATAAAACACACAGACATACACAGACATACACAGACATACACAGTAATACACACACACACACACACACTCATACACACGAAATAAAACACACAGACATACACACATAATCACACATAGTGATCCACACACGCACAGGCACACACACACGCGCACACAAAGACACACACATCCACACGAACTCAACAATACACACAGGCACACCCATATAAATAAAACATACACACACAAACTCTGTGACACACACACAGTAATATATACACAGACACATACAAACACAGAGTAATACATACGGAGTCGCACAGATACAGTAATACACACACACACACACACACACACACACACACACACACGCACACACCATAAGACACAGTAATACACACAGAAGCACAACAGTTACGTACCCACGTAGGCACACACATCAATACACAAACATACGCACACAGACACCCACATATAAATTCAGTAATTTACACCCATACACACGCAGGCACTCACGGATTCATTTGTAAAGAGGGATTCACTTTTGGAGGGTCATTAACTTTTGGAGGGGGCTACTGTCAGCGGCGGCGGCGACGACAAAAATGATTTTAATGTATCGTCAGAAATTAAAAATTTACAAAAAAAATTAATGTCCTAATCTTTGGTATAACTAAATATACTAATCAATTCGAGCACGTTTGCGTTGGGATTCAAATGACCTCCGAATTGATTTTCTTTTTATGGTTTACATTTGTGTCTCTTTTAAGGCTCCAACAGTAGTCAGCTAACATATTCGTACCCCAAACTCCTTGATATCTTTGTTCAAATACTTTCAGATCTTGATTCATACGTTCTCCTTGCTCTTCACTGAAGTCTCCTAGGTTCTCGGGAAAGTAGTCAATGTGAGAATCTAGGAAAATGAACCTTGAGATTCATCAGACATCCTAGTTCCCTGAAGTCATTTACCATTTTCGCAACGATTTCTTTATAATTTGGATCTTTATTGTTTCCCAAAAACTTTTTCGTCACTTCTTTGAAACTTCTCCAAGCTGCCTTTTCTTTGTCAGTCATCTTTCTTTCGAATTCTACATTTTTGAAAAGTTCTCTTATATCAGGTCCGGTAAAGACACCTTCATTTATTTTCGCCTCCGAAAGTTTTGGCAATACTTCAAAGATATGCATGAAAGCATCGCTCTGATTTCTACTCATTACTTTAACAATTTGTTTTGCCAGACCTAACTTTATGTGCAATAGAACTTTATGAGGAGGTACCAAACTTTCTGCTAAAACATTTTTCTCACCTGGGATTAGATTTTTTCTTGGTGACCAAACTTTTACTACGTAATGTTTATCTCTAGCACGACTGTTCCATTCACAAAGGAAGCATGGATATGATACAAACCCTGATTGCAAACCGAGCATGATCGTTATGATTTTTAAATCACCGCAAAGTTCCCACTTATGAGAATCATGTTTCAGTTTTTCTAGTACGAGTTCTAAATTGAAATATTCTTCTTTTAAAATGACCGAATGAGCAAGAGGCAAAGGGGCATACGTATTCCCATTGAAGAGCAAGATCGCTTTCAAACTTCTTTTTGATGAATCGATAAAAAGGCGCCAATGACTAGCTGTACTCGTATATTCGATACCATATTCTTTGACTAATTCACTAACATCATTGCAATAAATTAAATTACCAAATTTTGTAAAATACTTTTTGAATGGTTTTTCTCTTGAACGGTAATATGTTACTTTTGTCCCTGGTGCTAAACAATTTTTTCCTTTTAATCTCGATGCTAAAAGTTCAGAACCTTCTTTTGAAAGTCCTAAGTCTCTACAGAGATCACTCAGGTCACCTTGGTTAAAATATGTTTGTTCTGACATACCTTCATCTTCCGAGCCTGAAGATACATTGTAGGCTTCACTTTCACCATCTTGCGATGTATCTAATGATTCATCATGCATTTCTATATCATCAGAAACTTCAAAATGCTCTACATTGCTATGCCTGCTGTCATCATTATCAGGTGCAGTTTCTATATATATGGGCAATGTTACAGATTCTACGCACGGATAAGTTACAGAGTTTTTGTTATTACGATTATATCCTTTGAGATTCGTTAAGCAGAAATAACAATTAGACGTATGGTCTGATGGATTTCTCCATTTCATCGGTCCAGAAAATATTTGTGCCTTTGTTCCAAACAAAATATTGCGGCATTTACTACAGATGACATTCGGAGTATAAGAGTTGTTCAAGGAACTCGTGTCGATATTAAACAAACTTTTATATTTTGTTTTCAAAGTCTCAGAAAATTTAAATTTATTTTTGGGAGTATACAGCCCACAAACGATACAAAAACAGCTCACATTATTCTTACAAAATCCTTGACTTGAAGCATTAAACTGTTCAAAAGCCAAGTTTCCCACCGTTGAAGAGCTACGATCGCTGGATGACGACGGCTGCGGGCCCGCTTTCCCACCCTGACCAACCGCCGATTCTGGGGTTCCGAGCCCCTGTCTCGTAGAAGTTTTATTTGTAGTTGCCATGACGGCATGGAAGCCATAACCCAGGGACTTCGCCGGATAGTGGAACAACTCCGTTGCCCACCGTCACCGCGTGGAGGTGCCCTGGGTGCAACTACAAGTATTAGTTCATTAGCCCACATTTATTAAATATGCATATCAAATAACTTTATGGAAATGTTAGTGGCGTTTTAACATTGAAACAAAAACTTTCTGTATAAAATAAACCGACCTCGAAGCAAGTATAATGCTGAAATATACTAGTAGCACTTGATCATAACCTTTTCCTCTACCCATGTTCTTGTATTCCTGCTTGAAACGATCTATGGAAGAAATGGTAGGGAAGAAAAGAACACAGATTAGGAATTAGTGACCCAAAAACGGTGGGTATCGTTTTTTTTAGATTTTTCCCCTCTATCAATTAAATTGACCTTCAAATGACTTTGAACCAGATTTGATGGAGGTTAACCGACCTCTAATTCTGAACCAGAGACCTAAAAAACGTATACACCATTTTATTCAGATTTTTTGGCCTGCTCATAACTGTTTTATTCCAAATAACCTCAGAATGACCTTGAAGTAACCTCTATTGACCTTCAGGAGACCTTATATGAAAAAAATAACACCGGATTCGGATTCAGTGACCCAAAAAACATACGTATGAATTTTTTCAGATTTTTTGGCTGCATTGGGTCAATTTGACCTTCTAATAACCTTGAACCTGAACTGTTGGAGATTAACCGACCTCTAATTCTGAACCAGAGACCTAAAAAACGTATACACCATTTTTTTCAGATTTTTGGCCTGCTCATAACTGTTTTATTCCAAATAACCTCAGAATGACCTTGAAGTAACCTCTAGTGACCCAAAACACATACGTATGAATTTTTTCAGATTTTTTGGCTACATTGGCTCAATTTGACCTTCAAATGACCTTGAACCTGACCTGATGAAGGTTAACCGACCCCTTCATCGTGATCAGCAACCCCAAAAACCCTAAGATACCTAGTTGGTTTACCAAGTACAAGCCTAGATAAAATGTTGACCTGTGATTAATTGGTTTACTTAACAGAATTGACATCCCACTTCTTAGCCTGAAAAAAAAGTGTAATTTGTGAAGATAATTTATATTTACAACTTAACTGAAGTCTCCAACAGAATTCAAAATAACTTCTGTTTATAAAGTCATACTCTGCGAAACACTTAGTATTTTTTTTTACATTAGTTTCATATGTAAATCAATCTTTAAAATTTTTAGGTTTTTTTATGCAATAATAATAGTAAATATTAAAATAAAAATTTTGAATCCAAACAAGTTTTTACTTTGTCAGTTGAAGCAGAAAATGAAAAAATTTGGTCTCTTCGCACTCGTGTACATAGGCTACTGAAGGACTTTTCATAGTGTAAATTATCTTGTATATTTCCTTATTATTAACTTAAATTTTTCCCGATGAGTTTTTTTTAGCATTTTGTGTAAAAGGTAGCTTTTATGTAAATTAAAAGTTATTCTCTTAATTACAATTAAATCTTTATAGCTGAAAAACGCAGAAACTGCTAATGATGTTGAAAACAGCATATTTAGAAATGCAACTGTAACTCTGTTGTATCTCTACTTACTTTCACAGTTAGTTTTTATTACTTTTTACATTTTTGGGCTATAAAAACTTTATTTGATAAACTGGAATATTTTTATTTGTTAAAATTGTAATACACAAACTATTAATTTTAGTTACTTTGGAAAGTATCCCACAAAAAAAAGTTAAAATCAAAGAATCCAACAAAAAATCGGATGATAATAACCATGAAATTTGATTAAAAGGTTGTTTTTTTTTCTAGGCCATATGGTTTTAAAAATTTGATGTATAAATAAATTAAATTTGAGGAAACTTTAATTTGTTTCAAATGTATCTAAAATAAATTGTTTCTAATTATTAATTGCATTAAAGTAAATCTTCACATATTTTCTTCTGTTAGAACTCCTTTCTCTTTCTTGGTATTTCTCCCTTTAACGTCACAACTATTTTTGTGGCTACAAGTTACAAGACTGATTTCGTGGCTGCTTTATTGAAGGCTTTCCCGACCCATCCGTCGGACCTCTATTTCATTGTCAGATTTATCACTCTCCTCGAGCAAGGAATTCTAAAGTGACTAAAGTAAATGGTAATATTGTATTTTTTATCAAATATTAGCGGTATTTTTAATTTCTATCTGAATCGGTAATTTTTTCAAACTGATTATCTGTACCTGTATGCTATTTTATAGATGTCAAGAGTTATTATTATTCACCTTTAAATTGTTTAAAAAATTTCTAACCCTTAACCGTACCTTTCATTTCGCAGAGGATACGATGGCCCCACTTAACGTATTAACTATAATATACAAGAGAATAAGGAAGCTGTGTTCCTTCCAGAGATATTTTTATAATATTGTTTCTTAAATGAATTAATTAAAAATTGTTTTATTTATGTCCGTACTAAAGCAATTGTAGTACCTACTTAATATTATTAATTTACTGCATTTAGACTTCAACATCTCACTTTTTAATTAAAAATAAGGTGTTTGTATATAGGTTTTTAAACCGAAGCAGTTCGTGTTAATTTCTATCGATTAAAACCACACCAGAAATTATTATAATTTTTTTCTAACATCAATATCATATGGAGCACAAATTGTCTTGAAGCTTTTTCGTGCAGTGATAACTATTAACAAAGGGGAAAATTTTGGGCTTCTTATGAATGCAGTACCTACTAAGAATTTCCCAGTGTAAGTTGCTTTACATCCACTATCATAAGACTTAAATCAATTATGAATCACTGTTTCTTATTCTAATCTGGGTAGTTTTCGTTGAATTTTCTATGCATTTTCTTAATAAGCTAAAAGTTATTGTCCCCTTATAAGTACACTTCCTATTCTAAATGTTTCTAATTTAGACTCAAGTTTTCGGAACCTTTACAAATTGCAATGCTATACGCATACCACAGACAAGGGATTCGGGTTAGTTTCTAGTATTTATACTGCGTTAGCTTAGTTTTCTATAGACTAATACCAAAAAGAATATTTAAAGAACAGTTATATATTTTTAGCACACACAACAAAAAATGAAATTATACATTGACGTTTCGAATTATTAACTTGACGTCCCTTTGTTATCTTCTCATATGTGAATATAGATACATAACAGAAAATGGAATGGAAATTTTATTCTTTACTGTTTTCTCAGGCGAATACCCTACAGTCACGGGCTCGTTTCTTGGGTTAAAAATATAGTTTGGTAAATTAGGTTTAAGGAGTGTTAATACTGTATAAAAACCTGCCCTAGGCAAAAAAGTGCGGTGGAGTGAAGTTTAAATTAATAAAAATCCAGCCAAAATTTAAATTAGCTATTAACTAGAGTAGAATTCTGCCATATAAATATGAAAACAATATGATGTAAATATAGGTAAGAAATAAATTATAAAAAAAATGTGAGAGATGTAAACAGGTATGAGTGCCGGGGAGAGAGAGAAAAAGTAAATGGGCGATAAATATAATAATGTTATTACCAGGGTTAACTTGAAAGGAAGGTTACAACGCCTGTAGAGCTCACACGGAAAAAAGATTGGCAAAGTTGGCACCACTGCGGTATAGGGAGGAATTTGCTGAAGTGAACAAGCTGTGTCTGCAGTCAGTGAAACCAAGATCATGATCGTAGTAAAGCTTTAAAATGAGCGCTCCCATTTCATCATCTAACAAATGTAAGGTGCGTGCTGTTCTTCCATATCTGAACGTCAAAGGTGAGACTACAGTTGGCATTCATCGTAAGATCGTTTCGATTTCTGGGTCATGACAATATGGGACAAAATGGGTTAAGAATTTCAACTCTGGAAGGACGATTCACGATTAACTCAGAAGTGAAAGGCCGCCTGTTGTGACTGGTCAGATCGTGCAGAAATCTTCTTTTCGATCGCTGACGAACTTCATGAACCTTGTTCAGAAATTTCATGAAGTATTGTTCATGAAATCGTGAAAAACCGGCTAGAATATCTCAAGTTGTGTGCGAGATGGGCACCGGACATGCTCACTGAAGGTCACAAAACAGATTGAGTCATAGCCGCGCGAAAGTTTCTTCAGCGTTTTACTAATTATAGTGAGGATTTTCTCACCTCCGTAGTAACGATCTCCCGTTAAACTAAACTTAGGTTTATCACGATACACCCGAGACTAAACGACAGTAGCGCCATACCCATTCTCTTTCTACAAGAAAATTGAAAACGCAACAATCTTTCTAAAAAATCAGGGGAACTTTATTTTGGAAGACAGAGGGGGTCATACTCGTCGGTTTTTTTTACCAAAAGGGGAGACACAATCAATGCTATACAATGCTGTGAGACCCTAAAGAAATTGCGGAGAGTCAGCCAAAACAAGCACCGACGGAATAAATTTGTCGGCTTCACAACAATGCTCGTCTACACACCACTCGTGTTACGCAAAACTTGTTGGTCTTATTCCGTTTGGATGTTTTAACCCACCTCCCTCAAAATCATGAGCTCGCGCCAAGTGATTATTAGCTCTTCATTAAGCTTAAGGAACATTTGGGTGAAAAATATTTTTCCAACGATGACGAAATCAAACTCAAAGTAAACTGCTGAAGAAAGCGGCAAAACTTTCATGACACAGGGACTCGTCCTACGTCTGACAAAATATATCAAACTTACCGCAATCTACGTAAAAAATAATGTAATACTGATGCTATCATATCTGTTAGTTGTACCAAAATACATACATTTTTGATTTTTTTAAAAATCGGCCTTTGCTACATGTATCCGAAAAGAGATGGGTTGGAAAAAATTGTATTATATCTAGACAAAAATAAATGTAAATAAGGTTGGTATTTTAAACGAAAGCATAGCATATAAGAATTGTCATGTAAGTTGCACGGATATGGTGTATATTATTATATATATACAGGATGAGTCCACGATAGAGTAGAGTTCATTATCTCATTTGTTTCGGGAATGACGAAAAAATGTTAAGTGCAATAGTTTTAGGGAATATTTAAGGTGCACAGTTTAAAATTATTTTTTAGTATACAGGGTACTTCAAAAAAGTGTGGCCGATATAACATATTTTTTTTTAAATGGAACATCCTATTTTCTAATTTATTTTTAAATTCTGCGTAAAATTTTATAACTTTTTTTTTAGTAATGTTATATACCTAAACTAGTAGTTTTTCTAATATTTCAATTTTTTAAAAAAATACTAGTTCTCAGTTTTGTAAAAAATTGCCAGTAGCGCCATTGTTTCTGAAGGTGGAATACTCATAATTGGTACGAGCGTTCTATAGAGATGAAAAAAAGATATGTGTAAAGGAATTTGAGTTAGATGCTACAGGTTGTTTTTAATACACTTCCAACGCAAAACTTGGTTTGACCGAAAATGCAAAGAAGCTGTTGCTTCTAAACATCTTGCCTACCGATAATGGCGTGAAAATCCTAACACCATAAACCGTAACACCTTTGTTCGTGCCAGGAACAGATGCAAAGAAATTATCGACGAAACCAAGGAGGCACACAATTAACGAATTCGAAACAAACTTCTCGCTTGTCCCAACAATTCCAGGTCCTTTTGGGCAGTCGCTAAGGCAGTTAGTCAAAATTTTACCAAATCCACCATACCACCACTCACACGGCCAGATAATTCCATTGCAACCACACCTGTTGAGAGAGCGAACTTGTTGGCTGAACTCTCTTGCTTCACATTCTACTGTCGATTTCCAAGGAAAAACACCACCTACTATTCCCATATTGCAGTCAAGGATGCCCGATATTGTCTTCAGACAGCGTATCATATGAATGATGAAGCTAGACACCAAAAAAGCTTCTGGCGCTGACGGAATACCTGCCATAGTTCTCAAAAACTGTGCGAGGGAACTAACACCAGTTTTCTGTAGACTTTTCAACCTATCCTACAGAAAGGGAATATTTCCTTCCTGCTGGAAGTGTGCTACACTTTAACCGATACCTAAAAAAGGCAAGAAGACCTTGCCAAATAACTATCAACCAATCGCACTGCTTTCAATAATATCGAAAGTCATGGAAAAAGCTATCAATCAGCATCTTCTAAAATATCTTGAAGGTTTCAACATTATTAGCGATCACCAATATGGCTTTGGTAAAAAATAGATCAACAGGAGATATTCTGACTTATGTAACACACGTTTGGAACAACGCAATTAAACACTTTGGAGAATCTCGAGCGGTTGCTCTTGACATAGCCAAGGCATTCGACCGTGCTTGCCACGATAGGCTGTTGGCAAACCTATGCTCTTATGGTATGTCTGAAAAGTTCTGTTTGTGGGTCTCATGTTTCCTCAGAGAGCGTTCTTTACGAGTGGCAGTCGACGGATTTCTTTCTAACACCTTCACTATCAACGCCGGGGTACCTCCATACTGTCTCCTACTCTCTTTCTCATTTACATTAACGATCTGCTGGAAAAGATCGAGAATCCAATCTACAGCTTTGCAGATGACAGTACGCTTATCTCTTCATTCACTTTGAACGCTCGGACATTGGCTACTCAGACGAATATCCGCAGACAGCAGGAAGTCATTCAACTTAACAAAGACCTGGAAGAAATTCTATCTTGGGGTGACAGTAACCAAGTGGAATTTAACGCTACAAAAACCCAGGCGGCAGTTTTTTCTAAAAAAGTTAACGTTGTTGAACCCGACTTAGTTATGTCGAGGCACTCCATTCTTCTAACATCGTCACTTAATTTGTTGGGCGTTAATTTGGGAGCAAATATGTCCTGACATGAACAATGCAGGCATAGCAAGGTGAGCTTCTCAAAAGTTGGGAATATTATTTCGAATCAGAAAGCTTTACACTCCACAACAACTGTTAATTCTTTACAAAACTAAAATTCGACCAACTATGGAATACTGCTCCTACGTTTGGCGCTCCGCTTCCACACATACACTGCATTTGTTGGATTCTATTCAGAGAAGAGCTGTTCGTCTAATTGGAGACCCGGAACTGACCGGCGACCTTGATTCGCTGAAACATTGAAGAACGGTTGGCTACTTGAGCCCATTCTACAAGTATTTTCATGGAAAGTGTTCAAAGAATGTAGCCCACTTAATTCCTCCCAGAGCGGTGCATGTTAGAAGTACACCTCGCACAAATACTTCACATCCGAATGAGGTTCAGCTTGTTACTCCTCGTGCAACGCTTTTCAAGCGGTCTTTTATATGGAGAACATCATCTCTTTGGAATAATTTGCCCAGGACTGTGTTTCCCACCGAGTGCAATTTACAGCGATTCAAGAACAACGTGAATCGATTTCTCCCCATACGTGTCGCTCCTGTAGCGCTTTAGGGACTTCCCTACAGCACGTGTGCTAGACCCATAAAAAAAAAATACTTTCGCTATTGTGGAAACAAACAAATAGTTAATAATAATTTTAATATAGTTTACCTTATCTAATGATTAATTATTATGACGTAATAAATGTTCAAAAATATGCCCGTCTACTTGAATACACATGTTTAGTCGTTTTACTATAATTTCCTTTATTTTCCTTAGCGTTATTGTCCTGCACGCATCCCGTATCCTATTTTCCATATCTACTGGTGTTGTAAGTAAATAAGTAAGTGTATTAAAAACAAGGGTAAGAATTGAAAAATTCAAAATAAACCGAAAACTATTAGAAATAGGTATATGACATACTTAATAAAAGTTGGAGGGTTTTGTAAAATCTATCACAAAAAATAATAATATACAGGGTGTGCTATTTAAAAAATTTGAGATTTTTCAATTTAAAATAGTCGAAATGTATAAATTTATTTTGAACTTAAATTTCTTTACATATATCTTTTTTTTTTCATATCTATAGAACGCTCTTACCAATTATGAGTATTCCACCTTCAGAAACAATGTCGCTATTGGCAATTTTTTACAAAACTGAAAACTAGTATTTTTTTAAAAAAAAATTGAAATATTAGAAAAACTACTAGGTTTAGGTGTATAACATTATTAATAAAAAAAAAGTTATAAAATTTTACGCAGAATTTAAAAATAAATTAGAAAAGAGGATGTTCCATTTAAAAAAACATATGTTATATCGGCCACACTTTTTTGAAGTACCCTGAATACTCAAAAATAATTTTAAACTGTGCACCTTAACATTCCCTAAAACTATTGTATTTAACATTTTTTCGTCATTCCCGAAACAAATGAGCTATTGAACTTTACTCTATCGTTGACTCACCCTGTACATGAAAAGATATACCTAAACAGACTGTACCCCAGGTCGCACTGCGATATATTAAAGCAAAAAATGAATATATAGCAATATATACCTTATTATCAGATCTATGACTAGATCTTTGCATACCTTTGAAATGTGAAATAATTTGGATTTTTTTACAATTATTTTATTATTTATTATATATTATTATTACAATGAGGACCTATAAAATGAACGCTGTAATTTAATTTTTCTGAAAAAAGATATTCTATAAAAAACTTTTGTGCATGGCAAAAAAGTTTTTTTTAGGCCAGAAAATAGTTGCCAGCTAAATACACGAAGCAATAAACTTTCGAAAGTGATGCTCTTGAGTTAAGTGCGATTAGAAATGTTGAATCATTCTGAGTTGTGTCTAAGTATCTAAATTTGCATATTCTTTGTGGGTGTGTGTAGGGCGTTAACATAAGTTTCTCGGTCTACAATCGTCAGTTTAGTTTTGCTCGTATTAATATCGAGGTGCCTGTGATTTCTTGTAAGTCTCAGTCTCAGCCAATATTATCTTCACAACACGCACAAACAAAAGCTGTACAGGATTCTAAATGAGTCAATAAACCACAGAAATACTTCTTTACTTTGATCGTAACATTTTTTTGTACCGTAATTTGGGATCAAGTGTTTTTGTATTCCCAGATGTTCCGATCCTAATATAAACAGACAAACACCGTACAAGGCTTATCAAGCAGTCTTTTATATGGAGAACATCATCCCTTTGGAATAATTTGCCCAGCGCTGTGTTTCCCACAGAGTACAATTTACAGCGATTCAAGAACAACGTGAATCGTATTAGGGAAGTGGCTGGAAGAGAATTAACGAACGTAATACAAGACAGAATAAGATGGACTGAGAAGTCGGAAACACAGTCCTGGGTAAATTATTCCAAAGGGATGAGATTCTCCATATAAAAGACTGTTTGAAAAGGGGTGTAAGAGGAGTGACAAGCTGAACTTCATATGGATGTAAAGTATTAGTGCGACGTGTATTTCTAGCATGCACCACTTTGGGAGGAATTAAGCGGGCTACATCCATCGAACACTTTCCAGGAAAATACTTGTAGAATAGACTCAAGTCGCCAACCGTTCTTCGATGTTCCAATGAAACAAGGTTGCTGACCAGTTCTGGGTCTTCAATCAGGCGAACAGCTCTCTTTTGAATAGGATTCAATAAATGCAGTGTATGTTTAGGAGCAGAGCCCCAATCGGTGGTCGAATTTGAGCTTAGTATAGAATTAACAGTTGTTATAAAGTGTAAAGCTTTCTAGTTCGAAATAACATTCCCTGCTGCCATGCTTGCAACATGTTTCTGCTAAGACATATTTGCTCCCAAATTAACGCCCAGCAAATTGAGTGACAATATTAGAAAAATGGAGTGCCCCGACGGGTTCAGCAGTGTTAACTCTTTTAGAATTATGTATATATATATATATATATATATATAGGGTGTTATGAAATTCACTGCATATATTGAAATGGGTCATTCAAAATTTTACAAAATCATTTACAAAATTAACCCGCCCATGAAAGGTGGCTACTTACAATGAGATAAATAAAATTTTAGGGTCAAAAAAACAAACAATTTCTTGCTAAGAGGAGAGTAGAGCAAATCGAACCTTAACATATATTAACGTCTGCAAAAACATTTAACGTTGATGAAAGTGGATTTTCCACCGTTCAGAAGTAAATGCAAAAAGTTTAAGCGGAGAAAGAGGCCTTGTGTCGTGCCATTGTGGCCAGACAATTTGTGCCACCAATGTTTATATGCAAAAGAATGAGACAAAATCCTGAATTGGGGAATGGTACACCTTCTCAGAACTCACCATTTCAGACACTGGCTATATTAACTCAACTTATTTATAAAATGGATGATCAAGCAACAAAAAAATGGTTGAGGACAAGTCTAGGTTGTCAAGTAATGCAATATCAAGTAGCAAGTTTATTTACAGAAGCTTGAGAGCGAATTTAAAGCGGATGTAGTCTGGCCATTAGACAAAAACGTCTCTCCCGAATATTTGTTTAAAGCAGCTGAAAATATATATCTCTCAAATAAACTTAAGTAATGAAAGCACATCGATTTTACATGTATTATTATCAATAATGAAAACAAGCAATTGTTCGGCAGATGTTTCGAATAGCCCCATTTAAATAGTGAACTATCTACTTTGGGATTTTAAGCTAAAGCTTTAAAAAAAATTGTAGAATCTTTATGCCGTGTGCTAAAAAAACTACTTTACAGAAAACTATGGAAATTACATCAAGTCATTACAAAAATATGTTGGAAAAACCAATAATCATCAATAAACAAAAGAAAGACGCCAATAACAAAAATAATATGATATACCCCACCGTCTACTAAACTGAACTATACAGCTACCGACCAGCAGCAGATGCCGCAAATAAACCCTTTGATGTTCATTTCTGCCATCCATAATAAAGGAAGGATTTTTTGTCAACGTCTGACAAAAAAATGCTTTATAGTCTTTAAACTCTGTAAAACCGAGGTCAAAGATTTTAGACTATCCTTTTTACAATGAAACAAATAAAATTTTGGTGAATTACATGTGTTAAAATTGTTACTTATTAGGATCAAATGTTGAAATTTAAAACTTCTTTAATCAATATTTTTATATCTTCCTTTTAATAAATTTGTTTAGAAAAAATCTATTCAAATGTAAACAAGACTATAGTAAGTGTATATAACTTAACATTCTGATTCTGTTTTTCTTTTAAATTCTTTTCCAGCAGACTAAATTAAAAAATTACCCTAATTTAAATAGCAATAGCCAAAATACCTTCACAAAAAAACACAAATAATGATAGTCATTAAAGGATAAATAACCGAAAATGACTGAAAGATTATCGGGTACATAAGGACTGGTATACCAACTTAGCAGAGGACCAGCAAGCGGCACTGTATCCACTGAACTAAAAAACTGTAAATCGGCCTTGTAAATTTAATTGAGTATAAATGAAACTGAATTTGACGTTCTGATTAACGTGCAATATTGTGCAGTTGTATGGTCACCAGTGGCGACATGAAAAAATATTCATCACGTCTTTCTTTAGGGCCGATTTTTTTATTATTGAGATCCGCTATTTAAGGTGAATTTTCTACGATCAATATATATGTATATATATATATATATATATATATATATATATATATATATATATATATATATATATATATATATATATATATATATATATATTGTCCATCAATCTATATTGGCCAAACTTCTCAATCCTTGAATCGTCGTATTGCACTCCATAAAAGTGATACTAGATGCCATCCACACAGATGTGCTTTGGCGACCCATTCTGTTGACAATGGTCATTCTTTTAATTTCAGGGAACCCAAAATTCTTCATTTCTCTAACAATCTTTCCAAGAGAGAATTCCTTGAAATGTGTTACATCCAGGAGAATCACCTTAATATCAATAAAATAACCGACCTAGATGGTCTTAGTAGCATATATAGTTTCCTCCTCTCCTGTGATAAATCAATTCCACACAATAATTCCCTGTCTTCAAGTGTTTTATGATCCATCTGAACCACGTTGGTCTTCTCTCGTTTAGCTCTGTAATTTCCAGGGTTTCTCTTCTCCTTCCTCTCTTTGGTTACGGTGCTCGTTGATCCTGGGCTCCACAGATTCCTTCCACTTTATCTGGGTCATCTTGTGCACCTAGCGATTACTGTCTTCCTTCCATTGACAGTATCTTGCGTCACCCCTTCATTACCTCCTGGTTCTTCCAGTCTTCATTGGTTTTTGCAAACAATCTCTTCCTCCAATCAGATTCCAACAAGAAATTAATAAATTAATAATTAATTCATTAGACAATCTTCCTCTTTGTTGCTCCCATTACTTTCTCTCTCTCTCTCGCTCCCTCGCTCACCCTTCATCTATAATTAGGTTATGATTTATCCTTCCTCGACTCCATACCGGATTTTTGGTCGCTCAATTGGCTATCTCCTTCTCACTTAAAGGTCCAATAGTTGCACTTCCCATTTTTATCGGTTCCTTCCAGGTGTCGACCCCGCATTCTGGTTAATTGAGTTTTCTTGACTAAACCCCTTATCTCTGTCGGTCAGCTGTCTCCTGTCGTCCTTATCATCTTTCCTAAATGGCGGTGGCCATGTGTGGTGGTCACAGGTGAAATAATTAACAATGTTCTCAACATCCAAGGTTCCCAATTACATCCATGTTTTAAATTTGGTTTTTAGAATTTTGTCTACAGTGTTTTAGTGTGTATTTTATATATTTTATGGATTAACCAACTTTTATATGTAACAACTTTTTTATGTATAAGCTACCTACGGCCATTCAGGCTAACGAAATCTTTGCACTTCTCATGTGAGTTTTTTTAATTTATTACGACTAATATCTTATTCTTGTTCTACACTAATTTTATTTATTATAACAACCTAACGATAACATCATTAATTTAAAGTTGTCCCAGACACGATCAGTGAATACACTTTGTTCTTCTTTTCAGTTCTGCCCTGAAGAAGGTCCCAATCCAGGACCGAAATATTGGCTTAATGAAAATTGTGTGATCTCTTATCACGCCCTGTTTTTGCCAAGTTCCCCAACTAAGATTGTATTTTTAATAATTTTGGTAGATACGGCAATCTTTTGCTTTCTTTCTTTATTCTATATATATATATATATATATATATATATATATATATATATATATACGAGTATATATACATATATATATATATATATATATATATATATATATATATTTATATATATATATATATATATATATATATATATATATATATATATATATATATATACATGTTTATATATATATATATATATATATATATATATATATATATTATATATATATATATATATATATATATATATATATATATATATATATATATATATATATATATTATATATATATATATATATACATATATATATATATATATATATATATATATATATATATATATATATATATATATATATATATATATATAGGAAAGATTTAAAAGGCATATACCCAAAAGTATCAGTAACCAACAAACATCACGTCACATTTATTAAGGCAGGATTAGTTACAATTTTTTATAATATCAGGAAAAAAATTTGACCTTCAAAAAATCATGTTGAAAAATGAGCTTTTATAAAAGTAGTATACTTAGTAATATTTTCTAACTTTTTTCTTATAAATATAGTAATAATTATTTGATCTTCATCACTGTCATCAATTATCACAACTTCCATCTCATCATGTCGAAATATATCAGTTAATATTTGTTAGGGTCTGATTATTTTGTCTTTGTACCTTCCATGGGATAAATAATAAACAATCGTTACTATATGAGAACAACAGCTAATAGTTCACAGACCATTAGCACAATCACAGCAATATCTAATGATTGCATTATATATATATATATATATATATATATATATATATATATATATATATATATATATATATATATATATATATGTATATATATATATATATATATATATATATATATATATATATATATATATATATATATATATATATATATATGTGTTTATATATATATATATATATATATATATGTGTTTATATATATATATATATATATATATATATATATATATATATATATATATAACATATATATATATATATATATATATATATATATATATATATATATATATATATATAAATAATAGGTTATATTAAAGTATCTTTTCAGCTGACGCTTGACGCTAAACACGAATTGAACCTGTTATTAATTATATAAATTATAACTTATTACAAAATTATCTGCTAGTCCCTTCGATACATTAACTTGATATAATTCAGTTAAGATAAATTAATTCCAACATGTAGTAATTAATAAATATTTAAAAATGCATTGACGCTCTGTTGATGCTCACTGTTTTACCATGCGTATAGAAGCTGGTCAGTGTCCAGCTTCTGAGCGTTGACAGCGTTGATCTAGCTTTAGACACGTATTTCAAATTCTTCTACAACAATATGAAGGTTCATAGTAGTATTGTGGACTTCGCGTAAACCGAACCACTTTTATTTTCTTTATAACAGTAAAATAACTCTCCCGAAAGGAATTTCTGTGAGTACTTTCCGTAAATCAGAGTTAATTTTAATAAATGTTTTGAATTGATATGATGAATCTTATTTTTTGAGCATTGTTTTTCTTATTAAAATTTTGTTTTTCCAATAATGAAGCCCACACACGCACTTGAACACATAAATATATGCTTAAAAAAATGAAAAAAACTTATTACTATATAAATTAGGTATATTTATTTATTTAACGCATTTTATATTGAGTATATACGGGAGAAATGTTGATTTTATATGTTTGTTACCGTAAAAAAAGCTTCAAATTTCAGTTTTCATATTAATTGAAGCTGAGAAAATGACAAACTTGATAGAATTAAAGAGAATTATACTTAACAGCCGAAAAATGAGTGTTTTTTAGGTTGGTTCGTTGGTATTTTGGGCATAACTTTGCGGCCGGTACTCCTATCGTTCTGAAATTTGATAGGCATGTTTGTGACATATATCTGCAAATATTGTATGAGCTTCGTATTTACACAGTATATACATTTCAATATATATGGATTTTTCCATCAAAATTTTTAATTTTTTTATCAATTTTTTTTTTTTTTAATTTCGCGCCAAAAACAAAAAAAAAAATCAGGTTAGAGTACTAACTATTACCTACTACTGCCTCAAATTCTAGTCAAACGGTCAAAAGCTGTAGCAGTACGAGACAAATAAAAAAAAAAACTATGGCTGTCAGGAGTGAGTTGGAGGTCTGAAAATTTCAGATAGGCTTTTCTCAACAATACCTACAAGTCGTATATACTTACACTGCATTTGTTTTAAGGGCCGATTTTAGTACTTTATCCGGCTAGACCCTTTAACTCATTGAAAAAACTGTCCATCTAAATGATTTATCACATTTTTTTCTCTAATTTCTGGCCCTAAAATCTTATTGCTCTCAGAGAGATTTCCCAATTAAGTTAGATTATTAATCTTAATGACATATATGACATCTTCTTTGAAGGTATTTCGCATATAAAAAGGTATTATTTAATTGCAGCAATTAATTTTAACAAAATATATATCACCTGTTTATCCTTTAATTTAGTTTATTAAAGGTATTTTCTTTTTCTCAAAAAATATTGATAAAATAAAATTTTAAAAACCTTGTTTATATGAGAAAGACATCGCAATTAAACAAACAGGAAAGTGATTTACCCAGTACTTTTTCTACAACACGTAGTTCTAAAATAAATACTGAAGTTGACTTTCTTGAAGTAAAATATAACTTAATTGAAACACTAAAAGTCGATAATTTAAATAATGGATATTTTTTAAAAATATATTAACCGAAATAAAACGTTGGGAACAGGAAGAACTTTAGAGTTATGTACATCTAACATTTCTCTCTATAGGTATTATTTCTGTTAAGATTAAAAATATTGAAGAAAATAACATGACGTTCCGAATTCTCGATATAAGAAACCATAAGAAGGACATATAACATGATATATATGAAGCAACCACTCGAAGTATCTCCTCTACCCCATTGGCATCTTACATGTTTTATATATATATATATATATATATATATATATATATATATATATATATATATATATATATATATATATATATATATATATATATATATATATATATATATATATATATATATATATATATATATATATATATATATATATATATATATATATATATATGTATATATATATATGTATATATATATATATATATATATATATATATATATATATATATATATATATATATATATATATATATATTTACATATATATACATATGTATATATAATATTATAGGCTATCCGGACGTGAACCACCAAACTAAGACAATCATGTTCCGCTCCATATTAAGAGCTCGTCAACCAGCCTCGGTGGAGAGATAAATTGCAAACACAGAGTACCAACAGGAGAAATTTAAAAGGTATATATTCAAAAGTATCAGGAGCCAAGAAATCTCAGCGCCGTTGAATGTAAAACCGTCAAAACTTTTAATTTAATAGCAAAATCTTTAGATTTAGCTCTTGTTTTATCTACAATAAATAAAATAAGATTTAGGAATTACTGTAAAAATAGAGTACTAATACTACCATTGCATTTTAGTGGTAACTTTCATAACAGGAAGCCCAATATAAACGGAAACACTATTGACCTCGGCATAGAGAAGACTTTACTACTCATCTTCATTTGTCGGAATTTAATATTTCGTTCGTAAAAATATAAAGAAAAGAAAATATTTATATCGGCTTTTCCCGGACGACAAATATTTACTTTCTTTAGAATCGTGGTTACTTGTTTCACTGTCCCCTAGTGAGATTGGAAGTCCAAAGATCTTTATGACGATGTCAGTAGTGTTTCCGTTTATATTGATTTTTATTTTTTAGAATTACCGCTAAACATCCGATGGGGGTATTAGTACTTCATTTTTACGGTAAATGTTATTCGTTTAGTCAGTACTCTACTCGCTTAGAATAGCAAAGGTAATAAATCTTGACGTTTGTTGGTTACTGACACTTTTGAGTATATGCCTTTTAAATCTTTCCTATA